>CM051366.1:13259365-13309365 GCA_028015245.1 Cardamine occulta
TAGGGGTATTTTAAGTTATGTCAAAATTTTTTTAATATATGTACATAATCTTAAAAATCTATCTTTGTGAAAGGGAGGGGATATCAGGTTAGAAAAAATCAATTAAAATTGTGTTTTTTTGCTAATCAAAATTATTTCCATAAAACAAAACGTCAACAATATATAATAATCTCTGTTGCAAACAAGCAAAACTTAAAAAAAAAAAAAACTAAACATATAGAAATTTAATAGGAATAGTGCATATTCATTTGATTTGCAACGTTGCAAAATAAGACACTAATTTTGAAAGGAAAACAAATTAAAATATACGAGTTAGATCGAATAACTAGATTATTAAACAAATAACAAAAAGACAGAACTAGAACTGCAAAAGGAAGAAGTAATTAAAATTCATCTAATACTATTATTAAGATGGCATAAATTTATCTATCCAGAAGCTGTGGATTTGTGATATGTAAAAACTTATCTTTACGAAATTATATTACCATTATGTGGGGGACAAAAAAATCAAAACGTTGTCGATAGTTAATTTGTAATCTCATGTATAAAATAAATTTATGTTATTTATAAGACATTTTCCTTTTGTACAAAAATATATTACACCACAAATTATGTTTGCTTTATTCTAGAGATGGACTCAAGTCACTAAAGAGCATTTGAAGAATACAAGCTGCAAATGTAATTAAAGTGTCAAAAATAAGTTTTCTAATGTATTAGTATATGTTATCTGCTCGAACTAAAGTATATTTATCTCATCAAATGACAGTTCTGCGACCGATATTATTGATATTTTTATTTATTGTAATATATCACCTATGTACGATGTCATGCTGATGTAAATATGAGAATGCACAAGATTACAACAAAGAAAGTGTTTTTCGCACGATTTCAGAACGATGATACGATCGGAAAATCATCATGGCCGTGACGGACACGTGGGGTAGGGAGCTCCATTAATAAAGAAAAGAAATTGTATTCTTAGAAAACATTATTTTAGCAATGACGGTCAAAAGGAAAGCGCTTTGAATAGTACTAGAACACTTATTAGGATTTATGGTTAGTTTTATCTTTTTCTTAATTAGTTATCAGTGTTTTTTTCTTTTCTTGAAATTTCAATTGATTAACCAAGAAGTAAAAATACTTACATGAGTGGGAAAAGGAAATAATATAGCCTTAGAATCGAAACCACAAATTTGACAACACAAAAAACAAAGGAAATAATACTTACTTTTGTTTTTTTATCCAAAAGTAATTTTCCTTAAACTTAAATTATTAGCATTATATTTAATTATTTATATAACTAACTTTTATTTATTTATTTATGTTAGATGTACTTAACTATAAAAATCGAAAGAAGTATTGTCTTTTGAAAAAAGTAATTTATAATAAACCCCAAAAAATATAATCATTTAACACGCTACAATGCACAAAGCGCATATGTTAACACGCTACAAATGATCATTTTATGTTATTGATGAGTGGTTGACCAGTGAAAGTATCAGTCTTCTTATAAGTTTTACTTTTCTTAGGTAAAGTTGACTCCTAATTAATCACTTTTTTAATTTCTATTTTTTTTTACATTAGATGTCAACGCAGAACTCAAGATCAATACGACTCTTCTAGATATCGTGCGAAGAACACGACAAGAGCCGCCCCACGCTTATACTCTAGTTTTGTCCTTTTCCTTTGTTTATGAGTTTTGAAAACAACTATAGGAGTATTAAATAAGAATGAAGTTCAAAGGTATTTAAAAATTTTAAAAGATATTTGAAAAATCAAATGATATGTCTATAATGTTTTAAAGTAAATAAGTAAGTAATTCAAAGCTACCAAAAGTATCGTTAGTTCAACTGGTAAAGACTTTAGGCAAAGCTTAGAAGTTGCCGGTTCGAATGACATTTGGGACGAAACTAATACTTCTTCCGTAATAGAAAGATTGATTTTCTAACTAATTCACACATATTAAGAAACAATTAATACTTTATAATAAATACATTCTTTTTCTACTTTAAACACTTTCCAATAATTATAAACCAATAATAATTCAATAACTCAACTACCTTCAATTAACATTTCTTGCAATTTGCAATTTATTAATAATAATTAATAAAAATATATTTAATGATCTAGAAAATCAATCTTTAAAAAACAATAAAAAATTCTAGAAAATCAATCATTCTAATACGGAAGGAGTATTACATACTATGGTTTCGGACCTGGAGAGATTACATGTTTCGGTCCAGAATCTTCTGGTATTCAAAAAAAAAAAATTAAAGCTAAAGAGAGAAAGCGTGTCCTCCTATGTTTGGGGAAAAAAAAAATTGGGACTACATTTTCATTTATTTTTATCAAAAAAAACTACATTTTCATTTTTTTTTCGATTTATGACATAAATATTGTGTTTTTGTTATTTTTAGACATAATTAATTGTACTACAGTTAAAAATCCGAAATCCGGTAAACTTAACAATCTTGATTTCTCTTCATTTATTATAGAATTTCTCCGTAATTTTCGTATTAATAGACAAAGCAATCATCATTACTTTCGCAGACTTCTAAGAAGGTTTGGAAGGAATGAATGAATAAATAGTGTCAACGGATTTAAGAGTCTTTGGGATGTGGTCGTCTCTATGGTCCCACTTGTAACTCAATTCGGTATAAGTTGCCAACAATAATAAAATTTGACTCATTCTATGTCTTACTTTCTAGGCTTTGGTTTTGAAGATTTTGATTCTTCTTTTTTTTTTATTTATTTATTTATTTATTTATTTATTCAAATGCTGTAAAGAAAACTAAAAACAATATGATTTAACATATTGGATTTTTTTCTTAAAGATAAATTTATATTTAAAAATGCTCATGTATGTTGGGGTCGGTTTTCACCCGCTCAACATTAACGTCCAAAGACAAGATGATTAAAGAAATGGTCCTCCAGACTCTCGATGAAGAAGGAGCAACAGTACCTGAGTCTTCCCGCGATGCAGAACATGTGGCAGTTAAGTCTAGACAAAGCAGACAATGGACCGGGGAGGATCCGACCACGTGCTCGGACCGCGTCGGGCCGATCACGTGCTCGGCGCCACGAGATGCGACCACGTGCTCGCAGACGGCGACCACGGCTTCTCCAAGGCTGTTTACCACACCCTTGGTCCAATACAGTCTTCAGCCCAATGACGAGAAGATAAGCCTGGTCCAGACACGAAGCCCACATTGATGCAACCGACTCAAGCGAAGCAATTCCGCAAAGACTTAGGAATGTTCAGCCGCCTTAGAGAGGATATATATAGTCGATATAAAAACCCTTGTACGGAGGATCCAAGAAATCATATACACAATCTTATACTCAAACTTTTACATAGCAATAACAAAAGCTCGTACTCATCTCTTGCGATCTTAGCTAACCCTAGAAATCTCTTCCTCTTCACGAACCCTTACAAATCTAATTGTGCTAGTTCCGACTCCCACAATTTGGCGCCGTCTGTGGGGAAACTAGAGAATTTCTGACACAAGAAAGCTAGGTTTCGCAACACCACCAAGATGTCCGGTAACAACAGCACGAGCAACGAAGGATCCTCGTCTCACAGGAGCAGCGAGGAAAAGGAAAACTCTGTGGAAAGTGCCGCGCCTCACGACAACAACCCAGCGGATATCACGGAGATCAAGCAGATACTTGATGTGCTCACGAAGAAAGCACAGGATCAGGAAAAATACCATGAGGCTATGACGAACGAATTGTAGGCCCTCAGAAGACAGACTCGCAAAAGATCTCGTGTCCGTCCAACGCACCTCAACTTCACCACGCCCCGAGTCATTCGAAGGATTCGACATGAGAAGCTGCCGCCTCGAACCGACCGTATTGACCCAGAAGATCTGCCTCCACCACCACCTCATCAGGAATCTGATGAAACTCCCGAGCGAGCAGTGGGAGAATCGGACGAAGATCAACCCCCTCGGAGACGCATCCGAACTAAGGCAGCTGCTTACAACACCATCGCTGATGGAGAAGAAGCTCCAACCATGGCAAAGCCTTACAGGAGGGAGCAGAAGCAAAAGGCTCCACAAGGCTCCCAAAGCGAAGAGGTCGCAGCGTTAAAAGCCCAGTTAGACCATGTCGTTTCCGACCTAAGGACTACTAAGCTACAGATGTACCGAAGCACAGGGAAGGCTCCCGGGGTCGCCTACGTCCTAGAGAAGGCATGAAACACCCCTTTCGCTGAAAGCATCTCAAGGGCCAAAATTTCTGATCCAGGAAGAATCAGGCTTCCAAGCTACGAAGGAACCTCCGACCCAGCTGATCATCTAATGGAGTTCGAGGTAGCCCTAGGGAGGGCAAATTTCAAAGAAACCGAGAAGGACGTCGGCTACTGCAAACTGTTCGTAGAAAGCCTCAAGGGGCCTGCCCTCCAGTGGTTCTACAAACTGGAGAGGAATTCGATCCACAACTTCCACCAACTTTCTGAGATGTTCGTACAACACTACAACATCTTCGCTGAAAGATTTCTGACGCAGAGCTATGGACCAACAAGCAAGGAGAGAGCGAAAAGCTGAGCTTTCTGACGAGGTTCAAAAATACTCATCAAGGTAGATGGAATAAGCAATACATCTCTGATGGAAGCCTTAAGAGGAGCAGTTAAATGCCCATCTCCGTTTTGGCATGAACTCACCATCAATCCTCCGACAACGATTCAAGACGCTCTTCACCGGCAGCTGATTTTGCCCGGTGAAGAAGAGCTCCGCCAAGAGAGGCGGAAGAACTAAGCGGGTGAACCTCCTCGATTTCATCCCCGGCTGCACCAAAGAAAGGCAATCCCGCTTCGCCCGGTTTGAAGGGGAGCAGGAGGAGCTCACAATTACTAAATCGAAGCACCCGGATATAGTAGAGGCCGAGGCCGCGGTCGTGGTCGCGGCAGAGGAAACTTCACATGGGTTAGAGACCCGAAGAAAGACTGACGAAAAACTGTATCGTGAATTCCACAAGACAACAGGGCATTCATTGCGGCGCGCGAAGTTAGACGACACTGGCTGCTAAGCTGGCAGAGGGCACTCTCAAAGGTAACATCAGCCTGGCGGACTTCAAACCAGAAGAAAGGGCTCAAGATGTCACCGAGGTTCAGACCGAAATTCCGCGGCGACAACGTCGTGGAGACAACCCCGTGAGCGGAGACCTGCAAGGCACTATCAACGTGATCATGGGAGGGTCGCAGTACTGTGCTGACAATATAACTGCGATCGAGGCTTACCAGAGACACGCCGAGGTCTGTGCCAACATCTCCGCACCCCCGAGGGCAAAGCGTGCCAGCGACCCCGTCATTTTTGGCGAAGAGGATGCCGAAGGCATTGACCATCCACATAACGATCCTTTGGTAATCAACCTGACTATCTTCGACTTCAACGTTGCTCGAGTCCTCATCGATACTGGAAGCTCAGTGGACGTTATCTTCAAGGATACGCTCAAAAAAATGAAGATCGACCTCTCACTCGTCAGAGGGCAACCGAAGCCTATAACAGGCTTCTCTGGCGAGACAACTTTGACAATGGGAACTATTCGCCTGCTAGTCCAAGCTGGAGGCGTCAAGAAGATGGTGAACTTCACGGTGTCTGATCATCCCGCCATTTACAACGCAATTATGGGAACGCCATGGCTCAATCAAATGCGAGCCGTACCATCAACTTACCACCTGTGCTTAAAATTCCCGGCCGGTGATGGCATACAAACAATCTACGGCAATCAAAGAGATTCCCGCATGTGTTTCTTGGCAGTGCACAAGCTGCGCAACCGTGAGGAGAACGATGACTCGAACCCAATGACTCATGAAGAGAGGATAGACAACCCGACCTCACAGGGGCCACGGAAGAAAGCAAAAAACAATCCCAATCCGGTGAAAGACCTTGCTAACCTCTTATAACAATTACAGATCGCAGACGGTCGTGCAGAAGAAGAGCGACCTACCTGCGAACCCGTGATCTCTGTGTGTATCGACGAGCAGCACCCAGAGAGATGTGTCGAAGTCGGAGCTGCCCTTAACGAAATACTCAAAACAAAGCTAGTGGCTTTCCTTCAGAAGAACGTCAACGCCTTTGCCTGGAACGCCGAAGATATGCCCGGGATAGATATCAACATCACCAGCCACGAACTCAATGTTGATCCGACATTTAAACCCGTCAAACAGAAAAGAAGGAAGTTGGGTCCTGAACGGGCAAAGCTGTTAACGACGAAGTCGAGAGGCTCCTGCGAGTTGGGTCGATAACCGAGGTCAAGTATCCCGACTGGCTCGCCAACCCAGTCGTGGTCAAGAAGAAGAATGGGAAGTGGCGCGTCTGCGTCAACTTCACGGATCTTAACAAAGCCTGCTCGAAAGACAGCTTCCCCTTACCTCACATTGACCGTTTGGTCGAAGCAACAGCAGGCAACAAGCTCCTTAGCTTCATGGACGCTTTCTCTGGCTACAACCAGATCCTAATGCACCCCGAAGATCGTGAGAAGACAGCTTTCATTACAGACCGGGGCATCTACTGCTACAAGGTAATGCCCTTTGGCCTGAAAAACGCAGGAGCAACGTATCAAAGGCTAGTGAACAAGATGTTCCAGAACAAGTTAGGAAAGACTATGGAGGTTTACATTGATGACATGCTCGTCAAGTCACTCAAAGAAGAAGACCACATCACCCATCTGGAAGAGTTCTTCAACCAGCTAAACCTCCACAACATGAAGCTGAATCCAACGAAGTGTAGGTTTGCTGTGACTTCTGGTGAGTTCCTTGGGTACCTAGTCACTTGTCGAGGCATCGAAGCCAACCCAAAGCAGATCGATGCACTGATCCAGATGGCCTCTCCAAAGAACAAACGCGAGATACAGAGGTTAACTGGGAGAGTGGCTGCACTCAATCGGTTTATCTCACGCTCCACTGACAAGTGTCTTCCCTTCTACAACACTCTACGAGGAAACAAACAATTCGACTGGTCAGAAAAATGCGAAGACGCCTTCAAACAGCTCAAGGAATACCTGGCAACGCCACCTATCCTTGCTAAGCCAGTGACCGGAGAACCTCTCTTCCTCTACATTGCTGTTTCAGAGACAGCAGCCATTGCCCTTGGCGGGAGGAAAGAAGCGAAGCCTATCTTCTATGTGAGTAAAACACTCACGGACGCCGAGACAAGATACCCTCAATCGGAGAAGCTGGCGCTCCTCCTCATGGCATCGAGAAAGCTAAGACCTTACTTTCAATCTCATTCAATTATTGTCCTTAGTACTTTCCCGCTACGTTCAGTTTTACATAGCCCAAGTCAATCTGGCAGGTTAGCCAAGTGGGCTGTGGAGCTCAGCGAATACGACATAGAATGCAAGGGGCAAACTTGCAACAAGTCACAAGTGCTAGCAGATTTCCTCATAGAGCTCCCTGAAGACAAAAATCCGGAGGAAGTACAGCCCGGAATCTGGCAGCTATACGTAGACGGCTCAGCTTCAAAGAATGGTTCCGGAATTGGAATACGATTAGTGTCGCCAACCGGAGAGGCCCTTGAGCAATCATTTCGACTTGGATTTAAAGCCTCTAACAACGAAGCAGAATATGAGGCCCTCGTCGCCGGCATGAGGCTCGCCCAAGGACTGCGAATTGAACACATCCACGCGTTCTCTGACTCACAGCTGGTGACCAGTCAGTTCAGCGGTGAGTACATCGCAAAGGATGATCGCATGGAGGCTTATCTGAAGATAGTAAAAAACCTCGCCTCGTCGTTCCAAGAATTCGCCCTTACAAGGATTCCTAGAGATGAAAACATGGACGACGATTGGCCAACCTAGCTTCCGCCACTACTACGCCCGAAGACCCCTGAAACGGATCATTCCAGTCGAGTTCATTGAATTCCCAAAGATTCAACAGGATGTGTCGCCGCCATCTTAACACGCTCTCAAGCAATAGCAGCGCCGCCGTTACTAACGAACACAGAAATGACGAAGCACCGAAATCCCGACGCCAATATGCATGACACTGACCAGCTCGAAGCAGTTCCAATGGACGCGGAGACTGGAGAAGTAGAATACGGCTGTGACAAGTCATGGATCGACGAGATACGCGAGTACATTGCCGATGGTAAATTGCCCAATAGCAAATGGGCAGCTCGCAAGTTGCGGAAGCAAGCCGCACGTTATGTTTTACTTGATGGAAACCTCTTCAGATGGGGTTTCTCCGGTCCTATGCTCACCTGCGTGGAAGGACAAGAAGCAAAGCGAATAATGGAAGAAGTCCACAGCGGGTCCTGGCAATCACTCAGGAGGCAAAGCACTTGCGATCAAAATCAAGAGACATGGTCACTTCTGGCCTACTGTAGTAAGCGATTGCATGAAATTCTCAGCCAAGTGTGAGAAGTGCCAGAGACACGCTCCGAAGATCCATCAACCAACCACGATACTCTCCTCTGTCACATCGCCTTACCCGTTCATGAGATGGGCCATGGACATTGTTGGACCACTGCACCCGTCAAAACAGAAGCGATTCTTGCTCGTGCTAACAGATTATTTCTCAAAGTGGGTAGAAGCTGAAGCCTACGCAAACATCAAAGACGTACAAGTGGAAAGCTTTGTCTGGAAAAACATCATATGTCGTCACGGAGTTCCATACGAGATCGTTACAGACAACGGTTCGCAATTCATATCCAACCGGTTCGAGACATTCTGTGCGAAATGGAACATCCGTCTTAGCAAATCCACGCCTCGCTACCCCCAAGGTAACGGTCAAGCAGAAGCTATCAACAAGATGATCCTTGATGGCCTTAAAAAGCGCTTAGAGACAAAAAAGGGCCGTTGGGTCGACGAATTAGAAGGAGTTTTGTGGTCCCACCGCACCACTCCTCGACGAGCAACAGGCGAAACTCCTTTCGCCCTTGTCTACGGAACCGAATGCGTTATTCCATCCGAAATCTGTTCGCCCGGGGTACGACGCCAACTCTTACCTATCAACGAACAAATCAACCGGTCAATGCTTATTGACGCATTGGATTTCCTCGATGAGCGACGCGACCAAGCACTCATTCGGATTACCAACTACCAGAGCGCAGCTTCAAGGTATTACAACTCCAGAGTCAGAGAGAGACGTTTCTGCACAGGCGACTTAGTCCTGCGTGAGGTGTTCCAGAACACAGCAGAGCCAAACGCAGGCAAGCTCGGCACCAATTGGGAAGGCCCATACAAAGTCACAACAGTCATTCGTCCTGGAGTTTATGAGCTCGCCACCACGACAGGCACTCCCATCCTTAACTCTTGGAACGTCAAGCACTTGAAGAAGTACTATCACTAGTCTTCTCACAAAAGGAAAATGTACTACGATGCGACTTGATCCCTGCAAAGGGTACGTAGCTTCGCCTTGGACGGAGTTCATTCCTCCGTCCAAAAGGGGGGATTACGCGTTTCACAAAGCCTTGTCTCCGGATGAGCTCCACTGATCTCCTCCGCCTTAAGGGGGGGAGTAAGTGTTTCCATAAGCCTTGTCTTCGAACAAGCTCAATCTCTCTAGACAAAATTCAGTTCCCTCTTCCGTCTAAAAGGAGGGGGAGTAGGGTACCCGTACTCTACTATTTGACTACACCATCACCAGAAACTTCAAACACTTGGCACAAACCTCACCACGAGAACAGCTATGTCCATCATGGACATCTCAAAGCTTTAACCAAGTAGAGTCGTTCCGCATTCATTGTTGCTGGCCACAGTGATGATGCGGGAATACGAACACAATGACATCCAAAGATCGGATCCAAAGCGCTTATATAAGTATCGTTGTTCAAGATCTTGGGCGGACGAACCCAAGTGATCACTCGAAACCCAACAAGCATCGTTGGTAAAAAGCAAATGATTTGTTCGGCATGTACCCTGAACAGTCATTCAGAAAACCCAGGTTCCACGCTGGTAAAACTTATGGTGTGTATGTTCTGGGACAGACGTGTCCAGAGAACAGCACCATTCTGCAAAGCCCAACAGCAACGTTGGCAGATAAAGAGCGTGAGCGCATGTGCGTTTTCTCTACTAAACAAAGCCTCATTCATGAGCAAACAAAGCCTCATTTATGAGCAAACGAAGCCTCATTCATGAGCAAACAAAGCCCCATTCGTGAGCAAAAAATAAACCAACAACGGTATTGGCAAACGCATGGCAACAACACTGCCTAAAAATATTCCTAAGCATAGGGAAACATCTGAAGCAAGTACATTGTGCAAAAAACTATCACGGTTTATCATAAGAAACAAAAACTATGATCACAGTCATCCCGCACAACATCCCAAAAAAGCAGCAAGGATACAAACCATCCAATACTGCAACCCAGAATCATCAAATCCGATACAAAAACAAAAGGACTAAAAATAAACTAAGAAAGGTGGTCACTCAGCAGCCTCCTCATCCTCATCAAACTACCTCATCGTCCTCTGAGATCTCCAAGGCTCGCCTCACACCAGAGACAAGCTCGCTCAACACGTCGCGAGCATCGTAAATCGGGATCTGCCCCTGAACCAGAAGCGCCTCCGCAGCATCCAACGTCGGACCATGCGACGGGCGAAACGATCTATGAACTCCAAATTCGCATCAATCTCAGCAAGGTCGAGCATGTTGTCTTCGCTATCCCTCCAATCCTATCAAGCGTCCGGCGGCTCGACTCGACCAGCAGAGCTGCGAGCCTCCTCATCTCTCGCCTCAAGAACGGCCTCTGCGATCTTGGCATCCTTGCTGACCTCAAGATCCAACAGCTTACCCCTAAGCACAGCAATCTCCTCCTTGTCTTTCATACTCAAAGACGCCTCTCGACACTTGCTACTCAACTCTTCCTCTCTCTTCTTCACGAAGCAATGTCATCCTCAAGAGCTAGGTTCCTCTCAAGAAGCTCGACGTTGGTCTCCTTGACCGTGAAGCTCCTCGTCACGAGTGAGATTCCTCTTCAAAGCAAAAAGGCCACTGGTCTAGCTGAGCAAAAGTCATGCAGAAAAGAGCAAGGAGGACCATATTAAAGTCAAGAGAGTTTTAAGTAACAATAACAAGCACAAAAAAATCCGAACCTCGAAACATTGGCCTCGCCATGTAAAGCCCTCCACTGGAACCAAGAGCCGGAGGGGACGATACCGCTGTAAAAGCAGGAGAAGAACCCGTCTTCTGCCGCTTTGGAGGTGCTCCATCGGGAGTACGTCTCGCCTTTCCCTCTGACGTTAGGGCTCTCTTCCGTGACTGCTCACGACGCATCACAATCTCGTCAGGGGTAAGGTCAAGAGCATGAGAACGACGTACCGGAGCAGAAGGAGTCTTGGGCGCTGCGGTCGACGGGGTTAAGACTTCGCTCTCTCTGCTCGCTGATAGGCAGAAACCCTAGGAGCACCCCGTCCAAGAACCTTCCCCGGGAAGATCCTGGTGGAAAGCGCCTTCTGGATCCTCTGACGAGTAAAAGACTTTACCCTGTCGCTGTTCTCGGAAGCAAGAACGCTATGGATGGCCGCTGCGTCGCTCCGGCCAACCGTCTGAAATGCTGGCTTCACTGCAAAAGGAAACAATCTGGAAATTATTACACAAAACATGGACGCGATACAAAAAATATTTCTAGAGATGAAATTACCTCTTTTCTCCCAGCTCGTCCTGACAAGGGAGATATGATCCGCCTCATCGGTCCTCTCTGAAATCTCAACGAAGAAGAATCGATCCTCGAAGTGGTCGTCCTTGCTCGGGAATCCGTCGATGAGTGTGCGGCCCTGAGTCGGAGAAACCAAATACCTAAGCTCCCCCGCACGGCCACGAGGCCTGAAGTCTAAAAGGCAGGAGAGCTGCTCGGTGCTAATCTCTGCGTTGCACTCCCTGCTGAGCACGTAGATACCAATGATATGCCTTAACCCCCTGGGGTTGATCTGAGCAAGGGAGATGCCATTCGCCTCTAGGAAACGAAGAAGGAAGCCGGGTATCGGAAACCACAACAAGCAGTGTTCAACGAAATTCTCGTACAAAGTGAAGTATCCCGGAGGCGGAGCATCGGTTCGCTGGGTGCAATCGGGAACGACTAGCCTGATCTCGTCCGAAATCTCGCACCTCTCCTGCAAAAGCTGCAGTGACTCCTCGTCGGAAAGAGTGGATCCCGGAGGATCCGGACGCGTTTTCTTCTTCTTGACTACCGCAGGTTGATCAACCTCTGCAAAGGTTGCATCACCGCCGTCCTCATCATCGGAGGTAGAAGAAAAATTCGACGACAGGGTGGCGTCAGCTGCACCAGCTGAGAGCCCTGGGTCCTCGTCATTAAGGGGGAAGGAGAGTTCAATTCCTCCGTGGCGAACCATCAAGTCTTCGTCCCCACTTCGGCTCGGAGAAGCGATCTGGGCTCGGTCCCGCCAGCAGCGACCACGGGCTCGGTGCCACTCGAACCCGTGAGCACGTGCTCGGTCTCGCTCGAGCCCGCGAAGCTGCGCTCGGTCCTCTCGGCCACGTACCACGAGGTCAGCTCGGACGGATGGCGCGACCGCGGAGACGGATCGGTCACACGGCGCGACCACGAGGTCGGCTCGGATGGATGGCGCGACCGCGAAGATGGATCGATCACACGGCGCGACCACGGGGTCGGCTCGGGCGGAAGGCGCGACCGCGGGGTCGGATCGGTCACACGGCGCGACCATGGGGTCGGCTCGGACGGATGGCGCGACCGCGGAGATGGATCGGTCGCACGGCGCGACCACGGGGTCGGCTTGGTCGGGCAGCGCGACGGCGGGGCTGTCCCGAAGCAACGACGCGATAGCATCCTCGAATGTGGTTTGCTCCATAACAACAAGTCTATCTACACAAAAGTTAGCGAGATGGATATAGGGTCAAGAATTTTCAACAATCAATCAAGAGTTCTATTTCTTCTCCAAAGCATCTAAAATCAAAATCACAAGGATTGCTCCATCAACCACCAAAGCTTAGAAATCAACAAGCTACCAAGGATTCAAGGATTCTCCCAAGCAATCAACAACACAACATAGAACACATTGATTCTCCATGAAAGAAATTCTAGATCTAAGAAAAGCTATGGAGAATTGGAAAAAGCTTGTGCAAAGGGAATCCACAAAGGAAACTCACCAAAGAAGAGAGGTGAGAAGAGATGGCGCGAGCTCACGGTCGGCGGCGGCGAGGCTCCGTTCGGCGGCGGCGAGGCTTCGGTCGGCGGCGCAAGCTCTAGTCGTCGGCGGTGCTAGGAGATAATGGGGAGAAATGAGCAAAACCCTAGCAATCAAGTGGAGAAGAAAGGAAAAAAAAAAAAAAAAAAAAAAAAAACCTCATCTCTTTAGCGGTTCCCGGTTCCAGTCAAAAACGCTCTTGCCTCCAAAAATCGCCCGGCTATCGCCCGGAAACGTCGTTGACACTAGAAATCGCGACGCGGAGTCTTAAAACCTCCATAAGGAATGCGAAGTCTTAAAACCTTCGGGAAATATAAAAAAAATAATAATAATCAAATTCATCATCTCTGCAGAAAACGCAGCAGCTTCAGCGAATACAGCAAGAAGTCTTAAAATCTTCAAAAACGCTTACGGAGTCTTAAAACCTCCTGCATAAAGTTATTCTCTACCACTGCAAGACAGGATAGGCAAACACCTTGACTTCAAACGGTAACGCTGATATCCAATACATCTTTAACTCGGCACTATTATCTCTAACACTACCGAGTGGGGGCTAACTGTTGGGGTCGGTTTTCACCCGCTCAACATTAACGCCCAAAGACAAGATGATTAAAGAAATGGTCCTCCGGACTCTCGATGAAGAAGGAGCAACAGTACTCGAGTCTTCCCGCGATGGCGAACATGTGGCGATTAAGTCTAAAGCGCATAATGGACCGGGGAGGATCCGACCACGTGCTCGGACCGCGTCGGGCCGATCATGTGCTCGGCGCCACGAGATGCGACCACGTGCTCGCAGATGGCGACCACGGCTTCGCCGAAGCCAGGCGACCACGGCTTCTCCAAGGCTGTTTACCACACCCTTGGTCCAATACAGTCTTCAGCCCAATGACGAGAAGATAAGCCCGGTCCAGACACGAAGCCCACATTGATGCAACCGACTCAAGCGAAGCAATTCCGCAAAGACTTAGGAATGTTCAGCCGCCTTAGAGAGGATATATATAGTCGATATAAAAACCCTTGTACGGAGGATCCAAGAAATCATATACACAATCTTATACTCAAACTTTTACATAGCAATAACAAAAGCTCGTACTCATCTCTTGCGATCTTAGCTAACCCTAGAAATCTCTTCCTCTTCACGAACCCTTACAAATCTAATTGTGCTAGTTCCGACTCCCACAATGTAGTCCCATTTTTCTTCTATTTTTAAATATAAACTAAAAACAATATGATTTCGACAAAAAAAAATATATTGGATTTGTAAATCAGCAAATGGCTTGGTAATCAATCTTCTTAAGCAAGCCCCTCTTGTAATTTTAGGGCCCAAATAAAAGAAAGCAATTTTTTTTCCTTTGACATCAAGAAAGCAAATTTAAAAGTTTGAATTCTCTTTTTTTATTTATTTATTTTTGATTTCTTATACTCTCTCTGTCCCATATTAATAAATATTTTAGCTAAAAACACACATATTAAGATAACTATTTTTTTATACAAAAGTATCACTTACTTTTTTATTTTAAATTCACTCAACCAATCAAAATTTAATTCTTATACAAAACATCTAATAAAATAGAAAAAAAAATCCTTAAACAAGTACATATATAGTAGAAGTCACCGCCGTCAAAAACAAATACTATATAGTAGAAGTCACCAACTTAACATGTTCAATATTTTTTTTAATAAAAATATCATTTAAATATGATTTCAAACGATTCAACCAATCATATAAAAATACAGAATATCAAATACATTTAAAATTTGTATAGAAGAGGAAATTTTAATGTACACTTTGTTTTCTCAATTTATCTATTTTAAATCATATATAAAATTTTAAATAAATTTGCGTCATCCTGCTGGGCCAGGGCTGGACCTGGTTTTAGGTGTGGAGTCTCTAGATACTTAAAAAAAGTTAGAGAGTTTAATTTGGGCAATGAAATTAAGTTTAGTTTTCCATTTTCTAATTAATTCTTACAGACCCCAATCTCAGCCCATAATAAAACATCAAGCCCACAATATTTGTACAACGTTGTTTTGTGTAGGCGTGTTAGGTGTAGCTCTTGCTAATGTTCTTGGAAGGTCCATTGATTTCAACTGATTTTTTCTATTATTTACCAATATTTGTTCATATTCGGCATAAAAACTAGGTTTATGATGATGATTATAGACTTATAGGTGAGGGTTTAAAGAAGATTGAAACCTTGAGTTTCAAGTTTTGATTTGAATTTGACCAATTTCATAATGAACTTTTCCGTGTAGTTTAAGTTGATTCTGTAACGATTATATGTATCCATTGATTCATTCAAATTACTAGAAATGTGCAAATATAACTGAACATTTGATGCAAGATTGTTAGCCAATTTTGATGAACAAACATTTTGATTCTCATGGGCTTGACTTGATAATGCTGTTCAAGATTCTTGAATTTAAACCTCGATATTAGAAATAAGATCATTTTTTTGAATCTGTTAGCAAATAGAATTCGAGCTAAGCTCTCATTATACAAGTATAAGCGATCTCAGGCTAATCTAGCTACTAGCTAGTGAAAACATGTCATCTTTGTGTTGGATTGAGTAGCTTATTAGAGAATGTGTACAATGAATAAGAAAAGGAGAATATAGCACTTGCTTCGACTCATTCTGTTAAAATTGTGAAAATGATCTGTAAAAGTCTAAGCTAGTGATGATGTATAGAGGAAAAGATTGCAAAATGCTTCATCACATAGCGTATGGGACAAGGCATATGAATTGCGCAAATTCATCGAGTAGATAATCCCCTAGAATCATCTTAACTCCAATCCGCATTGTCTTTATGCTGCTCATGTAGTCATGTGTCCTATTTTTAGCATGGAAGAGGCAAAGAAGAAACATATAGACGAAGAAACATCAGAGAATTTAAAACGTTAGTAACTAAGAAATATAAACCTATCCTTGTACTCATCATCGGAAGCTTCAAGATTCTTACCACACATGGTTTTCCATTTTAGGAGACAGATACATCAACATAGATATATAAGCCCGTGCACGTATACCCGACTTACAAACCAAAGGCGCTCGTAAATCGAAGTATCAAAGCAAAAGCTATGAGAGACCAAAAGATGGTCTGCCTCCTGAACAAAGGAGACCAAGACAAAAACCAGCTGTTACAGTTTCCTCTTGAACGATTCAAGAGTCGTTGGAAATATATGTATGTTTTATAACATTCACCTAGTTCTTAATGCTCTTAATCTTCCGATGATGCCAACATAACAAAACTTTCTTTCCTGCATAATTTCTTCACCACAATTGGGGAAAGCTTCATCTTTTGTCACTTTTTGTTTAGGAAGAGGATTGTCCCCAATAGAAGGAGACGAAAAAGACTGCCACTTTTCTCTTTCTAAAGAAGAAGCATATAAAAAAGGATGAATCTTTACGAAAATGTGGTTAAACAAATTTGAAGAAAAATGGGTTTGTTACGATGGCCCCATAGAAAGATCAAAAGCATTGAAAAGAAGGTATTATGATGAAGAAGCGTGTAAGGGCTCATGCTTAAAGTGTAAAAATGTGAGGATTGTGGAATGAGATCAAAGTGTTTTATAGTGAAGAACTTTGAGTAACGTTTTTACAAGATGAGATATTCCTACCCTTTAGATATTTGTAGACTTTAATAAGATAATAAAGGATTATTGGTTGTGATGAAATCCATAATTTAATACTAAGAAAACGTTTTATATAATTCCATTAATTACCTTGATTTTTATAACAATCGTACGGTTTTGTTACTAAAGTAGTAATTATTTTTATATGGAACTAAAGGCTGAATCGCGCTTCGCGCGAGATTTTATAGTATCATTTAATAATATAGTTATAAAAAAATATTAGTATACCTCGTCTTTAACGATTTTATATGAACTTAATAAAATAAAATTTATCGACAACATATCTATAGAATATAAAATTATTTCTATTAAAAATAAAATCTTAAAATATATTTTGAGTTCATCAGCTTTTTTGGTTATTCGAATTTTTGATATTCATACTCACATATAAAATTTTAGGTATATATATCTAATCTTGATCCGAATTGTTAACTTTTGATCAAACAAATTATGTTGAATATTATACTTAAATAAACACATTCAACCATTCTATTGCAGTAGACACACAATTCTTCGATAGAGGAGATGTGCCATATATAGATTCTACTCGACCTCGCCAAACTTTCAACGTTCAAATCATTTCATCCAAAACTATTATAAAACTGGCCATATCGGATGCTCACAACTGCACACGACTCAAAAATTATTTTAAAAACAATCACTGTTTACAATTTTTCAAAAAATCAGTTGGATGTTTATTAATCAGATATTAATCTATATCCATAGACGTCTAATGTGGTTTCAAAATAATGTCATTCTCTTTTTTTTTCTCGCTCTTTTTTTTTCCTCATCAACGCAATAAATTAAATAATAGACTACATTATGTAGGTCACCAACCATATTGAACTCCTTCCATAAATATTTTATATGTTTTTTATGTTCCAATTATACAATCTTTATTCTCTCATCGATGCAAAACATTGAACCACATACAACATGTTCACCCATTTTAAACTTAAGATTTAGTTTCTTCCTCATGTTTAGTTATTTTCTGTTTATTCTCGATGTATGCTTATTAAATTGAGTGTTGTAAAGACTCACTTATTTTGTTTTCTCAAAGATTGGTTTGAACATGTTAACGTTTTGTGATATCAGAGCTTATTTCTCATAACATGCATTCTTATATGTCCTCTATAGAGTTGTCATTCAAGTTTCAAAAGCTCATGTGAATATTTCACTGTTGAATGAATCCTCGTTTGCTCGAACACTGATTTCAGACCATCAAAATACATGTTTTTATTTTTTTCATGTAACCTATTTAAATTTACTAATTTAAAATATCAAATTAATAAATATTTGTAAAAAATCATGTTCATTCTATTGAACTAAACCTTATTGATTATTTTAAATCATATATCATAATATTTCTTATTTAAATTTATATAAAATTTAATCTATATTTTATAAATACGGGACTCTATCAAACATTTATACTATAACTTCAGTTACAATATGAAGAAAAATTCATAAATTAGAACACCAATTATTAATACTTTGATTTATTTATTTGAAGGTAAATAGTTTTTTAAAGTATATAAATAAATCTAATAAGACTAAAATTATTAAATTAGATCATTTTTATGAGCAAATGACTTTTAAAATTCTTATCAACTTAAAATAAAGAATTAAAGAATAGTAGTTATTATGAGAATTAAAGTCCAAATAACATAATAAATAAATTAACAAAGTAACTTAAAATTAATTAAAACAATTGGTGATGTGTCACAATATTAGAGTACGAGAAAGATAATGTGTTCTCATGAGAATAGAGCACATTTTACTTTATATATATAGATTGTGAAAATAAAGATAATTGACTTTTATAAGTTTTAGATATTTTTCCAACGTTTTGGTATATCGACAAGATCATTAAGATATGAATAAATGTAAAATATACTTGGAACTGGTTGAAAAAAAAAATTCGTAATACAGAACTGAGGGAGAAAAGAAGTCTGTTTTAAGTTTTAACATAGCTACTCTATACTCTATAGTCAGGGATTTTCTGGGCATTTGCGAGGTGTGTTATTGCACAATTTTAGTGTATTTTAAATCGACAACAATTTTAGTGTATTTTAAAGTCTAAAACTAAATTCGTACCTGCGTTACATTGCGAGTCAATTATTTTGATATAAAATAAAGTTTTTTAGTTTTTAATGTTTAAAAATATTTTTGTATTGTTCGTATAATTTTATTTCATTTTTACAATGTTTATAAATATTTTTTTTCCGTTTAATATATTTTTATAGTATTTATTTATTGTTTATAATATATTTAACATGCTTTAAACATGAAATTGTTTTATTTTCATGTAGCAAAAACAATTTTTTTTATTTGAATCAAACATACGCCAAATGAATGATGTTATTTACTCTCATTGAAACAATTTAGAGAAAATCATACTGATTAGATATTAAATTATTGAAAATTAAAAAAAAATTCTAACTAATGAAAATCAATACAATTGTCAATCTTATATATGATTAATTTTCCCACCAAAATTGATCCGGTTTTTGCAAAAAAAAACTCGACTACGTAATTTTCTTAATAAACTGCAAATCCATAATTTTTCATCAAAATGAATAATTTGAAAATTTTCTGCAAACAAAAACTGATATGTTTCTAACAAACTGCAAATCCGTTCTGGAAGATAAAAAATTTACAATTTTCCTGCCAAAAAAACACTCCACTCTATTATTTTCTTAATGAAGTGCATATCCGTAATTTTCTATCAAAATGAATAATTTGCAAATTTCCTCCCAAAAATTGATCTGTAAATTTTCTGCCAAAAATGTATTCGAATCACAACATACGTAATTTTTTTAGTTAATATTTTTATTAATGATATGTATTATATTATATAATTATTCAAAATAAATTGAAAATAAGATCAAATAAAGGTGAAATGAGAATCAAATTTATTTTCCCAATCCGTTTCCCACCAAAAACTCGATCTCGTATTTTTCCTAGTATATTACAATTTTCCCGTCAAAACTTTATTCGTTCCCCACAAAACAAAACTCGACTCTGTAATTTTTATAATGAATTGCAAATCCATAATTTTTTACCAAAATAAAAAAATTACAAATTTCCCGCCAAAAATGGATCTATAATTTTCCCGCCAAAAATGTATTGGAATATATTATATAATAATTCAAAATAATTTGAAAATAATATCAAATAAACGTGAAATGAGAATCATAAATATCTTTCTGATCCATTTCCAACCAAAAAACTCTATATTATAGTTTTCTTAACAAACTACAATTCCGTTTTGCCAAAATAAAAAATTACAATTAACCCGTCAAAAACTGATATTTTTTCAGAAAAAATTTGACTCTCTAATTTTTTTAATAAACTGCAAATCCATAATTTTTCACCAAAATAAAAAATTTGGAAAATTTTAGCCAAAAAAGAATCTATAATTTTCCTGCGAAAAAAATAGATTCGAATCACAACATATGTAGAAAAAAATGAAACTTTTATTAATTATATGCATTATATAATAATTTAAAATAATTTGAAAATAAGATCAAATAAAAGTGAGATGAGAATCATAATTATTTTTTCAATACATTGATTTACATTAGGTAGACAGATTTTAGGTAAATTATAATCAATGTTAGTTTCCATAATATTGCTGTTTAGGGTTTAGGGTTTAGGGTTTAGGGTTTAGGGTTCAATGTTAGTTTCCATAATATTGCTGTTTTAATCTGTTTGGATACACTTATAACATTAATCATGGTTTATTTGTTTTAATATGGATGTTTGGAAACATCTCTTTAAAGTGATTCTTTTTTAATAGTGTATTAGATAATTAGTTTTTTAACATGTAATTAGGACCTATATTTACATATTGAACAGAGCCCATAATTGTTTTTTTTCCTATTATTGAGCTCCCTTTGTCTATAGTTAATAAATATAAATTTTATAGAGAAAATGCCTTTAGTCAAGTGGTTAAAGTTAAACATATTCATCTTTCCACCAAAGTTAGACTCCAAAAATATAAATTCTAGGAAGAGTCTCTTAACATCTCTATGGGTCTGAATGTTTGAAGCGTTTCGTGATAACGCATCATGTGTTTCTTTTTTTGTCACCATTCAGTTGGATATTTCTGCTTTTTATTTTAGAATTAAAAAAATGAAATAAAATAAAAATAAAGCTTGTGCGGGACAAAAAAAAACAGATCCGCATTTTAAGTTAAAAGCAATGGAGGAGGTGTGTTTATGTACTTTAGATGGTGGACACTTATATTTTAATCAAAAAATACAAAAAATTCTCACACTTTCTCCTATATAATACAATTCAGCAATTCAACAACATATCATTATCTCATATATAGTTATCAAAAACATTTTTCTATCAAGTTATCTTTTATCCATCCGTTTGCACAAGTAAGTTTTTTTTTATCATACTTTTATCTCACAATCCGTTTTATTGCATAGGAATTATCATACTTTTATATTAAAATAAAATAAAAATAAAAAGGTTTATATCTTTAATTATTATACTTTTACATATATATATATCTTTGATTAATTAATTGCATATATCTTATGTAGATGCTGTAAACTTATTATATAATTTTTCAAACACTATGTCGTTACACTTCAGTACAAATTAGTAGATTTAGTTTTTAGGTTTCAATAATTCTGCTATCACTAATTTTAGTTTATTAAATTATTGTATCTTTAAATGTTAAAGTCAAAAATGTTGGAATTAATTTGTATGAGTTTGTTTGGGAAATATCCCAACAGTTCATAGAGGAAAAAAAAATTAAGTTACCGACTTCCAGAAGTTTTAACCAAAAGATAAAATTTCGTAAATATTATTTTACGATTTGCATTTTATTCTTTATAAATCTTTTTAAAAATGTAATAATTAAAATTTATGGTATGAAAACATGTGATTATAACATCTTAATATTTTAACTATTATTTATATTATGTTGCTACATGCAGATATGTCGTCTAGAGGTCGTTCAAACACAAATTTTTCCAGGCAGAGAGACACAAATGCTCCCAATGAAACAACATCAAGAGTAAGTAAAATATTTTGTTTATGTGTTAATAGAAAATTTCATAGTAGGTATTTTTTTAATAGTTTATGAAAAAAACTAAAACTAATTTTAAAAAATTTTTAAAATTTGTAGCCCAGACAGAGATATAGATGGCCACCTGAACAAGAAAAAACTTTGATTGAATTATTTGATTATTTCCATGACTAATTACACTCTTAAAGATCCTACGAACAATGGCCGCACTTGTTCTGCATGATGCGTTTCTTTTAACTGCACCGCACTAAAACTGTACCGCACCTCTATCCCGCACCGCTCAAACCGCTGTCACCATTCGAAGCCTAAATTGATCAAAAGCTGGCCATTGTTCGGGACATATATCATAATCGCTACTCGCATCATCACAAGTCCATGATCCATCCACCCAATAAACAAAAGTTTGGTGGTCAAATACTTATGAATAATGGTAGCTCCCAAGTATGCTCGAAGTTCTAGTGAGTTTGTAGCGAAACATTACTTCGTTGCAATCTCTGTGATATTTCGAATAGACCACTTGAGATCATTAATAGATCAAAACGAATTTGATAGAGAGACATAATCACAAAGAGATCATATGTGAAAATTTTGTATTTAAAATTATTAGAAAAAGAGAATTATGGTATAATTCAACTTAAATTCCACGTCATTTTATGAAAACGGAGAATAACAACTCCGCTAATAAAAGGTTAACAAATGAATTAAAAATGGTTTTGTCCGTTCATAGGTTTAACAAAATATTTAATGTTTTTACATAAGAATGGTACAATAAACGCTGAGTTTTTCCCGATCTTTTCAGTAACTAGTTATTCTTATTTCTTAACTCCAAAAATTGGAATTTGGAAATCAATATAATTTCAAAGATTTTTAATGTGATTTTTGCAATTCATATTGCAATAGAAAAGTAGAAACTGTTTCCTTATCGGTTCCGTTTGGGTTGTTTTTGGTCCCACAGCTCACGTTTATTGTACCATTCTTAGACAAGACAAAGAATAACGTCTAAATGGAAGCCTAAATTAACGAAACCTTTTAAAAAAGAAGAGAAGAAATCATATTCCTTAAGAAAAATTCAAATAAAATGTTGAAATCAGGTAAAAAAGAGAAAAAAAGAATGAATAATGTGTGTGATACACTTAACCATGATTGGTACATAAAAATCCATTAATCTATAAAATGATATTATTCCATTATAATGTTTCCCGGAAACAAACCGTGATTTGCGGAAGTTACAACGTCAATTAGTTCAACATGGCTTGACTTACGGCAAAAGACTATACTTTCAAATAGTGAGACTATACAACTAATAATATTATTCAAAATTAAGTGGATTATTATTACTTTAAAAAATCATAACATAGTACAAAAACTATTTTAAATATATATGTTTTTTGAAAATAATCACAAATTTTCACAAATCACAACTCATTGCTAACCAGCTCATAAGCTAAAAAAGACAACTCATTTCTCCACTCTTTTGACAAAAACAGAGCACCAAACATTTTAAACCCTTCAAAAACACAAATCTCATCATCCAAACAAAAAAAAAGAAAAAAATGTCTCTACTTCTTCTTCTTCTTCTTGTTCAATTCATTACTCCATCTTCACAATCATCAATCAGAAACCTTCTCGAAGCTCGTGGTTTACCAGGTGGTTTGTTTCCAGACAACGTAGAGAGTTACAGCTTAGATGAGAAGACAGGAGAGCTTGAAGTTCAGCTTCAGAGTCCTTGTTTTGCTCGGTTTGAAAACAGAGTTTACTTTGATAGTGTGATTAGAGCAAATCTAAGCTATGGTGGACTTGTTGGTCTTGAAGGTTTGACACAAGAAGAGCTTTTTCTTTGGTTACCAGTTAAAGGCATTGCAGTGAATGATCCTTCTTCAGGACTTGTTCTATTCGATATTGGTGTTGCTCATAAACAAATCTCTCGTTCTCTCTTTGAAGATCCTCCTGTTTGTTATCCTCCTGGTGAGTTTTAAGTTTATATGTACCTTTTGGTTCATCAAAACGTTGTCTTATTTTATGATAAATGTTTATTTATTGATAACATAAGATCTTTATTTTATGCTAATTGTGTCTTATGAAAATTGTATTTTTTTGGTAGGATCTATAATGGAGAAGTTGGAGAAAAGCAAGATGGATATTCAGCTGCAGAGATGAATGAGTTTTGTTTTTCTTTGGGGTGTGTGAGATTCAAAACTCAAACTTCTTTCTTTGAAACTTGAACAAAAGATGTGTTTTTTTTTTCCTTTTTTTGGGGGGTTGTTTGGGAAAAAGTGAAAAGTGTCGGGAGATATGTGTAAAATCTGGAAAGAAGGGAGGAAAATTTTGGAACTTTGTATAAACTATGGGGTCCATAAAGTAATCAATTTTGTCACTTGTCAAATATTTTTTTCGTTAGGGGAATATAGAGAGTACTTTAATTATTTATTTAGCTTTTGCTTTAATCTTTGAAAATGATGTTTTTTTCTATTTAATCATTAGCTTCAAGCATAATCATTGACATAGAATTACGCTTTGAATGGAAGCTGCGATTATACCAAACAGGCAAACACAGCTGTTATTTAGTATTAACCTAAACAAAAGATTTATTTATTAGTGTATTTTTTCTAGTTGCTAAATCACTCACACTATCAAAAAATTTCACTAATTTAGATAAGGGATCAAATTCAAGATCAGATATTTTGGATAATGTGGACAATTTAAAATATTTTGAAAGAATTTTAGTTATTCTCAAAATGAATAGAATATCTCATCCAATATCCGATAAATTATAATATATATTTTATAATTATACATACAAGAATATCTGAACTGAATCCATATATTATGATTTTAATACTAGGATAGCCAAAAGTTTAAGATTGAATTTTGGATCCCAAATATATTTTTCCTCCCTTTGCTTAAATTGATTTATGTAAAATACACGTTAGACTCAGATATCAGTTTTGAATTATCATAACTGATCTACAATATCTTTTGAATTTTTAGTGTTGAATATCATACTATCATTGACCTTCGTTGTGTCGACTCTGGTATGATTTTGCTTTCGATATTGATATGCCTCGTAGTCTATCACCGATCATCAGCTCCATACCAAGCTCACGACAAGGCACCAGTTTCAATGATAGCATTTCAATCTTATCTGACCTCGAGGGTCTTTGGCGTCCAAGCTCTTCCTTCGTGGAGAGAAGCTCGGCTCCTTCCTCCTCCTCTATGGAGAGAACTAGCTTAAGTCCCTTAGTTTCCTTCTTGTGGTGCGCACGGACGACCTTTAGATGTAAGACTTTTTTTCTAATGTCACAATATCCGTTGATAGTGACTATTGTTAATCTCCTTGATGTCTTCGTGGAACGGTGGAAATGTCTTTTGACACACTTGTTGTGGCATTATGCAGTGTAGCTTATGTCTCCAAGTTTCTTTGGATCTATCATGCTATCTTTATTGTAAGCTTGTTTGTCTTAATTTTCTTGTATCCAACCATTTGGTTGATGATTGTAATATTTATCTCCCTTTAGGATTGATGGAATGAAAACCAAGTTGTTGTTGAAAAAAAACAAGAGGTGTTGAATATCACACTATCATTGACCAAAAATTTGTGTGTCAAGATATGTTTCACCAGTTTTGTTTTACTTAATTGGTTATTTCATTTTCACCAATTGCTTCAATAATTTATATATTTTTTAAATTCTTAAATGATAAAGTGGTATTTCAAAGTAGATAACCTAGTCAATTTCTTATCAATAAAACTTAAAAAAAAAACTTTGATCAATTATCCAGTTCAGAGGGGAATAGTTTACAAGAAAAAGTAACAACAACAAAAAATATTTTTATTTTTAATCTGGAAAATACTTGGGTTCACCCCTAGTGGTGAATCTCTTTGTTCATCTTCTCTTTCTCTAACCAATCAAAATATGCCATGTAATATTATCATTAATTACTCTTTCTATATCTAATCAATTAATCATTAATCACTCTTTTTAAATATAAACAATAAAGATATGTCAATTAAAATTATATTAAAAAAAAAATTAAATTACAATTACAATTAAACAAATGAAATAAATAAAATAAATTAAAAAAATTCACCCAATAAGATTATTCACGTAATATTAAATAATAAATTAAAACTAAATAAATAAAACTAATTAAATATTTTAAAATTTTTAGCCATTGGGTTCGCTGAGTTGTATCCCTTAGGATATAGTTTTATATGTTTTAGTTATTTAATTTTAATATATTATTTGTATTTAAATAATAAATAAAACAAATTAAATTTTTTTAAAATTTAATCCTTGGGTTAGCTGAGTTGTATCTTTTAGGGTATAGTTTTATATGTTTTATTTATTTAGTTTTAATTTATTATTTTTTTTTAAATATAATATTACGTGAATAATTTTATTGGATGGATTTTCTAAATTTATTTTATTTCTAAATTTATTTTATTTATTTCATTTGTTTAATTATAATTTTAGTTTATTATTTTATTTAAATATAATTTTAATAAAATATTTTTATTGATTATATTTAGAAATAGTGATTAATAATGAATTGATTAGATTTAGAAATAGTAATTAATGATAATATTATATGACATATTTTGATTGGTTAAAAATAGAGGAGGTGAACAAAGGGGTTCACCACTAGGGGTGAACCCAAGTATTGGGGTTGTTTGGAAAAAACTGGAAAGTGTCGGGAAATATGTGTACAATCTAAAAAGATAGGAGGAATTTTTTGGAACTTTGTATAAACTTTTGGGGTCCATAAGTAATCAATTTTGTCACTTGTCAAATTTTATTTTCTTTAGGCGATAAACTTTAGTTATTTATTTAAATTTTGTTTTAATATTTGAAAATGATGTTTTTATTAAATCATTATCTTCTAGCATAATCATCTATATATATTAAACATTATTTGAAAAGTAAGAAGTTTTGAGATTAAAAGCTAAGAAAGAGTTATTTACAAATACATTATTTACAAAGGTATGTCTTTATGTATTTATTCGTTATATAAATGAAATCGACTGAATATTTTCAGAGAAATCTCAATTGAAAAGGCCAAATTAATATTTGTGGATTGTTAATGAGCTTTTAAGCCTAATACACATTTTATATTGGTTTGACCTAAGATCTATCTATAGTTTTCTATGAATATAAATCTAAACACCATCCACTAACATTAGTTTGTATTAAGGCTTCTGGTAGGATCGAAGTTTAAATCCTCAACCACACTATGCTACAAGTGAATAGTAAATCGTCTTAGTAGTTGAGAGTCGAATCCACAAAAAGTTAAAAGTACATATAAAAAAATGCATGAAATCGATTTAAGCTAAACAAGATAAAAGGATTCAGGTTTCATATCTAAGCAAACTGACAATTAAAATCAACCAAAGCAATGACCATACAACCTAAGCAAGAATGCAAAAGACTAAGTAAGTTCAAAATCAAATTAAGCGGGAAAATGAAATGAGAACTAAAGTGATTGAAATCAATATTAAACAAGCAAACTATTGGGTAAAGGTAATTGATTTGGGTGATTTTTGAACAGGGCCGGCGCTGATTTTGCAAAGACCAAAAACCCAGAAAATATATGAGCTCATTAATTAGTATGTGTAAATTATTTTAAAAATTTGTTGATCAAAAAGATTTGACCCATATACCTCTGAGCTTACTTGACAAGGTATTACCACCATATTACAAACACTTTTTATGATAATGTCGGCCGAACAAATACATAATATTTGCGAAGGCCGCAAGTCCATGCTTGGTTCACTTGGCCTCAGGGCCGGCCCTGTTCTTGACTAATTTGTGATGCTTATGCTATCTAGCAATGCTTATTCTCACATCTTAGATCACTAATTTAGATTAGTCTATTTCCATGATACTAACCCTACACTAATTATTATTAGAACATAGATAAACCAAGTAGCAAAGTATCAACAGTCTTCTCCTCCATGCCTAGAGGGAGCCAACTTATGAGAGCAAGACCCCTTTACCTGGTAAAGGGAAATGCCGTTGACAACAGCCCCAGCTTTGCAGACAGCAAGAGACACAACAAGAGTAGCATTGACTCCAAGATGGTTAGACACGTCTATCATTCTTGAGTGGATATAAATATCCCCTGAAGCTTGCACCAAATAATTAAGGAAAAAATACATGAATGAGCCCTTATGCACGTCCACACTTCCACTGGTGTGGACAAATGGCAATAATTTCAGTTCCTTAATCCCACAACATCAAACATGCCCGAAACTACAAACTTTGTAAGCAGCTCTATCAATCGACAAGGAGGTATTGTATCATCCTAAGCTATCCGATGGAAAAGCGGCAAGTAAGCTGTTAATATATTGTTTTTCTTAAGTCTGGGAAGCAGTTTCTCGTCAGACTGTCTCAAGTCATTGATTTACTAAACCACACAACTCAAGTCTTTTTGGATTAACAAGAATTTACACAAATACAAATAAAACATTATGCACCCAATTGGACATTATGCACTAAATTGGATGGAGCCCAAAGAGTGCATATGACTGCTAAAAGACCATAAGAGAGCACATTCCAAAATGCTGGAACGATCCACGCCATTCGCCAGAATCCGAGTAGAGGGTCAGTACCATTGAAGTATAGCTGATACAGAGTAACAGAGACAGAAGGAGAATGTGATTTCAGTTACAACTCTTTTGACTTGGGGTTTCAAGTAATACACGAGAGACATTCACAAGAGTAACTAGTTGTTACCTCTAAACCAATCCATGCAATAGATAGCAGAACAGAGATAGCGAGTGCATTGGTGAAGTTCCTATAAAGCTCAAGCTTAGCCATGTTTCTCTTATTCTGCAGTGAACCATTAGACATATAAGCATGGATTTGAGATGATATGAAACAGAGAAGGAGACTGAACAATGGCCAATGTCAAATAACTTAAGAAGATATGAAAAATGGGATGGCCACAGATTGGAATCTAAATAAGATAACATGGTTACAGTCCTTGATCGCCTATGGTATATAAACATACTTTGGATATAATAATGTGACAGATCATCAATATTCAATATTCATACCTGAAGATTCTCAAGGGTTCTTGCCAATGATGAGAAAATCCACACAATGAAGCAAGCATCCAGTAATGCCACAGGTATCACCAATATCATTGTATTCCCCGAAAAGTCATTGACGTTTCCCAAATGCTCAACCAACTCAAGAGCCTCTGTTGCAACAAAATAACTGACACCAAGAAGAAGTACCCTCGAGGTTATACCGCCAAGGGTAGGCTTTACTACCCCATAACCCATAGAGACAACCAGAAGAAGAAGCCTGGAAACCGTCTTTTTGATGGAAGAAAAAGTCACTGCCCACAGAGTAACGTCCATTGGCCTCATCCCAGTCGAGTTGAAATTAGCATATTCAAAGTATCTAACAGCCATTTCACACATACCAAGAGCAATAACCAAAGTGATATGATAATGCAGCTGAATTATATCTTTCGAAAACTTAACAAACCTCACAAACCAAACTAGACCAAGCAATAGATAAGCTAAAGACATATACCAAAAAAAACTCATCAAAGGAACAACCTTTCCTGGTAAATAACCATCAGGGTTCTTCCAAACTGTTCTTCCTCTAATTCTAGTACCATCCAATGCAGGATCACATATCACAAAATAAACATAATACATCCCAGTCTTCGTTATATCCACAGTTTCAGGTGACATACTAACTCGTGTCTTATTCCCTTTGAAGAAAGTCTTAATCTGTCTTGGCCAATCAAGATCTTTAGATTCTCTATTAATAATGACTTCTCCAAGACTACAAGATCCAGTATCAGCAAGGTCTGGTGTGCAACAAATAGCTTCGGTTTTGAGAAAAAGTCCACCAATTCTATTACGATCTTTCACCTCAAATATAATAGCTTCCACTAACCCAGTAGTTGACTGCATTGGATTCTGTTTGCTAGCAGATTCAATAGTCCTCACAAAGGTTACATCATCAAACCTAAAAAAAAAAAAAACAACTTTAACTAATTAAACGATAAAGGACTTGCCTTTCAAGTTTGAATCAACTATCTATAAACTGAGAAGCTGATTGAGAAGAAGAAGAAACACTGACCTTATAAAGGACTTGCCTTTAAGAGGTTTATGATCATCATCATCAGAGGAAGAAGAAGAAGAAGAAGTGTTGAGGTCATGAGGTTTTGAAGCGTAAAGACCTTCATTACCACCATCGAAGAAACGGGCATTTAATTTTGCGGTGAAAGTTTCGTTCTTGTACTCGTGAATCGCGGAATTCGTAGCTCCGATCAAACTTCCGGCGACTAAAATCAAAATTGCCCAAAACCCAAATCGATTTCCCATAAGAACTAAATATCAGAAAAATTGAACGTATCGGAGCTATTCAACGAAGAGTGTGTGGTCGAATCTCCTATCTGAAATGGAGATCAATGTCTAAACCTCGAATTAAGAAGAAAGAACAGTGAAATTTCTTTCGATTGGAAAATATGAATTTAGTTATTCGGTTTATTAAATTGTCTGCATCAGAGTTGGTTAATCAGCAAAGTTGGTGTCAACTTGTGCGAGGTTCGAATATTCCTTCATTTTTTTCACCAGATTTAATATAAGGGTAAAATAGTAAAACCACTTGATTAATGAATGACTACTTTCTCACACTCTTCTTAAAATTAATCTTGATTAATACAATTTTTGATCAGTTTAAAAGTAAAAATAGGTTTTTTGATAAATAGGTATAAACCACATCTAAATCGGTGAAAAAGAATCAAACCAGTATAATCTTATTAATTTTGATTCATTTTCATCGATTTAAACGTGGTTTATATTTATTTAGCAAAAAACGATTTTTACCTTTAACTGGTCAAAATTATGGCAGTTTACTACCGAGTATTGCCATACGATTAACCGACTGATTAAACGATAAACTGGTCAAAATTTTGAATATTATTTTTTCAATATATTGAATTAAAATGGATTTTGGTTAATTCAGATTTTGAAAAAACCCGCTTGATTTTAATAAAACTAACTTTGACTTGGTAAAGTTCAGTTATTCCGCTCAAAATTTTGTGTATAACTTTAATTTGGTAAAGTTTAGTTATTCCGGTCAAAATCTTTGTGTGTAAAAATATTCATGTTCAAACATATACCAATACATTTGACTAGATTGTGACGCATACTAATTAGTTGGGTTTATCATAACAACAACATAGGCCTATTTTACACTCACCATAATAAAAAGCATATCCTTTACAAAATATTGTGCAACATATACTTTCTAATTCATAACACGCTCTTGAACGGAAGCAATACTCGCCCGGCGGAGGTTTTTTTTTTTTTTTTTGTCCTGGATTTGTTATTTATTGTAAATTATGAGAATTGTTACATAGACGATTTTAGCATAAACAATTTTTTCCGATCTTTATTACATTCACAACAGATGATATTTCCTTCTCCATACTTTTGATGGACACCCTGACGACTTTTTATTTTCTGCATAGAATCACGGCGAACGATTTTAATTGTGTCAAGCTGAATATCTCTTGTAAACTTGTCTCCATTAATCTGCAAATTTGTTAATAAATCGCAATATCTGGTACTCAAACCCCATATCTCTTGATGTAGAATCATTAATTAACACTTGGTCAATCAATGACAGTATGTTTAATGTTAATACCTATTCATAAATAAAAATCAGTACAACAATATAAATATTCTTCATTTACAAAAAAATGTATATTCATCGAAAAAAGGACCAAGTCATGTTCATGATTTTAAAGTGGAGTATAAGAAATTGTACAACAATGAACAGAAAATATAATGAAAAATACAGTGAAAAAAAATGCTACTAGAATTTTCATGATGATGACCATTTTTAATGATATTATCTCCCTTTTTAATGATTAAAAATAGAGTATAAGAATAAACTAATACCAGGGGCATCAGCAGTTGTCATACGACAATGAATAGAAGATACGCTTAAGAAGATAGTGAAAACAAATGTGACTAGAGTTTTCATGGTGTTAGGCTTTTTTATGATATATATTTTTTTGTTTATGAGCTTTATCAAGACTGATTATATATATAATAACACAAACTGATAAAACGTAAAATTTCCTGGTCAAATACAATAAAATAATATCGATTTATAGTCAAGAGAAGATATGGAACATAACATATATTCTTTCAATTTATTTCTTTATAGATCTATAGTCAAAATAAAATACATAGAATGATTTTTTTTACCTAATTACGTTTTAATATTGGGGTTCAAATATTTATTTTTGTACATATATAGTCAAACATGTAAAAATTTTCCCATATTTTTTAAAAATTTTGAAATAGATTTTACAAATTTTAGTGGTTGTATCTCAAAATTATTGATAACAATTAGTTGATACTCTCTCGTTTTCACAAAACAATGGCAAGTAGGTTAGGGGCGGACAGAGCCGTGCCTCTAGTATAATGTCAAGAAACATTGGCCTACGGCCCCAAATTTTTTTAAAAAATTTGTTAAGAGGCCTTCAAGTATAAGTTAGGCTTATTTTAGACATATTTGAATTAATATAAAAATTGAAAAACTAAAACATAGAAAAAAAGGAAAACAAAATCAATCAAAGAATTAGAACAATTACCGAAAGAAGTTACAAGGCCTATTGAAGTGTTAAACTTTTTGAAGAAAGTTCAGGATTTTTATCCTCACTCATGGATCGCTTATCGGATATTATTGACGATTCCAGTCTCAGTTGCATCTGCTGAAAGGAGTTTTTCAAAGTTAAAGTTGATCAAATCTTACCTTCGATCAAGTATGTCACAAGAAAGATTGAGTGGTTTGGCTACTTTATCAATCGAAAGAGGTTTGGTTAGAGAAGTTGACTTTGAAAAGTTGATCAATGATTTTGTGGGAAAAAAGGAAGAAGAATTACCTTTTAAACTATCTTTGTGTTTGCTTCTTTAGTTTTTTTTAATGTCACACGACAAGATTTATGCGTGACACTTTTCTTCTTGTTGATTTTATTATTATATACATTTTTATTTAATATGAATTGGGAATTTTTTTTTTTACTATCGCCTACGGCAACATTTCACCTTGGCACGGCTCTGGGGCGGATCCAAAATTTTCTTTTACTTATATCAAATATCTAAAATAATAAAAAATATGGTATTTGAGAGATTTAAACTCATGTTGGGTGTCTCAAATGGTGAAATATTAACTATTTTAGCCAAATTTTTACATGTAAATTAGCTTACATTTTTTAAATTTAAGATAGTGCAGATGACACATTTTTCTCTCATGTAGGTCCGCCCATGAAGTAGATACGTTATGTTAGAATTGCTCTATGTGATGAAATAACGAGATTCTTGGTTTTACGACAATGTTCATATGATTCAGCTGATATGTCAGTTGATCAACTGTTGATAATTAAGCTGAAATATGATAGTTGACATGACATAATAATGGTTGATGTATGTTTTCGCCATTATATATATAAATTAGGTTAAGTTTGGATCAGTTACAAATTTTCGTTTAGTGGAAGCTCGTGTGTTTGGATATTAATTGACTATTCTTCCAGCTATATAATAACAAGAAGTTAAAAACTAAAGCATACCATAATATAAACGACATCACATGTTTTTCTCAAATCTCTTAATTATTAAGTTGTAGGTTATTAACATGTACGTCATCTCCAGTATATCAACATGGATATTTTTCTTATTAACGTAAGTGTATAATTGTATAGTGTGACCAAAAGGTGCATATGTATGTATATATTGAGAAGAATGTGTCACATGGGATATGGAAAGATACCTTGGATAATATATAAGGATTACGAGTAACTCAATGGTCAATTGGTTTTGAGTTGAAAATTCATAGATCGTAACATGGTATTAGAGTCCAAATTCGGTTCAGAAAGTGGCTTGATCACCCCACTAATTGATGACTCAAAAAAGCTTAATTCCATCGAGATAGCTAAAAAAATATTATCTCGAGATAGCATGATGTATTATGTCGAGATTAGTAGCTAGAATAGTCATTATCTCAAGGGGACGTATGAAGAATGTCTCACATCGGATGTGGGAATGAACTTTAGTAACATATAAGAAATATGAGCCACTCCATTCATTGCTAATTGGTTTTGAGTTAGAAACTAATAAATGTTAACATATATGTATATATATATATATACATGTTATATAAATATAGATAAATAAATACAATACAATTACCCAAATGGACCGTTTTTATAGCATGTGAAAACCTATTGTACCGTCTTTCTATTTATTTTAATTTTCAATATTCTTTTTTTTATATAATCTCGAAGTTTGAGTCGAAATCCTAATTTTGATAAGTCCAGAATTAGCTTTTAGTTTATTACTTTTAGAAATATCTCTCCTCCCAAGAAAAAATAAATTAGAGGCACAATGGATCCAACTTCAAATGTTAAACGAGTAGCCCATCATTCTCTTGGTTTAATTTTCAATATTCACTATATTGTATTTGGATTTCATTTTAGATTTTGTTCAAATTGAAAAAACATTTGGTGGAATTTAATAAAAAGAATTTTTTTGTAATGTTGATTTATTAATCCACTATATATAGATCTTCTATATTGATATTGAAAACATTTAAAAAATATTGATGTTATTTTTTAAGTAAATACCAATACATTCATGTGATGAAATTATTTCATTCTTGGACTGGACGCATACTCACCTCTACTACGACAGCAACACTGGTCTCTAATACACATGCCATCAAAAAAATCCTCGTTCTTCTCTACAAAACATAGTGCAACTTAAGCTGCCCGCAGCAAAACACGGCAATGTGGGTTGAAGCATAATTCATTTGGCTCAATTCCATTACCTAATTATTAATAAAAATCATTAAACCAATATGTACATCATTAAAAATAATAATATACATATCCATAGTTAAAAAGTGGAGTAAGAAAAAACTATTACCCGAGGTAGTCGCAATTGTGGCACGGCAATGTATAGAAGATATTATAAAAAAGATAGTGAAAACAAATGCAACTGAAGTTTTCATTGTGATATGCATTTTTTATGATACTCTCTTCTCCTTTTTTTTTCTACAAGTTTTTCTTTACTTAGAATGATATATAAACTAACATAAATGTGTAAAGGGTATTTTTTCTTGTCAAACTAACAAAAGAAGATATTTTATTATGTAAGATTTTTTTAAAAATAAAGTTAGAGACGCTAACATGTGTCCCATAAACTTTTAACATTTGCCATTTATTTAATTTTTCTATTTAAAAAAAAACTTTAAGATCCTCATTTTCTAAAAAAAATCATTAATTAGCTCATCTATATAACTATACTAATTTAAATGATTCAATTTACTTATAGCTTTTGACATGTCTCTTTTTTTTTAAATACCATGAAATTAGTTATTATGTTTTATTTAGATTTAACTATATTATATAAAACCAAAAGGAATGTGTCTATTATATATACTAAAATAAAATCTCTATAAATTAATAATATTGGGACTAATGTATTTTAATGATATTTTATTAATTTATTGAAATTATTAATTTATAGATGTGATATTTGGGTAAAAATAGCAATTTGCTATCGGAAAAAATTATTATTTAAGTGAAGTATTAATGAATCGAATATTAATTTATAGAAGTTTAACTATATTTAGGCTCTTAATGAGAGTCTCTAAAAAAATTATTATGTGTCTTTTCTTGTTAAATACCATGGCTTTAATTATTTATATTTTATTTAGATTTAAGTATATATATTTGATATGCTAATAAAAGTTTTTCAATCTCTCTTTATTTTCAACAAAAAATATAATCTAATTTCTTTATTACCCAATAAATATCTTATACAATAAAATAGGGTTTTCTAAAACTAAAGCTAAGAGACGTGGGCATGTTTTCATGATGTTTTGACACATCCTTTATTTTTTCTCCGATTTGTTTTAAAACTTTAAGATTCTCTTTTACTAAAAAAAGACTCATTAATTAGCTTATCAATATAAACTACACCGATTTAAATTATACAATTTACTTATAGCTCCCATAACTTGTTTTCTGCTCCATAAGCCAAATTCTCTCAAGAGAACTCATGTATGCTCCCCTAACGAAGATACTTATGGGTTTATCTTGTCTCTTAAATAGACTTCTCCTTATCATTTTGGAGTTCTTTGTATACCAAGTATATAATCACCCTTCGAGGTGAACTTCTTCAGCGTCCTGCCTCACCTTAGTTTGAAACTAGTATATTCTTGACCTTCTTGATATTTTAATTTGACTAAATATTCCTAAACAACAAAACATATATATCCTTTTGAAAACATTTGTACTACATACTATATATATGTTATGACGGTTAGGTTAAAACCATTAAAAATAGTTTAGTCGCGGCCAGGTTGAAACCATTGGATCCAGTAGACAAAAGGCCTTAAAACTGTTTTCTCCCAAATAGTTACCGTGACCAAGCTTAGAGATGAAAAATTATGAAAATGATTTACATTATTTATTCAGATCAAAGTTTTTGTTAAAGGGAAAAAGTTCCATTGAAGATCTTCGGTACATACATATATACTGGTTATTTACGGAGCGTCAAAGTGAACTTTTTTACATTAGAGACTTGGGAAGTCGTTGATCATCATCGTAGCTGTACATCAAGGGAACAGTTCTTGCAATGTTGAGACAAGCTTTTGAGAATGATTTTGAGAATTGTCTTGGATTCAGACACTCTCTATTCAAGCACTTCCATGCTTTAGATATCTTCTTGATAACATGTGTTCTTGCTTCATCAATAGTTGATCCCTTATGCTCGTTCAGGTAACACTCTACGTATGATCCATCAATTCCATCTTGGTTCTCATCCTGTTATAACATACAAAACGATCTCTAAGGTCCGATATAAAAACTTTTAGATTCTCTCTAGTTATTAGTATCATTAGTTTAGTAATAACCTTGGCACTTCCAAGATCATCCCATAGTCTGAGAATTGTAGCTGCAGACGATACAATACTCGGATTGCTTTCAATTAGTTGGACTTTCTCTCGTGTGAGTTCTTCGCCCAACAAGAAGTACACATGGAGCATAACTAAATGAACACCAGAACTCACAACCCCATTCTTCATATATTCTTCAGTATTCGGTAAGTAACCCGAATTAAACCACTTTGCTTCAACCAAGAATGCTTTACACAAACTTGCCCACTAAGAAACAAAAAATATCGTTATTGTTAATAGGGTTTAAACCAGTTAAGATATATGATACAAAAAGTCTACAAATATGAAGATGTTTTGAATGATAATTACCGATTTTCGAAGAGAGTCTGTTGGGTTCCAACCATGTGATTTCCAAATCTTCATGCTAATCTCCATTGTGATCATATCTAAAGCTTCAAAACAAACCTTCATGTATCTCGGTAGCCTCTCAAGCCCCTTATGATCCCATCTAGACAAATGTTTTCATTACTTTGACATATTAAAAAAATAAATAAGGTGAATCAATATAAGATATAGAGTAGTTTTTATGTACCTCTCAACAACTTGTGTGAAGATGATTAGTTTTTCTAGTTCTCCATAGACATCGAAAATGTCGTCTATAATGTAAACAAGCGATATTGGTTTGGTAAGATCAAGCCTTTGGTCGGTTAAGGTTGGATCTTGAAGAATTTCCATGGACCATGTGTACCATTTCAATGGTTGGTTTCTTGCCTTCTTTAGCTCTTTTTCTAAACCAAGCTCTCTCCACCATCTGAAAAATCAGAAACCAATAAAAAAACTTAGTTCGAATTCACATATTTTTTACATAAAGTTAACATCAATCTTCAGGGTGTATGACTCTTGATTTTACTTGAATGTTTGAGACAACTCTTCTTGAATCAAGGACTTCAACATAATGGAATCAATCTCAGCCACCCGTAATAGAGATTGTAACCACTCTTTGTCTTCTAGACCCGCGATTTTGATCATGCTTATGAACCTTTTAGACCTTAATCTTCTTAAAGTTTTGTGGCACGGTTGCACCAAAGAACTCATTATCTCTCGTTCTTGATGACTTTCTCGACCCGAGCAAAGTTCATTAAGGCGATTAAATGTGAATTCTTTAAGACCATTGAGTGTTTCTTCGCCTTCTATACCGAGCTGAGAAGCTTCATACAATTCAATTAGACTCTTCACATCATTTTTTGGGTCATCTTTGAATTTACCCTTCTTGTCTAGGATGTTTGCGAAAATACCTAAATGTTTTATAAGCATCATGTCCGGGAAATACGAAAATATCACATAAGCGATTTAATAAGTATATATATATATATCACGTACTTTCTTGAATATAGTGACCTTCTTGTCTCAGCAATCGAAAGCAAAGCGCGATCTCACGAAGATCACGGCCATAGAATTGGGTGCCTTGTTTGTAAATCATGTGAAGAGTTTGATCGATCTCGTATTGGTAATGGAGATCAATGCCTAAACCTTGAAGGGCATTGATCATCTCCAAGCTCTCGAATGGATCATCTCGGTGTGAAACTAGCTAGTATGTTCTTGACTTTCTTGATATTTATTTTTTGTAAATTTTCCTACAAGAACAAAGCAATTTTTTTTTGAAAAATGGTGTGATATTTACAAAGCAGTAAGTAAGAAACATAAGATATATCTGTAGATAGGTACTATGGATGCCTTGTGATGAAACTGCTTCAAAAGGCTAGAAACCGGAGAGTAGACAAAGGTCGAGAGTGATCTTTTAGCAGTGTTTGCATGTAAAGAAGAAGCGGCAGTATTGTGAAATTTTGAGATCAGAAACGCTGGAGGATTTTTTGGATTTGTAGAAGCAAAACAAGAATGTAAATTTATTTTGGAAGCCATTAAAGCCATGAAGTATGAAACTAAGCTTAATTTATGATTTATAGATTATAAAGGAGTGGTGGATGGAGGACTTAGGGGATGGGGCCATAACCAACATAGTCACTGATGATGATATATATATAATTTGTGTCATGAAACATTAGTGAACCTCACTAAACTTCAAGTTTCGACCACATAACTAGTTCAAAAGAATCTTCGTACTAAGATTTTATTCAAATGATTTGAGTCGAAATTCTAAGATATTTTAGAGCTGATATACTCCATTAAGTTTGACCAAGGTTGAGACTAATTCGACTAAATTAACACAAAGTTGGAAGAAGAGGAATAAGCATGCCATAATAATTAAACTTGCTAACATAATACTTTTTTAACATTAAAACCAACAAAAAAAATACTTACACTTGCTAACTAATATGAAAAATGATAAAATATCAATAATTGTTAGCCATTCCTAAAACCTCAGAGACTGAAAATGACACTATCGAAACTTACAGCCAAAGATACTATCTTTTGAATCTGAATAACCAGTTTTATTGACCTAACCTGCCGATTTAGGCCATACATCTAAAGCAGACAAACATTATGAAATGTTTTTTTTTTTTTTGATGGGATACTATGAGCACAGAGTAATCCTTATTTATTAAAGGACCACCAAACCTAAACCTAAACGTTACCTTTAAAATGCTAAAATGACAAATCAGATAGCTGTCACTTGTCAGTACTAGTTTAGTTCGAGTCAGGTTGAAACTTGAAACCAATGGAAGCGGTTTAGAGACCCATCGTCGTCTTCGTCTAGATAATTAGGACTAATAAAGTATGTGGCTCTTAAACCAGTTTCTTGGCCAAGCTTAGAGATGTATGATGGTGATGGTTATGATGATACATGATCAGATCAGAGGATATTGAGCTACTATGGATAGACCCAACAAGTAAAAGAGAAGTTCTGAATTCAAACATATATGAGTCTTCTGTGTAGTTCCATTAACAAATATGGTTATTGAAAAAAACTAGAATCTGACCAGTTTACCAATCTGATAAACACTCGTAAGCAACATTAAGATTATGTTACAAATATCCAATTAAGTGGAGAAGTTGAATCAATTCGAAGCAAGAGCGTTTAGTTTCTTTTCGTACAGTTTCGCCCGCCGAAGCGCGTCTAATGCCTCGGCTTGTTTCCCTGCACGTTTCAAGGTCACAGCTTTTACCTTTTCCGCTTTGATTCGTTCCTCTAATTGACTTCTCTCTTGATTATTATTTTGATTACTCTCCATCACTGGGTTTGGTTTTGCAGCAGCTTGTGTTGTCTCTGTTCTACTCATTGATGGAGGATTCACGGGATTGTCTAATCCAATAGCTTTAAGGGCAGATAAGAGCTGAGGATCAAGAAAATCTTCCACTGCTACATCGTCCACCGGTTCTGGTTTAGAAGACGTTGAATCCTCTAACTGAGCTTCAAGAGTTTTGGCGATTTCAAACTCTGCTTCAGCTTCTTCCATTTTACCTTCTCTTCGAAGCTTCATGGCTTGACGTTTGTGGCTTAGTGACTCTTGCTGTAGCTTAAAACGGTCACGACTAGACATTGACTTTGGAGCTGAACTCTTCTCTTTCTCTCGAGCAGGAGGAGGATGCTGCGTTGCAGAAACCATATCATCTCGTCCGAGCTTTTCAGGAGATGGATTTTCACCTTCTTGTAGTTGTCTCCTCTCCAACAATTTTGCTTGTTGTAATGCCTCTTTGGCTTCACTCATTTTACCTTCTTTCTTTAAAGCAAGTGCCTTTCTCTTATGAGCTAGAATTTCTTGTTTAAGGGTGTTCTGAGGAGATGTATTTTGAACCGAAGCTGATTGATGAATATTACCGGGCTCTGACTCTTCATGTGCCACTCTTGGTTCAGTATTTCCTAAACCAATGTCTGAATTCGTCTCAGCTTTTCCTTTTTCTGCATGAATTTGAGACCTCTCACAATGCTCACCAGTCAGCAAATCCATCATATTTGGTTGCTGCTGGCTCGGTTGAGAAAGAACGCTACTTTCAGTCATCCCATGCGCGCTAGAGGAACCGGATTTAGCAGGGGAAATAAAGTCTCCTAACAAGTCAAAGTTATCTTGAGACGAATGAGAAACAGTATCAGATTTTACTGCTTTGTTCTCCATTTGAGATCCAACTAATATATCAACGTCCATGTAGTCTTTAGGGTTGATTGCAGAAGCTGAGCCTTTCGTTTCCATTTTAGGGGTTTCCAGTTCTGTTAACTGTGTCTCCAAAACATTGGCCTTACTGTATAATTCCTCAGCCTCTCCGGTTTTCCCTTGACGTTTGAAGGCAAGTGCCTTTCTTTTCAAGTCAAGAAGTTCTCTTTGGATTTGTCCCTTAGTTTTGGCTGCTATCCGTGGAGCCATTGACTGCATAGAGCTAAACGCAGCTTCTTCTTTCTTTGGCTCTTCCTCCTCCCATCCCAAATTCTTAAGAGTTGACAATAATGTTGGGTCCTTCATATCATTATCTGTAACGTTGTCATCTCCTTCATTGATTCCACTATCAGTAGATATTTTCTTCAGCTGATCACCTTCAGCATGAAGATTCTTGCCTGAATCAATCTCCATCATCTGGGCTTCCAATATTTTTGTTTGGTTCAGAACTTCCTCTGCTTCATCAACATTACCTTGTCGTCGCAAAGTTAGAGCCTTTCTTTTCAGCCCTAAGAGTTCTCGTTGCATTTCAGCTTTACTTCTTCTAGGTTGAGAACTAACTGGGTCAGGTTTTGCTGGTGACGAACCTGCAGGATTATTATCTTCATCGTTCCAACCTAAGTTCTTTAGCATCGAGAGGTAATTCGGATCATTTAACTCCTCGTCTTTTACATCTACTTCTCCATCATCAATATCCATAGAATTTCTGGAAATATCAGGCAGATCATTTCCAACATTTCCTTTTACACGAACGGCCTTTCCTGCAGCAGCCAACTTTGACGAATTGTCCAGCTCGTCAAGCTGATTTTGGAGAACTGCTCCTTTCTTCAATTCTTCTTCTGCTTCGTTAAACTTTCCTTCCCTTCTCAAAGTAAGTGCTTTCTTTTTCACAGCAAGAAGTTCTTTCTGAATCGCTAGCCTGCTTCTGGGAGGTAGCTTCAGACTCGTGTCCCTCTCTACCCTAGTTGTATCAACAGTTTGTGAGGACGTATTAGCAGCCTCTAGTTCCTTCTCAAGTAATTTTGCCTTCTTCAGAGTAGCCATGGCCTCTGCGACATTTCCAGCTCGTTTTAGATTAAGGGCCTCTCTTTTCAATGTCTGAATTTCAGCTAAACTTTCTTCTCTGTTTTTAGGAGACGGTTGAGGGTGGACACTCTCACGGTGTCCAGGATCCTCAGTCCAACCCAAAGATTTCAATGCAGCAGCTATTGCTGGGTCCTCCATATCTTCATCTGTGACATCATATTCACCATGAATATCATCTACATTTCCCACAAGGTTGCTAATGTCAAAATCATGGCTCCCCTCATACTGAGCTAACAGATCATCTTTTTTGTCATCATCCATACTATTAATAAGAGCAGATAGCTCATCATCTGATTCATCAGCCCCACCTAAAAGTTCCTGCTCTTCAAGTTCCCTTTCCAAAACTTTAGCCCTTTTAAGTTCCTCTTTAGCTTCCGCAAGCTTCCCTTCACGTTTCAGCGCAAGGGCCTTTTTCTTAATGGCAATAACCTGAGACTTGTCAATTCCCCCACTCTTCTGTGGGTTAGTCCTTCGCGGAATTTCGCGGAGAAGAGAAGAAAATTCGCCCTCCAAACTTACAGTTGCTGGTTTTTTTTCTTCATCATCAGACCAACCGAGCTCCCTCAGCTCAGCTGACAAATCATCATTTCCTTTACCCCCTTGACGTGGAGGCTTTTGTGATTTGCTAGATTCTTTCGTAGCAGCCTTGTTTTGCGTCTCAGCAACATTTCGCATGGACAATACCCTTTTCCGGTTCTTTCTTAAGGTTATCTCTAATGCATCAGCCTCTCTCTCAAGCTCCTTCCCTCTCTTGAAGGCTTTTAGAGCTTCATCAGATTTCCCTTCTCCTTTAAGTACTCTGTACTTATTCTTCTCTTCAACTGCTTGTTTACGCAATTCCTCAGGACTAGCTGACTCAGCATCCAACTCCATATCTTTATTACTACTGCTGCTTGCCATTTCTTTAGAGGTAACCCTGTCTGTACTAGATACTGATTCCGCTGAAGAAGATACATCAACATCAGATCCCAGAATCTCACTAAGAACATCATCCTCATTCTTTACGGTCCTCTTAGAGCTACCTCCTGAAAAAAAAAAAAAAATCACAACATATCTATATCAAAACTAAAAACAAACCTATGAAAAGAAAAGGCAAACATAATGAAGCAACCAAGCAATGTCAACCTTTTCAAACCATAGCTAATGTAACACAAGTGCCATGGATGAGATCGATAGTGAAAACCTAAGTATTAGGCATAGTTACATCTTTTCTTACCTTTGGCAAGTCTATTTTTGTAACCATGACGCAACTCAAACCGTGCAGCTTCTTCAAGTTTCTTACAAGGTTCACATATACGCACAGGTGAGTCGCCTTGTCCACGAAGTGACATCTTTTGCTGAGTGCAGCTACCACAGAACAATCCTCCACATCTCCGGCAATGATGCTGAAAAAAATACATAAAACTCACTAATAAAAAAAGCAAGTCACAAAACTGAGAAAATACTTAGTTTCTCAAGAAATAGACTAATCCAGCAAGTCTCAAAACATGGAGCTTCACCAAATTCATCATTTCTTCTGTATAAGATATTGATTTATCAGATTCAATTACTCAAAAAAAAACAATTCTCTCTATTGAATCTATCATTTGGACTAATACCATTACCAGAAACCAATTATTCATTGAAGTTTTCCAGATAAACGGATTCAAAATCAGATCCAGAAGAGTCGATCTCTAGAGGACTAAAAACAAAAGATCGCGATAGTAATAAGTAATTATCAATCTGATGAAGACGAAAGAGTAAGAGAGAAGAAGACCTTGCGATTGATGAAAGTAAATTGAGAAGAACATCCTTGACAATGAGAAGCATCTACCACCCAACTATTTCCTCTCAGTGATGGCTTCGCCGGTAATCCGATCTTCTCCAACATTTTTTTCCGTTTGATTTTGAAAATTTCCCGGAAAACTAAAAGATCAAAAAGCTGGAAAATAATCGATCAGATGAAGAAGAAGAAGACCACTTTTTCTCTTTATTTTTCAGAAATAAATTAATAATAAAATATTTGTTTTCCTTTGCAATTACATTTAATCAGATTGAAACGGTGCCGTTTTCTACCACTTTTGAAATATAGTTTTCGAATACGATGCCGTTTTATAAAAAAACAGAGCAATTTGGTTGAACATGAGAGTACTGAGCCCCGATTTTGAATGTTTTTGAGATTTATGTGAAGTATGAGAAACAATATGACGATGAATTTGATGGTTTTATTTTCATTAATATTTGTGTATAGTCGAAGAGATTGAATTTTGTCTTCTATGGTCATTTTGAAGTTGATAGATATTAGCTCTGTAACCCTCTTATGTTTTTATGTATTAAGAAGAAGCTACATGCTTTATTTTGCTTCATAATTTGTACTCTCGAAGTTTTGTTTGTTAAGTTATAATTTGATCATCTTGAAGTTCATTGATGTTATCTCTGTTATTAAAAGCATTGGTAGGTCACTGAGATATTTACTTCTCTTGTTTCATCTCTAGTGTAATTTTTAGCTCCTATTTAGGAACACCATTGTAAAAATAACATTATAAAAAGTTGCAAAGTTTGAGACCAAACTCGTCAATATGAAGGAGAAGGTAGCTTGGTTCAACCGACCCACCTCAACCATTTAAAAAAAAAATGTTGTCCTTATATTGATTATAGCATTTGGATGTAAAAATGACGATTGTTAGAGTTGATTTAACTAATGTCACAACTCTATTGTAGTTCTTTCAATAGCAAATAACTAACAACGTAAATAAACATTATATTAAAAAAGGTATAAAAATCAACAGAAAACTGAACACATCAAAGTCAATGCTTAACAAAGTAAGAAGTCAAACTGAAGATAAATAAATAAATTACATTTAAATAGAGAAATAAATAACTGACTGGATGCACATACATTATTCTATACATTTCACCGAACATGCTATAATGTTGTCACCTTTAAAGATTTTGCCTTTACAACGGTTCTTACAAAAATCACAATAGGGCCGTGAAATTTGGTTTTTCTGAAGAACCTAAATTTTTTTCCAACCTATATATAGAGAACTACACGGCTTTATATACAGATTTTCACCAAGTAAGCATTCAATATGAAAAGTGGTGCAACACTCGTGGCACCAATAGAACATTTGTTTGGACATATCTCCTAACTCCTGCTCACATACCTCGCACCAACTTTTCTCACCTACTTCGTCCCCACGCAGAATTTGGAGAACGTGTTTGTCATGCTTATACCTTACTTTGTATGGTAAGGTAGCGCACTTGATACATACAATAAAATCGTATTTGATGCAATTTAATTGCTTATGACATATTGTTTTGCATATGTGACATATGAGTTTTTCTTCTGGGTTTAAAGCTAGAAACAAGGGATGTTTATGACCTTTGTAATCAAATGGCTCAGAAATTGAAGCACACTGCACATCTAGATCGAACCAACATCCTTGTCTGCGACACTGATAGAAAAAGCCACTAAAATTACGATGACAAGCATCGCATTGCAAGTATCCAAAACAATAACTGTAGCTAATAGAATCTTTCAATTTAAGCAGATGAGGATACAATGCATGTTGTACTCTGCGGCTGTGGCTGCAACGTCTTTGTTGGATTAAGCTTGATAGCTTGATTTACAAGTTATCCTAATCCTACCGAGTTATGGTTTCTAAAGAGATTAGGATTAGGGAGATTAATATTAGGAGTTATCTAATATTATTATATGTGTTTTATTAGGAGTTAAATCTAAAAGAATTAGGATTGGTCTCACACTACAGTTTTACTTAGTTTAACTATAGCATAACTTAGTTTAACTTTAGTTTAACTTCGTTTAACTCCTGCAACATAGTTTAACTTAGTTTAACACTGTCATTTAACTTTAGTTTAACTAGGTTTAACTCCTGTAACATGTTTTAACTTAGTTTAACTTAGTTTAACCCTGTAAAATAGTTTAACTTCAGTTTATCTGAGTTTAACTTTCGAACTTACTTTACCAACAGTAACTTCGATTCTACCCAGATCCACTCGTCGAATTCCAAACCAAGATTTGACAATGGCTCTAATCTAAACTCGAATTTAAACTATTACTCATATATAACACTTACATTGAAGAGATTAAAACTCATAATCAACATATTGAAGAGATCAAAATCTCACCTCTTTGACAATGGCGGAAGGAATTTGAGGATTTCTGAGAAGAAGAAGGAGTTTCGGAGCTGGATGACCAGAGATCGCCGGTGACAGAGGAGGATCGTCGGAGAAGATGCAGGAATCGGAGCTGATTTTTCTTTGTTTCGTTCTTCAATGTCGGAGAAGATGAAGACGACGATGACGTCCCGATGACATGGACATCTGATTTTTTAAAATTTCAATTTAATTTTCAATTGAATCAAGGTTAAAATGGGAATATCACATTTCTGGGTTAAATGAAGGTTATACAGATTACATAGAGGTTATGCAGCTTCCTTTTTTTTCAAAAAGGTTAGTTCAATATTTGGTCCAAAAAATGGTTAAATGATTATCATAGCTCACATCTTATAGAAATTATTTAAATAACAAAAAGATTAAGGAAATGTCCATTAACAGAAATTTAAAACATTAATTAACGATTATGCCATTTTGATTTATTTTAAATCAAAATTGAGATTAATAAAAAAAAACCTTTAAGAGGCAAAAGCACTTTTTTCCCAAATTTTCTATGTCTTTCGGAATTTCTCTCCCTTCTCTCTTTTTTTTCCCCGTTCTTCACCTTCCTGTTCCAGTGGTTGGTGGCTGGTGTTCGGCGGCTCCTTTAGGGCTAACACCGGTCACCTTTTTTGCTTCAGTTCTTTCTTTTAGCTTTCTTATTTGCGGTTTGTTGTAACCTGTTGAGATGAAAAGAGCGAAAATGGAGATGTTGCTGTTGAGAGTTTCAGATCTGGTTTGGATGTTGGTTTTTGAGGCTAGAAGCTCCGGATCTGTTAGACAACGGTGTGGTTCGTCCACAATCGCTGAAGGTTTCAAAATCAATTTCTAGATCTGAGTACACTTAGAAGTTTATTTCCTTGTTTTTCTTCCCTTCAGTTTCTTTTGGGTTTAGCTTTTGTCATATCCTTTCACTATGGAGTTTTAGGGAGGGTTCTTAGCAGTTTATTTCCTTGTTTTTCTTTCCTTCAGTGTATGATTTTGTTTTAGATCTGAATTTAGGTTATAATCAGTGAATTTTAGCCTCATATAGTGTCTGATTTTGTTTTAGATCTTCATGTTTTCTCAGTTTATGTGTTTGATTTCATTCTAGATCTGGATTTAGGTTATAATCTGAATGTTGATTTTGTTCAGTCATAGCCGATTTATGATTCAGTCATGGCCGATTTATGATTCAGTCATGGCCGATTTATGATTCAGTCATGGTTGATTTATTATTCTAGTTATGACTGATTTACTACTATTACGGCTGATTTATTAAAAAATTTTTTTACTTACAGCACATGGCTTCATATTTTTGACTGCTACGGAAAAGGTCTATGAAAGCACCATCTCCATTTCACACTGATCGGATTGCGTTTATCGATCAATGGTTCGTCAGTATGTGGGTGAGAGATTATAAACAATTTGACATCAATCCGAAGAAATGGAAATTCACCCAGGCATATGTTGATTTAACAAACGGTTTGTCCCCTACTGACCAGCTGACAAACAAGAAGTGGATCCAAGACGTTGATTACTTGTTACTGGTTCACCAAATTTCTGGTTGTCACTGGATAACGTTGTACATTGATTTGGTTAATGAGAAGATAGATTGTTACGACAATATCATGGGAGCAGGCACATCTGAGCAAGACAAGGGCGTACATGAACAATGTAGAGTGTTCACACGAATGATACCCGCACTGTTGAACGAAGTAATTCCTCCTGAAGTCCGAAAGCCACATAATAAACAATTTTCCTGGAGACGGAGGAAATGCATCCCTCAAAACGACAACCCTGGTAATTATGGCTTGTATTCGGCCAAGTATGCTGAGTGTTTAGCGCTTGGTGAAGTGATGTGTTGCATTTTTGGTGTATTCTAACAGTTGTTTTCGAGTCTTTATCGAGTCTTTTAGTTTTATTTTGAGTCATTACATGTCAAAAGATTGGAGCTTCTGGGAGGAACTTAGCAGAAATTGGAGAAAAGTTAATAATTCACCCGCTGAGCACCCACTCAGACCTGAGCACTCGCTCAGACCTGAGCACCCGCTCAGCTCTTGAGCGACCGCTCACGACGACCTGACAGAGCAAACAAGGGAAAATCCCAACTTTCCTATTTTTTCGCCAAGGATGCCCTAATCTTCACCCAGCCGCCTCCAGACCTGTATATATCGTTTTTTCTTCTATTTTTCTGAGGGAGACATGCTTACGCTTTTGCTAAGAACATCACGTAGAGATTTTTATTCCTTTGTAAGATTTGGAGAAGAGATCTCGACACCATTGGAGAATAATTCTAAACTCTTTATTTTATAGAATTATTTCATGAGTGCTTCATCTTTTATTGTTGTGATTTGTTCTTCCATGGCCGAGTAGTCTTTTAGCTAGGTTAAGGTTTTCAATGAAGATTTAGGATGTTAATGGCTGAGCACAAATAGGTATTGGAATTTATAATGTCTTCGCCAATAGGGATTCTTAATGCTTAGATTAGCTTGATCACCTAGTCTATGATTTTAGGTTAAACTTATTCACGACAGTGCTTTAGGTTGCTAGATAAATCATTGGTGAGCAATTGGTGCGTAACCAACGACAGTTGATTGTTGCGATTGATTGTGAACAGATTGAACCAGCTCGTTAATGCTTATCAACCTCGCTAGGTCCAAACGAGAGTTTCGGTATCTAGGTTGTTAGATAGAGTTGTCGATACATCATGACAGTGGGGCGATATTAATTTTATGTTTGAGTTCTAGACCGGTAGCTACTTAGCCCCTGAATAGTTGCTCAGCCTTGTCTCCGAATCACCGGCGAAACGCCTTAACCTAGTACTTGTTTTAATTGCTTTTACATCGTTTTTATTATTTCTTGATTATTCCAAAAATTACAAAACCCACACTTTTATCTTAGCTTTAAATTAAAATATATAATTTCATAGTGTAGCCTTGGTCTCTGTGGATTCGATACCCTATATACTACTGCGATTGTCTGTGCACTTACAGAATTATTTTGGGTTAAAACATTGTGTATCATGTAGTTTTCGACGGTCTAAGCGAAAGGAATGTCCAGGCCTTACGGTTAAAGATGGCAGCAGAGATTTTTGATGAGGTACCTGATTTGTATGCTCAATTTAACTAAAGAGGTCATGTTGTATGTTGTTTTCCCTTTTATGTGTATGTAATTATGGATGTTAATGTGTTTCTAGTTATGGCTGATTTATGTAACATATTACTCTTAGTTATGGCTGATTTATGATCATATTTTACTGATTGTTTAAGGTAGTGTTGATGGAATCATGTTGCAACAATAAATATTTTGATCTGATTCAATATGAGGGATTACATAAATGTTTCAATTTGAAAGATTCACATAATTCAAGAATATTTATGATCATATTTCACTGATTGATAAAGAGATACATTCATTATGATCAACAATATTTATTCATGAGATTGAAAAAGAGAAACATTCATTACGGTTGATATATATTTAAGAAATTACTGCTATATTGTTTAGGGAACCGCTGATTTATGTTTCAACCTTGATTTCATTACGACTGATTTATTAATCTAGTTATGGTTGATTTATGTAACATATTGTTCAAGTTATGGCTGATTTAGGTAACATATAGTTGAACTCCGTCTGGTTACAGTTGAACTCTAGATGGTTCAATTAATTAATTAATTAAACATAATATTGTACCATCTGGAGTTCAACTATAACCAGACGTAGTTCAACTATAACCAGATGGAGTTCAACAAAGTTGAATGAATTTAAATTAATTTATTCATATAAAAATAAACTTATGTAAATAACTAATAATTGTGTAATTTATAATTTATTTATTATGTAGAATGAAATATATATATATATATATATACAATATATATATATATATAATTAAGCTGATTTTGAATAATGATTATATATAGATATTTGTACTTTGTGAGG
>CM051366.1:13309465-13359465 GCA_028015245.1 Cardamine occulta
TTATAGTTGAACTCCGTCTGATTACAGTTGAACTCCATATGGTTCAATTAATTAATTAATTAATTAAACATAATATTTTACCATCCGGAGTTCAACTATAACCAGACGGAGTTCAACAAAGTTGAATGAATTTAAATTAATTTATTCATATAAAAATAAACTTATGTAAATAACTCATAATTGTGTAATTCATAATTTATTTATTATGTAGAATGAAATATATATATATATATATATAATGATTATATATATATAATATATATAATGATTATATATATATAATATATAATCATTATATATAATATATATAATGATTATATATAAATATATATAAAAATATATATTATATAAATTAAGCTGATTTTGAATAATGATTATATATAGATATTCGTACTTCGTCTAGTTATAGTTGAACTCCGTTTGGTTACAGTTGAAATCCATATGGTTCAATTAATTAAACATAATATTTTACCATCTGGAGTTCAACTATAACCACACGGAGTTCAACAAAGTTGAATGAATTTAAATTAATTTATTCATATAAACATAAACTTATGTAAATTTTATCTTCTTCCCTTTGAACCCTAATAAAGCCCCAAAATTTTTCTTCCCATCAAAGAACCCAAATCCCCAAATTCGAAAATCGAGTGTAAGTCTTTCTTCTTATTTGAAATTTCTCGATTACAGTTTCCAAAAGCTCTAGTTGAAATTAAAAATGGATTTCGTTGATTCATAACAATTTCAATTTTCTGGGTATTTGTATACGTTGAATATCAAATTTTAGAATAGAAAACACCTAATTTCGGAGCTGATTCATCGCTTACAAGGATAAATCTGCCACCAAAAGAAAAAATAAATCAGCCACTATTAAACAATAAGTATGTCGTCACTAAAATATTATACAAATAATTATAATAGTTTCTAAAAGTCGGTCAGTAAAACATATAAGTCAGGTAAGAGTAAATAAGTCTGCCGCAACATCGAGTAAATCAATCGTCAAATGCATACTATTACAGTAATTAATGTTTTGTTACTTAATCCGCCGTAGTTTACCTGACTTTTCAGTAAATCGTTCTTTTAATGACAGATTTATAGTAAGTTAGCCACAATTAGTGCGCATAAAACAGCCGCTTGAAAATAAATCTGCCAAATAAGTCAGCTGGACTATCAAAAATCAGCCATGTAATAGCAATAAGTGTAACACCTGTGTTCCGGAAAATTAATTAATTTAATTAATTCAAAATTCTTTCGAGTTTATGAACCTTAGACAAGTCTCGAGAAATTAATTATTAGGGTTGAAATAAATAATTTACATTTGTTCCGGGGCTGTCATAAATCGTTTAGAAAGTGATGGGGTTTTTCTCAAAGGAAAGAAGAAAAATTTGGAGTTGGCTTCTTCTTCTTCTTTTTCTCCTCTTGGTCACGGCATTTTTGTGGCAAAGGAAGAGAGCTTGAGAGAGAGAAGAGGGAAAGAAGAGAGAAAGGTTGGGTTGGCTTAGAGAAGCTTGGATCTTGTGAGTGTGAAGCTTGTGGAGCTTGGGAAAAGAAGTGGCTGGAGCCTAGGTTTGGGCTGAGCTTGGCGTGAGCTAAGGGAAGAGAGGGAGGTCTTCTTGAGCTTGGGGAAGTCCATCTAAGGCTAGATCCTTCCATTCTAAGGTGAGTTGGGACCAAAGGTTATCATTTAAGCTTGTGTGGGGGCTTAGAGAGTTTGATTTCTTTTGGTTGGTTTCCATTGATTTTTGGTGAAGCCTTGGGGGTGTTTCTATGCTTGTGATGTTTAGAGAACCTTGGTTTCATGCTTGTGGTGCTTTATTTGAGAATCTGTGCTTGATTTGATGACTGTGGTTTTTGTGAGCTTAGGTGATTTTTTTCAAGAATCATTGAGAAGTCTTAGCTAGTGTTTGCTAAGGTTGTGGTGGTTAGAGAACCATGATTTTTGGTTATTGTCCCTTGTTAAGCTTTGATAGTGATTTCTTATGCTTGATCTTGGTCATTATGAATTTTTGTGTGTTGTGGTTACTATTCATACTGTGGAATACTATTCATGCTGTGGAATATTATTTATGTTGTGAAAGTGTGTTTAATATTCATGCTGTTAAAGTGTGTTTACTATTCATGGTGTGCAAGTGTGTTTACTATTTATGCTGTGAAAGTGTGTTTACTATTCATGCTGTGAAAGTGTGTTTACTATTCATGCTGTTAAAGTGGGTACTATTCATGCTGTGAAAGCGTGTTTACTATTCATGCTGTGACTAGTACTTCAGTATTGGTGTTGTCTGATCTGGGCGAGCCTTACGTGGTGTATACCGATGCGTCGGGAGTTGGTCTTGGTTATGTGTTGATGCAGCGGGGGAAGGTTATTACCTATGCTTCGTGGCATCTGCGGAAGCATGAGGGCAACTACCCTACCCATGATCTTGAGATGGCTGCGGTGGTTTTCGCTTTAAAGATTTGGAGAACTTATCTTTATGGCGGAAAGGTGCAGGTGTTCACAAATCATAAGAGCCTAAAATACATTTTCACTCAGTCCGAGTTGAATTTGAGGCAGAGGCGCTGGATGGAGCTTGTGGCCGATTATGATCTGGATATAACTTACCATTCTGGTAAGGCTAATCTGGTTGCGGATGCATTGAGTCAGAAGCGGGTGGCTTTGGCTCGGAAGCATGAGGTTGAGTCTTTGGTGAGCGAGATTAGCACATTGCGTTTGTGTGTTGTATCTCAGGAACCTTTGGGCTTAGAGGCAGCTAATAAGACGAATCTTTTGAGCAGACTTTAACTGGCTCAGGAAAAAGATGAGGGCTTGGTTAAGGCTTCGAGAGAAGCGGGTTCTGAGTATCAGGTATCTGCGAATGACACTATTCTTGTGAGTGGGAGGGTATGCGTACCTTTGGACGAGGATTTGAGGTGAGAGATCCTGAGTGAGGCTCATGCGAGTATGTTCTTGATTCATCCAGGAGCGACTAAGATGTACCAGGATCTTAAGCAGTATTATCATTGAGTCGGAATGAAGAAAGATGTTGCTAACTAGGTTGCGGCGTGCAACGTGTGCTAGTTAGTGAAGGCAGAGCACCAGGTCCCGAGTGGTTTGTTGCAGAATTTACCCATTCCAGAGTGGAAAAGGGATATGATCACGAAGGATTTCGTGGTGGGCTTACTAGTTTCTTGGACCAAGGATGCTATCAGGGTCATCGTTGATCGATTGACCAAGTGTGTGCATTTTCTGGCCATTAAGAAGACCGATGTGTCTGTGGTATTAGCTAGGAAGTACGTGCAAAAGATTGTGAGACTGCATGAAGTACAGGTGAGCATTGTCTCGGACCGGGATCCTAAGTTCACATCTGAGTTCTGGAATGCGTTTTAGGCGGAGATGGGCACGAGGGTGCACATAAGTACCGCTTATTATCTTTAGACAGATGGGCAGTCTGAGAGGACCATCTAGACTCTAGAGGATTTGTTGAAGATGTGCGTGCTAGATTGGGGTGGTCATTGGGTGGATCACTTGAGTTTGGTAGAGTTTGCATATAACAATAACTACTAGACAAGTATTGGGATGACTCCATACGAGGCTCTGTATGGGAGGTTATATCGTACATCTTTGTGTTGGACTCAAGTGGGGGAGATGAGCACATTGGGTGCGAGTTTTGTTCAGGAAACCACGGAGAGAATTCGGGTTTTGAAGCTGAACATGAAAGAGGCCTAGGATCGGCAAAAAAGTTATGCCGATAAGAGGCGGAAAGAGCTTGTGTTTGAGGTGGAAGATAGAGTGTATCTCAAAATGGCTTTGCTGAGAGGTCCGAAAAGGTCCATTACTGCGACTAAGTTGAGTCCGAGGTATATGGGGCCGTTCCGGATTGTAGAGCGTGCTGGATGATGTGTCAATGTTTTAACCCAATTAAATACTGCAAGTGCACAGAACAATCGCAATAGTATAAAAGGAATCGAATCCACAGAGACCAAGGTTACACTATGAAAATATAGATTTTAATTTAAAGCTAAGACAATATAGTTTTTGTGCAATTTTCGGAACATCAACAAATAAAATAAATCGATGTAAAACAATTAATAAAAAGCACTAGGTCAAGGTGTTTCGCTGGTGATTCGGAGACAAGGCTGAGCAACTATTCAGGGCTAATTTACTACCGGTCTAGAACTCAAACACAAATAAATGTCGCCCCACTCTCGTGATGTATCGACACCTTTATCTAACAACCTAGATACCGAAACTCTCGCCTGGATCTAACGAAGACGATAAGCATTAACAAACGGGTTTAATATGTTCACAATCAATCACAGCAATCAACTCTCGTTGGCTACGCACCAATTGCTCACCAATGATTTATCTAGCAACCTAGAGCACTCTCGTGAATAAGTTTAACCTAAAATTCATAGACTAGGTGATCAAACTAATCTAAGCTTTACGAATCCCTATTGGCGAAGACATATAAATTCCATTCCTATTTTTGCTCAGCCATTAACAACCTAAATCACCATTGAAAACCTTAACCTAGCTATGGATCTACTCACACATAGCAAAATTAAACACAACAAAGCAAGGAGATGAATTCATGATTTATTAAAAGAATAAGGTTCAAGAAAACTTCTTAAACAGAGCTGTGGAATGATCGACAGTAGGGGAATAGAGATCCAAAGCTGAATAATATAAATCCAAGTCGAAAAAGGAACAAGTGGTGGAGTCTTAGAACCAAAAATCACCTAGAACGAAAACTGAGGTCTCAAAAAGAACGTGATACAAGTCTGAGGCGGCTGGCCTCTATTTATTCTAAAAATAAAATAAAAAACGTGTCTAGGTAAAATAGGTCGAGCAGGTGCTCGGTCAGCGAAAAATTGACTTTTGGCTCAAAATTGCTTCTTTTGCTCCAATGTCTTTCAATATCTTCAATCCATGCTCCAGAGCCTCAAAATACCTGAAAAGACACAAAAAGAACTAGAAAAGACTCGAAAACAATATAAAAAGACTAGTTAAAATGGGACAAAATACTAATATATCACTGGACCGGTAGCGTATCAGTTAGAGTTACCCGAGATTATGCAGGAATTTCATAAGGTCTTCCATTTGTCGATGCTGAAGAAGTGTTTGCATAGGGGTGACGAGGTATTGGCTGAGATTCCATCAGATCTCCAGCCCAATATGACCATTGAGGCGAGAACTTTGAGAGTTCTCGAGCGGAGGGTCAAAGAGCTTTGTCGGAAGAAGATTCCGATGATGCGAGTTCTGTGGGACTATGACGGGGTGCAGGAGGAAACTTAGGAGCCAGAGACTAGGATGGAAATGAGGTTCCGGAAGTGGTTCTAGAAGCAGGCTGCGGCTTGAGTTCCTTCGAGAGGTTCCTGTTTCTGTTTGTAGTTGTATGTTATGTGTTTCATTTTGTATTTCCGTTGTGTAGAACGATGTGACATTATGATTGTATAATAAGATGTGTATTTCTTATTATTTAATGACTTTGGGAGTCATGGTTTTGCATTACGTTTTGGTGTTAAAAAGGGTTAATGCAAGAGAGTAATAAGATGGATGTTCTTATTGTTGTAGTGAGTGTTGCGTGTTTCCAGTTAATCTTGTTCGGAAAAATGAATCAAGTGACAGGACCAGGTTATTCACTTAGCTGTTCGATGTGGTGAGTCAGATTGCAGACGTATGGTACTTGTTTGTTTTATTACGTTTGTATTGGTGATTTACTGCAATGAATCATTAAGTGATAAAGCTAGCCTAGTCATAGTTGTCTTGACAAGTTTCTCTAAAGTGAGCCGACACTGGAAGGTGCGCAGGGACGGTACGCGTATAGTGTTACATTGTCCGGATTGGCTAAGGTGTTAGCCGGCGTGGCTGAGCAAGTCATGAGAATACCCTGAGTTATTGGGTATAGGTGCGATAGCCTGGTTATTGGTTATGCACGGCAGATATTCTGGGTGCAGAATATGGGTGATGCCGGTGTTACCTTGCGAGGATTTATACGGATCACGGGAGGTAGTTCAGTCGAGGTGCTTATAGATGTGTGACTTATTGCTCGATGAGAGGACTAGTTCCTCTAGTGCCGATAGCTCAAAGGACTGTGTGTCTTGAGAGTGTGACAGACGATGTACCCAGACTCGGAAGGTGTATAGCCTAGAGTGATATGTGATACCGTGGATTCGTAAGGAGTATATCCTAGACGTAGGATATATTTCCTAGAATTAAGTGGTATGGGATATCGAGATTCTTATAGGTTATATTACCCCGAGTGGAGTGATATGGCATATACCCAGAACTCGGAGATGCTGTGGTGTCTTGGGTTCTGTGGTATGGGTAATATCTTGCGAGATATGGTGGATATCATGCGGGGTATGATAAATGCTCAGAACTCGGAGATGATGCGGTGTCTTGAGTGATGGGGTTTGGTCTGTGTGTGAGCAATAAGTACACATGATGTTGCCGTGTCATAAGCATACAGACTGAGTGGGAAACCTCAGATGTTAGTTGTGGACCTCCTGTGTATATGCGTGTACATGTGTGTATGTGTTGGCCGGGTTGGCCAATGTTTAGGTAATCGTTGCGACGATTCAGGTTCATTGGAGATGAACGGTAACGTAAGATTCGAGGACGAATCTATGTTAGTGGGGGAGAATTGTAACGCTTGTGTTCTGGAAAATTATTTAATTTAATTAATTTAAAATTCTTTCGAGTTTATGAACCTTAGACAAGTCTCGAGAAATTAATTATTGGGGTTGAAATAATTAATTTAGATTTGTTCTGGGGGTGTCATAAATCGTTTAGAAAGTTATAGGGTTTTTCTCAAAGGAAGGAAGAAAAATTTGGAGTTGGCTTCTTCTTCTTCTTTTTCTCCTCTTGGTCACGCCATTTTTGTGGCAAAGGAAGAGAGCTTGAGAGCTTGTTAGCTTGAGAGAGAGAAGAGGGAAAGAAGAGAGAAAGGTTGGGTAGTCTTAGAGAAGCTTGGATCTTGTGAGTGTGAAGTTTGTGGAGCTTGGGAAAAGAAGTAACTGGAGCCCAGGGTTTGGGCTGAGCTTGGAGTAAGCTAAGGGAAGAGAGGGAGGTCTTCTTGAGCTTGGGGAAGTCTATCTAAGGTTAGATCCTTCCATCCTAAGGTGAGTTGGGACCAAAGATTATCATTTAAGCTTGTGTGGGGGCTTAGGGAGTTTGATTTCTTTTGGTTGGTTTCCATTGATTTTTGGTGAAGCCTTGGGGGTGTTTCTATGCTTGTGATGTTTAGAGAACCTTGGTTTCATGCTTGTGGTGCTTTATTTGAGAATCTATGCTTGATTTGATGACTGTGGTTTTTGTGAGCTTAGGTGATTTTTTTCAAGAATCAATGAGAAGTCTTAGCTAGTGTTTGCTAAGGTTGTGGTGGTTAGAGAACCATGATTTATGGTTATTGTGCATTGTTAAGTTTTGATGGTGATTTCTTATGCTTGATTTTGGTGGTTATGAATTTTTGTGTGTTGTGGTTACTATTCATGCTGTGGAATACTATTCATGCTGTGGAATATTATTTATGTTGTGAAAGTGTGTTTAATATTCATGTTGTGAAAGTGTGTTTACTATTAATGTTGTGAAAGTGTATTTACTATTCATGCTGTGAAAGCGTGTTTACTATTTATGCTGTGAACGTGGGTATTATTCATGCTGTAAAAGCGTGTTTACTATTCGTGCTATGAAAGTGGGTACTATTCATGCTGTGAAAGTGTGTTTACTATTCCTGCTGTTGTTTTAGCTTTCCTTGGTTTTGAATTGCTATTTTTGTCGTAGAAAGTTTTAATTGGTGTTAATTAATTCTTCGTGTGATCTACGTTATTAAAAATTGTTTGATGCTTTTTGATAGCCTGTTGTTGGAAGGATCAACCTCACTCAGTGTTTGGTTTACCAAATGTTGATGCATTATTTTTTGTCGATGCAGGTAAAGATAAGGCGTGATCGTGGAATCGAAGAAGTGAGGAGGGGACTATTAGGACCCGATAGTTTTGTGATTTTTGTAGCTTTCGTAGGATTGCTAGAACCGGTAGAACTGTTGACCATGCGTGGTCGTTGTTGTTTGTTGAATGTTAATTAATTGGTGGAATATTATTTGTATGGGCACTAAATATTTGTTAATTGCATGTAAAAAAAAAAGTGTGGTCGTCACAATAAGTCAGCTGAGAATTTCATAACTCAGCCGTGTCTTGTATAGATAAATCAGCCGATTTCTTATAAATCAGCCAACTGGACAATAAATCAGCCGATATCTCATATATCAGCCGTGTCGTGTATATATAAATCAGCCGATATCCTATAAATCAGCTAAAATTTATTAAGTCGGCCGTGACTTCCGGCAGATTAAGACATATAAGTCAGCCGACATGCTTATAAGTCAGTCATTCACTTAAATCGGCCACTCTTCTAATAAGTCAGCCGTAAATAAGGATAAAAAAAATAACGGCAGACTTTCATAATACATGTAGACAGTTCTTATGCCACCTAGGCTTTTCCGCTGATATGTGGAAATAAACAGTAATGACATTTTTGTAATAACATTTTTGTTATCAAATGCTTAGAAGGTCAGTTTAGGTATGGAAAACATAATAGTAATAAAAAAAAAAGTTTTAACGCATTCTAGTCGTTTTACCTAACATTTGGTATGTTTGACTAAACCTCCCTAACTTTTTATAACATTTGGATGTAAAAATTACTAGTTTAGCGGACTTTAGAGCAGATTATAAAAATGACGATTGTTAGAGTTGGTTTAACTAATCTCACAACTTAACTGAACACAAAAGAAAACTGAAGAACCAAAAGTCAAAGCTTTATAAATAACCAACAACGAAAATAAATTTTATATAAAAGATTTATAAAAACCAAAAGAAAACTGAACACAAAAAGTCAAAGCGTAACATAGTAAGAAGTTAAACTGAAGATAAACAAATAAATTACACTTAAATAGAGAAATCAATAACTCATCGGATGCTCAAACATTAGTCGCCAAATAACTCATTGGTTGCTCAAACATTAGTCGCGAAAAACTTCATTGCCACATTTCACCGAACATGCTATGATGTTGTCTGTTTTAAAGATTTTTCCTTTACAACGATTCTTGCAAACATCACAAAATGGCCGTGAAATATGGTTTTTTTGAAGAACATGAAACCTTCTCCCCCTGATAATAAGAAATTGACCAGGCTTTATATATAGATCTTCACCAAATAAGCATTCAATATGACAAGTGGTGCAGCACTCCTCGCATGAATAGAATATTCTTTTTGACATATCTCCTAAATCATGCTCGCATACCTCGCACCAATTTTTCTCAGGTAATTCTTCTCCACACAAAATCCGGAGAAAGTGTTTGTCATGCTGATATCTTGCATTGTATGGTAAGGTAGCGCACTTGATACATACAATAAAATCACATGTGATGCAATTTAATTGCTTATGACATACTGTTTTGCATATGTGACATATGTATTTTTCTTCTTGGTTTAAAGCTAGGAACAAGGGATGTTTATGACCTTTGTAATCAAATGGCTCAGAAATTAAAGCACACTGCAGATCTAGTTTGAACCAACATTTTCCTCTCTTACACAGATAGACAAAGCCCATCAAAATACGATCACAAGCATCGCATTGGAAGGTATAACTGAAAGATCTAGAATCTTTCAATTTAAGCAGATCTTTCAATTTAAGCGGATGAGGATGCAACACATGTTTTACTCTACGGGGAGCTTTGGCGCATGTTTCATGGAGGATGAAGTTACACTTTTTACAAGAATAATAATTACCTTCAAAGATTGGTAAAACACACGCTTGACAAAACTTGCTTTCATCGTAAACTATGCTAACCTCGAGCCAGAGATGATGGTCGTGAAGAAAATGAAGTATCACCCCTTCATATATCACAACGAATGGCCCGGCATCTTGTGTTATATCATCTTCTTCTTCTTCTGGTACACCTTCAAGTTCTTCTCCATCACAAACATCTTTCCCTAAAGCACATCTTAAATGAACACCATAATCACCACACCTTTCACAAGTATATGCACCATAACTGTGGTCAATATTTTGACGACAAACCCCACAAAAACATTCTCTAGATTGAAGAGAAGTAATATAGGAGATACGATGATGGTGACGTGATATCTTGATGACGTGTGGGGAATCCATACAATCTTTATGAGCGACAAAGTTGCATTTGAGACAAACATAAGTGGGATTATTTTTACTCAACAACCCACATACGTTACAAGTGAGGGAAGTTTGTCTGGGAAAATATGTAAGGGGATGGTCATGCTTTTTTGGTGGGTCTATAGTAAAGAGTATCGGTTTCATAGCACAAATTGGATGCATGAAAACCTCACATATGGTACAATAATATACCAGATAATTTAATATTTCTCCACAACATAGACACTCAAAATTGAGAGTTCTAGAATTTTGAAAATAAAGTTGGAGAGAATGTTCAGGGTGGTAAGGGTGTTTGATTTTTGAAGGAGACTCGACACATTCTTTGTGGTATATTTCATCACAATGGTAACAGAAATAATAGTCTGTACCAAACCTTGACCCCAAGCATATGTAGCACCCACCAGTGGCATCAAATTCTTTATTGTTGCACCAAAACAATGGAAGTACATGATGATCATCTTGCTCGTACTCGGGGGAAGAATTGATTGGGAAATGGTTGAAATTTTCTGCCAAGTGGTATTGTTTTCTGTATCGTTCAAGAGGGCATAAAAAAAGAGGTTGAAGAAGGTTGTCATTGTTGGCTGCTTCACCAGAGGGGATCGAGTTTTGTGTCTGTTGTATGGGTTGATATTTTGGGTGGTGGTATAGTAGAAATAGTTTACCATCTCTCTCTACCATATGAAAACCACCGTCGGAATTCATGGCTGCTCTCAGTTTTTCTTTACTCTATTTTAATTGAGGTTTTTAGAATTATGTTTAATACAAAATTCAAGTTTTACAATGTCCTTTTATAAGTATCAAAATTTAAGCTTAAGCTTATCCTTCTACATTTAATTATTAGATTCTTAACGTGAAAAATGAATGAATTTTGTTCTTTTCTTTATAGTTGGGATGATTTTCTTCCCATGCAAATAAAGAATTAACTTTTCTTTGCAGAAGATTGTTCAATATCTAATCTTTGCACATAGCAGCAGTTTCTTTGATTGTATTTCTGAAAACTTGTTCAGCCACTCCAAGAATAATTATACTCTTAGCTTTCTTTATATTCTCGAGTAAAGAAGGATCCACAATTTTCTCGTCCGATCCTTTTCTTCTTGTCATAATTCATATGATCATTCACTTTTTAGCGCATCATCGAGGTCCAATATCTCTATATTCGCAAGAGGTTTCTCTTCGACAGAGTTTTTCGTCTGCCATCAAATTTCTCAAATTCGATTTTTCCCAATAACGTCACGTGATACCCTTATCACTTGAAGTAGAGCCTTTGATATCACTCCTTACAAGTTGAGCCTAAATTCATGTTAATAACATGTCGATATCTTTTAAAAATTCGTTGCTCAAACTGAAAATAAATAATATTAATAATCTTAAGTGGGTACGTATTTGGTTCGGTGGTTAATGGAAGAAAAAATGTTTTTACACGTTATTTATATTATAGATTAGGATCTTCTTTGAACAAATAGAAATTGTGAAATACGAGGTAGTCTTTCTTTTCCTTTTTTTTTTTCTTTTAACCTTCTTGTATCTATCTCCTTTATGGTAATATAACAAATGGTAAAACAAAATTGTGAAGTAGTCTTTCAAGGGTTTAGTTTAAAGAATACATTTACACTTGAGATTTACGAAAGCTTTCACCTATGACTGTTAGGTGATTTGGAACAAATAGGACTTCTCCAGGCTGATTACGTTGAAGGGTAAGCAATATTGTATGCTTCCTAAACGAATCATTCTGACATGACTGAGCCCATATTTTGAATGATTCTGACATTTATGTGAAGTGTTAAACTAGTCATGCTTGTCTTCTAGAAGGAGAAACAATAAGGGAATATGATGATGAATGTGATGGTTTTTGGTTTGTTTTTAGTTGCAATTTGATCATCTTGAAGATTATAGATGTTACTATGTTAGTCTGTTACTAAAAGCTAGAAGTTATGATACTGAGATTTTCGATTCTCTTGTTTTCATCTCTCGTGTAATACAACCTTGTTTGGTTTAGGTGTTAAGCTACATGTCTGAATTGGTACACAATTTGAGAAACAAATTATGTTTTTTGAGTTGTAATTTGATCATTTTGAAAGGTTTACGTCTCTCTCTGAGGTTAATAAATAACATGTTTCAAAAGTTTTGTTGAGCTTAGAAGTCGGGAGATTAGAATGTTTATGTGTTTTCTCATGTTCTTGTTCGGTTTTAGGAATTTAAACAACTATTCGATCCACAATTAAAGCTCGAGCTTGTAGATTCGTCATCTATTGATTTGCTTGTGGTAATCTACTCTCCTAATATTATAGTTAGGCCCTGTTCGTTTCCTCATCCGGATGCAACATCTGGATGCAGATGTCAGATGTTGTTCGTTTTTGTCTATTTCACTTTGCATTCGGATGCTAGAATGAGATGCAAACCTAAAATATCCGGATATTTTGGATGCTAAATAAATGAGATTCTGGATGCTGCATCTGCATCTCAAAATCCAAAAGTCTAAAATACCTTTAAATTCTAACAAAACCAAAATTATTTTTATTAAATAATATTTTATCATTTTTCCGCCAAAACGCAGAAGCATGTTTTTCTCCAAAAACGTGAAATCACGTTTTTCGCCAAAAACGCAGAAAACATATTTTCCGCCAAAAATATATAAACACTTTTTCCCGCTAAAAATGCGGAAACATGTTTTCCCACCAAAAACGCAGAAACATGTTTTCCCACCAAAAATGCGGAAACATGTTTTCCCAGAAACCCATTTTCCCGCCAAAAACGTGGAAACACGTTTTTCCGCTAAAAACACGGAAACACGTTTTGCCGCCAAAAATGCGGAAGCACGTTTTTCCGCTAAAATGCATAAACACATTTTTCCGCTAAAAATGCATAAACACATTTTCCACCAAAAATACGGAAACCCATTTTCCTGCAAAAAATGCGGAAACCCATTTTCCTGCCAAAAATGCGGAAACCCATTTTCCTGCCAAAAATGCGGAAACCCATTTTCCTGCCAAAAATGCGGAAACCCATTTTCCTGCCAAAAATGCGGAAATGCGTTTTTCTGCCAAAAATGCGGAAACCCATTTTCCACCAAAAACACGAAAACATGTTTTCCCGCTAAAAATGCGAAAAACATGTTTTCCCGCTAAAAACACGAAACACATTTTTCCGCCAAAAATGTGGAAATGCGTTTTCCCGCAAAAAATGTGGAAACACGTTTTCCTGCCAAAAATGCGGAAATAAATTTTTCCGCCAAAAATGCGGAAATACGTTTTCCCGCCAAAAAATTTGGAAACAAGTTCTCGCCAAAAATGCGGAAGCACATTTTCTTGCCAAAACCTCAAAAAACACGTTTTAAAATAATTGTTAAAATTAAAATTTTACTTGAAATTATAATTATTTTATGAAACAATAATTTTATAATTCTTAAATTACATAATTAATTTAAATCATTAAATATATATATATATATATATATATATATATTAGTATAAAAGCATGTCTTTTTTAGTAATCTTTAATTAATTGCATCTAAATGTTATTACAAACTCAAAAACGAACAAATTTGCATCTAGATGTTGTATTTAGATGCAAAACCTATATACCAAAACGAACACCATCTGATACAACATCCAGATGTTGAATTCAGATGCTAAATCCGTATGTTGGATGCTGATGAAGAAACGAACATGGCCTTAGTACTTGAATACTGTTATGTGAATATCATAATTAACTAATCATCAATATCACATCTCATAGGATTCAAATCTACAATCTAAATCATGAGTAGAAAGCAGCTCCTATACCATGCCCACATTTATTAATTTGGTATTTTGTAACTTCTCTTAATTATTTCTTACATTTGGAGTTTTTTTGTGTGGATGTGATCATACAAATTAAAGACGATGCCTAAGCGGTTTAGTTATCCTATATGGTCTGCAGCAACAACTCATCACATGGTCTAGAGTTAATGGTTTACAGGCCCAATTTGTATAATGTTTCGACTTGCAAGTTAACTCGCAAGTGTCATCGCATTGTCCATAACAGTTTGCATCATGAATGATCGCACTTGCTTGTTCTACAACAAAAGATAGTTAGAAACAAAATTTTAAGTTACGATACGTAAATTTCAACATAGGTAAGAAATATTTAGAAATTTAATATTCAGAATAATGTAATGAGAATGATTGAATAACCTGCAATGATTAATCCAATACACCCCTTTATAAATTTTTAACTACGAAAAATATATACTCATAATAATTGGTACTTTTAAGTTTTAACATGGAAAGACGATTAATATTTTTCATGTTAAAATTGACTTTCTTGAGTTTTTCTTCTTTTTTGTCGTCGGCTACATCTCTAATCCTATTTTACACATGATGATCAATCTATCAAATTCAGCTACATGCAATGTGCAATTATGATGAACGGTTCTACGAACAAGTCCTCAACATACAGCTCTCGCGGCAACCAAAAAATTTAAGATTTGTTAGTAAAAAGATAGATATTAGTATTGGATCCTTTTTCCTTAAGGACATATAAAGATTGTGCAGTATCTAATCTTGCACAGAGCAGCAGTTTCTTTGATTAAGTTCTTAAAACTTGTTCGGCCACGCTAAGAATAATTGTACTCTTAGCTTTCTTTCTTTTCTCGAGTAAAGAAGGATCCACAATTTTCTCCTCAAATCCCTTTCTTCTTGTCATCATTCATATGATGATCATTCACTTTTTAGCGCATCACTGGGGTCCAATATCTCTATATGCGCAAGAAGTTTCTCCTTCCACATTATTTATATAATAGATTAGGATCTTCCAAGAATATGGTAATGTAACAAATAGGAAAAACAAAATTGTGAAATGTGAAGTAGTCCTTCAGTTGTTTAGTTTTAAAGATTAAATTTACAAACCAGCTCCATGTAGCCTCATAGAGTAATAGAATTTAGGATATCAAAGGAAATGAAAATCGGTTTCGTTAAAGAAAAAAAAATTAACATGTACGTATCATTGATTTTTATAAAGCATGCTCGAAAAATCTGGTTTTTCACAAGTTCATTTTAAAGGAACGTATTATTTATCAAATACATTATAAAATCAACCAACATATTATTTAAAGCCATTTTATAAAATGAGAATGAGATCAAAGACTCATATACTCTCATAAAATCCATTTTTTACATAAATAAAACTCAAGATTCTTTAGCTTTGATAATGCCTTTTGAGTCGAAGTACTCTATCATCTGATCATATATCTCATTGATCCCATATTCGAATTCAAAGCCTTCATTGATGAGTTTTTCTGAAGATAGCGTCAACTTCGGAATTGACAAGCCCTCTTCGAATCTGCCAAATTTCAAAACTAAAATTGATAAGAAAAAAATCGAATTTTCCATTTTTAAGGTTTGCAAATTCTATGGAATAAAATGCTTACTCGGACACAACATTGTACTTAGGATATCTCTGCCCGAGAAAATTTGCAAGCTCTGGAACACTTGTGTTGTAAGCACAGCAAACGTAGCGACCAGAAGCAGTTTCTTTCTCCGCAAGAAACATATGGGCACGAGCTAAGTCGTCCACATGGACGATCGAGATCGAGCCAGATAGCTTCTGCATTTCCTTGAGACCGTTCACAAGCATTTCTTTCCCTAACAACAAAACCAATCATCTTGACTTCTCATTGTGAAACTTTAACATAAAGGTATAGCAGTAAATTCTTTTTTTTACCGGTGATTAAAGACATCGAAAGAGATAAACTGCTCGGAGGATGGGAAAAGAGAGAGTTTCCGGCTATAAGTACCGGAATCACGGTAACGAGATCGATCTTATTCTCTTCCGCAAATTCCAAAGCTGTCTTTTCTGCTAACAGCTTCGAGATTAGGTAACCCTTGAAAAGAATAAAGAGGTAAGTTAAAGCTGATTTAAGTAAAAAAAAACAAACCCTAGCTTGTGCCACAAGAAATTGTAATTACCCAATTAAAGGGCTTCTCTTTTGTGAGAAAGTCAATGTCACTCCAGTTCTCTTCGTTCAACACAAGTCCAGGTCCAGAAAGATTGTTAATGGAAACCGCAGCAGCTGAAGAAGTGTAGATCACACGCTTGATTGATTTCGATTTTAAGCAAGATTTCAACACATTGATCACTCCTTGTATCGCCGGCTTGATCATGTCTTTCTATATATTGAAACACAAACAACAATAACTAAAAAAATGTTTCTCTTTGAGTCAAAAAATAAAAGCCTCCACAATCATTTAGTTTAAAACATACCTCAGGATCTTCGGATGCAAAGTTGATTGGTGTTGCTACATGGAAGATGTATTCACAGCCCGAGAACGATGAATCGAAACTCTCTTCATGTGTCAAATCTGCCTTGAAGATCTTGAGGTCACCGAGTTCTTGAAGTGGCCTAAGGTGAGCCATTTTGTTCTCATTTTCTGCAATTTTTCAGAATAAAGAGTCACATAAACATTCAAGAGAATATATAAAGAAGAAGAACAAGAAAGTGAAGAACCTGGATCTCTAACTGTAGTGTTAACTTTGTAGCCATTTAGAAGCAAATGCTTGATGAGAATAGAGGCTAAGTTTCCAGTACCACCAATAACACAAGCCTTCTTCGATCCGCTTGTTGTAAGAGTCTGATCCATGATTTGTAATCTGAGTTTATTGATTAAGCTTCGGATACTGAAGATTTGGTTGTTATGAGTTAAAGACTCATGGAGATAGTTATATAGGAAGTAATAAAAGTTGCTAATAAGTCTTTGTTCATTTGGTACAACCATTGATCAAAAGCTTTTTAGAAGGTAAGCATGTGATCTATGAGTCAACTAAACTTGTTATATTCCTCTTTTTTTAATTAGTTCTCACCTAAGAATCAAAAAGACTCAATACTTTATTGACTTATTGATTTGTTATCACAAAGCCATTGTAACAGAGCTTTGAAACAACATAGAAAGCCTCTGTTCAGAAGTTTTTGACTCAATTCAACAAAATTGGTGCATTTGATTCAACATAACTTGCTTCAGATTTCACCTAATAGCATCAAGCTTTGGTAGAACTTAACACCATGGTGTTTTTAACTTTTTATATATAAGATACAAATCGAAAATAGAGAGTTTCACATAAATTAAACCACCAGAAAATCAGAAAAGTTACATAGAAAGATTAAAGGGAAAATCCTGAATTCGAAAACAAAGAAGGCATTGGCATAGGCATTCATAGGCATTGGCATTGAGCATTGTATCTCGATTTAAAAAACCGATAAAAATCTATATATCTAATCACTTGTTCTTCTTTGATGCTTCAGCAATCATAGAAGTAACCTCATGTAAAAAGTCTGTCTTCTCCAACACAAATTCGAATTCCTTGTCCTGCAACAACTTCAACTTCTCTTCAACCATCTTCTTATTCTCAACCGAAACCAAACTCCATTTCTCTTTCACACAAAACTCACCAACACCAAAACCCGCAATAGCTCGAACAAGAAAAGACTTCTCAAACCAATCAGATTTTCTCAAATCTCCTCCTCCTCCATCAATCACCATCTTATCATCATCTTCTTCAACTTTCTTACCATTAGGTGAAGAAGCACCACCAAAAACCAACTCTTGCTTAACAGAATCAAGCTTCTTACTCTTACTCTTACTCTGACTCTTCTTAGCTACACCATTAGATTCAATAGCTATACCATCAGGTCCCCAAATAACTTTCGACAATTCATAAGCTTTTCGATCATGAGCTTTCAAGAAACTTGGTTCTACACCATTCTTAACTTCTTTACCCATATACTTCTTCTTCAAACTCCTAATCTTATCCATAAACTGATTCTTACTTACCTCAAAGCTAATAGATTTCTTGATGAATTCATAAAATCCATTTGTATCTTCATAAGGTGACTTCCCTGTATCACCTTTGAAATCAATCATTCCTTGTAACACAGCTATTTCATCTTCTTCACTCCATAATCTTTGAAAAGCTGGTTTCTTTATACTCTCTTCTTCTCCTCCTCCTGAAGTAGTAACCTTCTTAGCTCTCTTTGTTACATCTCTTGAACTTGTTCCTTCACTCGCTGGTCGTTTCGTTACTGATTTTTTCACCGCCGGTAAAGCTAAAGTAGCTGACGACGGTGGATCCTCCTTCTTTTTCACGGCGGAGACGGCGATTGCTTTGCCAGATCCGGAATTAGGAGGATTTGGAGCTCTCTCTGTTTCGGAATCGGAATCGGTTTCCGTTTCCGATCCAGAATCTGAATCGGAGCCAGCCTTGTCTACGGCGACTGCGGAGGAGGAGACGGTGGTGGACTTTCCGGGAAGACAGATTGTAACGGAATCGGAAGGTTTTTTTTTTTTTGGATCTTTAGATTCGTCTTCTTCTTCAGAAGAAACTTCTTCTTCTTCTTCTTCTTCGTCAGCTGAAGTTTCGAGTTCATCATCTTCGCTTGAAGAAGCCGTTGGTGGATCTTCTAAAGGATTGAGAGGTTTCTTCGTCATCAGAAATCTGAATCTTCGAGAGAGAGAGAGAAATGAAGCTTTTAGGGTTTGTGATACGCAAAAGGAGAAAGAAGCGAAGGAGTTAGAAGAAGAATATAAAGGTCTTCACTTTAACTTAAAGTGTTTTGATGTCTTCCAATAGATATTTTAGGAATTTTTTTTTTTTAGCTCAAAGCAATTACAAATAAATATTTATAGATAAATGATTAATGAAGTTAATAACACAATTAACTCGTAAATATAAGATAAATTTATAATTAATAAATGTATCTTCTTATTATATAAAGTTGGGTTACATTACTCACACGAGAAGCTGATACGTGTCAAAATTATACTTTACGAGATTATGACATGTCTCACAAATAATTCAGATCTTGTCACATGTCAAATTTACATTTATTAAAAAAATATACAAAAATAAATAATTTTAAAAAGAAAAAAAAAGCAAGAATTTGTTAATTTATCTAATCAATAATTAAAATTAAGAAATAATTTAAAAGCAAATTCAAAAACAAAAAAAAAATTTAAAAACAAAAAAATAAACTAAGAATTTGTTAATTTATCTAATCAATAACTAAAATTAAGAAATAATTTTTAAAAAATCTAAAACCGAAAATAAAACTAATGAAAATATAGAAAAAATTTTAAAAGGAAAAAATGAAACCAACAAATTGTTAATTTATCTAATCAATAATTAAAATCAATTAAAATCAATAAATAATTTAAAAACAATTAGAAAACAAAAATTAAACCTAAAACCCTATCTTAAGGAAAAAAAAAGTTAAACAAAAATTTGTTAATTTATCTAATTAATAGTTAAAATTAAGAAATAATTTTAAAAGGAAAAAGAAAACCAAAAAAATTGTTAATTTATCTAATATTTTAATATAAACCTTGATTTAGTATAATCCAATCTAATTTATAATTCTAATTGTTTAAGTGTTCAATAAATTTTAGGAGATGATCTAATATGCAAAGTGTTAGGAGTACTAAATGATATTCAAAACCGACTCTTAAACAGTTTGTCGGGTTTATCAACAATAGTTACATATAATTGACATAAGATAAGAAATTAGTTAGAAAAATGCATGATATTCTCGGTTTACGAAACAAAGAAACAACATCTCTCTTGGACATGAAAATTGAAGGAAATTTTTTTTTCATAGAGGAGAAAAGGTGTGTAAACGATTTATCCCAAAAGAAGAAAGCAAAAATTATTCTCTCACAAAAAATAAGTCAAAAATGAGGCGGAAGTACATTTTGAAATAGTTGCTCATGCAAAACCAATTCTCATACACTTATCTGGATCTAGCTAGAAAAGGAAGCAAGTCGGTGGGAGTTCTGTTGGAGATTGAAAATGATGGTGGATAAGAATCCGACAACAGAAAAGAAAAAAAGCCATGAAAACCAAACATCTTAAGGTATAAGGCCCAAGATAAGAATAAAATTAAAAGTTGGTGACAGAAGGGTGGAGCTAGAAGATGTTGTCGGAAAACACCATGAGACAAGAAATAGTGAAATATTCCAGCAAAGTGAAGCTGTGAGAGGGAAAATATATTATGTTGGGAATCGAGATACGATCTCAACAAGAGGATATCAGATTTGACAATGAAGATCTTGCGAGAACAATGTCCCACCTAGATATGAGTGAGAACATAGCAGTCGGTCAGTGGATCTTTTTTACATCTTATACTACGTCTGGACGTTATGGTTGGTTCATGTCTCTCGGGTTTTTTGGTTTAGAGGCCTATTATCCATTCGGTTTGGTTTGGTTCCATTTGCATTCGTGTCAGGTTTGGATACACGAAATAGAAAACAAATATTAAAAATTGGTGAATTTAATAAAGTTTAGTTAAATTCTCACAAAAATAACTTAAACTTTCAAATATTTTGGCATTTTGCGTATGTTGGTTATTTTGATCTAAAAAGAATTTTTTTTTTGGATTTATAATTGTAGGATATATAATTGAGTTATATCAAGTTTATATATTATTAATAGTTTTGGATTTATAGTTGTATTTCAAATATTCTAGGTATCCATTAAGTTCTCAATTTAGTTTGGGTTTGATTAATTGGATAGAGAAGCTTGGGATCCTTTCGGGTTATTGTCGGGTCGGATTCGGTTTGGTTTTTTGGTTTCTTATATTTTTAAAATACATAACTCACACGGTGACTAAAAAACAAATGACAAGATAGACCAAACTAATGGATGTGGTATATATTTTAAATATGTTAATAATAAAATTATAATATAGAAATTAATTTATTCATGTAAAATATGTTTAATGACCAAACTCTTTTCTCTAACGAAACATGATTTCTACTTTTTCCCCTGAACTTATTTTAACATATATCATTAAGCACAAATATTTACTTTACTAATTTTACTTAAATTTAATTTATTTTAAAATTAAGAAACTCGTTCATCGGACGGGTTCTAATATAGTATATATATATATATATACATGGATACTAATTGAAATGGCATAATTGTAGACTAAGTTAGAAACTATATTCTAATCCGTGTATTGCGTGTGAATAACTTTTTTTAATATATATGAAGATATTTTATTTAGAATTATCGAGTGTAGTAGTAAAACTATATATATGAGTTGAAGTATTTTTTGTTGTATAGTGTTCAGATATATCAGTCTGTAATTTTAATTATTTCTAAGAATGTTATTGATGTGTCGAGTTTTAACCCAAAATATTTTCTGCAAGTGCACAGACAAACGCAGTAGTATATAGGGTATCGAATCCACAGAGACCAAGGCTACACTATGAAATTATAGATTTTAATTTAAAGCTAAGACAATAAGGTTGGTTGTGTAATTTTCGGAACAGCAAATAAATAAATCAATCGGTGTAAAATCAATTAATAAAAAGCACTAGGTTAAGGCGTTTCGCCGGTGATTCGGAGACAAGGCTGAGCAACTATTCAGGGCTAACTAACTACCGGTCTAGAACTCAAACATAAATAAATGTCGCCCCACTCTCGTGATGTATCGACAACGTTATCTAACAACCTAGATACCGAAACTCTCGTCTGGACCTAGCGAAGACGATAAGCATTAACAAGCGGGTTCAATCTGTTCACAATCAATTGCAACAATCAATTGCAACAATCAACTCTCGCTGGTTGCAGACCAATTACTCACCAATGATTTATCTAGCAACCTAGAGCACTCTCGTTAATAAGTTTAACCTGAAATCATAGACTAAGTGGCGAGTTTAATCTATGCATTAAGAACCCCTATTGGCGAAGACATTATAAATTCTAATTCTAGTTGTACTCAGCCATTAACAACCTAAATCACCATTGAAAACCTTAACCTAGCTAGAGATCTACTCACACATAGCGAAATCAAACACAACAAGGCAATAAGATGAATTCATGATTTATTAAAAAGAATAAGGTTCAGGAAAATTTCTCAAACAGAGTTGTGGAATGATCGACGATAGGAGAATAGAGATCCAAAGTTGGGTAATACAAATCCAAATCGAAAAGGTAGAAGAACAAAGTGGTGGTGTCTTAGAACTAAAAATAACCTAGAACGAAAACTGAAGTCTGAGAACGAACGTGTTCCACGTCTTAGGCGGTTGGCCTCTTTTTATTCTAAAAATTAAATAAAAAACGTGTCTAGGTAAAATAGGAGGGAGCAGGTGCTCGCCAAGTCCGGAGCAGGTGCTCCCGCGGCGAAAAATCGACTTTTGGCTCAAAATTGCTTCTTTTGCTCCAATGTCTTCCAATATCTTTAATCCATGCTCCAGAGCCTCAAAATATCTGAAAAGACACAAAAAAAATTAGAAAAGACTCGAAAACAAGATAAAAAGACTAGTTAAAATAGGACAAAATACTAATATATCAACTCCCCTGGACTTAGACCTTTGTTTGTCCTCAAACAAAATAAGATCAAGAACGGAGAAGAGGTTTGAAAATCACGGAAACTCACTTGCTTGTTGGAGATATCTAGACTTCATACAGCTCGTCACTGGGCGTTGGAATTTGCTCCGTTCAACCATGAACATCATCACCACCCCTTAGTTGCTCACAGACCAAAGGAATTTTCGGAATCCCCTCTGTTATCTCTTTACATAGATTAGTGAAATGAAAGTCCAGTGGTCTTACCAGGAGTAATAGATCTAAAAGGTGCCAACTTCTTCTAACCAAAGACCCTCTCCCATATAACTTTCCTCTCCCCTCTTTCCCTCTTTCCACGCCACCATCTTTCTGTTTATTCTTTACAGCCATCGGTTTTCATTTGCCGATGCTTCACCCTTTATCACAACCATCACTTTTCTGATGCTTCTTCTTTATTTTGTGGGACGAATCTCCATGAGGTCACAAAGGATACACGGGTCTACGCATCATCCTTTGGTTCACTTCGATTTTTAGTTTCCCTTACAACAAGCTTTCCATGAGGTCACAAAGGATACACGGGTCTACCATCATCCCTTGGTTCACTTCGGCTTGTTGCTTTGAACTCCTCCTTTTTATTTTCTCTTTCTCTTATTTTCTTTCTTTTTCTCTGTGTAATGAAGGGGAGTGAGAGAGGAGTATCATACTTTGCGGAGAGTTGCGTGGTCTTGTTTGGCTCGAATAGGTCTTCCCTAATGAACATCAAACCCCTGAGAAAGAAATTGAAGATCAGGTTAGGGTTCAATAAGATTTAGAGATAACTTTGGTTCAACCTATTTCCCAATGAAAAGGAGCTTTGGGGAGTGATTAATCCGCCCATGATCTTCCAAAACAAAACCTCCACCCATCTGTGAGTCATTACAAGTAATTCATAGTCCAAATAATCCAATAGATCAAGGTCATAATTCCCAAACAAGCTTGTGACTCAATAAAACACTAAAACAGACTCGATAGAATAGTTATAAAAGTAAACCAAGCAGCAGGACCTGATTCACTAAAAATCTAAGACTCTGGAAACTGACACAACAACAAGACTCAATAGAAAAAAATAAAATAAAATAACTAACCGCTCCCCCGGACTTAAATCACACCGTCTCTGGTGTGAAAAAGAATGACAGAAATGGTGACAAAGAAAAATAAAAATACACACGGATAATACAATGATGATAGAGAGTATAAGGGGATATCACTGAGTAGTCGTGGTGTAATGCTCATCACACATGGAGCACCCTGGTGGAGTAGGTGCTCGCCTCTTCCTACGGTGCAATGGCTGCCCGGATCCTGAGGTTGAGTTTGAAGGCTGGGGTGAGGCAGCTGCTGCGGCGGTGGTATGGCAAATTCCTCGTGCCAATATTTGCATGATCCTCTGCATGAGGCTGTTGTTTCTTTTCGTTGACTCGATCATCCACTTCCTGTACTCGGCAGTGTCAGCATCATCAGAGATGGGTGGAAGATCAAACTCACCTTGAGTAGAGGCTGTATGATAAGGAAGTGCGAGGCGCGGGACTGAAGTGATGTCATCGTCGGTGGCATGACGAGATGTGCTCGGCCTAGCTGATGATGATCGGCTCGGGATGGCGATGAGGTACTGTGGAGGTGGGTGGAACGCAAGATCTTCCCTGGTGTAGAGCTCAGTCACGACCGGGTTCGGAAGCTCGATGAGGTTAGACTCCCCGGTCGCAGTAATGAACTGGTAGTTGCACGGTGTGAGGATGATCTTGGAGGTGAGGAGGTGCTTTATATCTATCCGTGACAGCTTGGTGACACATGAAGCAACTGAAAGATCTATTCGGTGATGGCGAAATAGTGGAGTTAGGAGACTCCCTATTCGCTCAACTTTTTGCCCTTTGTTGGTCTCGGTTGGGCTGTCTTTGATTCCGCAAATCACCTCGGCAAAGCGGACGCCTAAGTTGGAACGGTACACCTTGAGCTGTTCTGTGTTTCCATTCCCTACAATATGACCACATCCCAAGAATAAAAGCAACAACTCATCAATATGGACTTTGTTACCTACAGCTCGCACAAACAACATGTTACTGAATATTCTCGCACAAATGCGAAGAGCGGAATGACAGAGGTGGTTCTGACTCGTAGAGCTGGACGAGTATGGTCTCGAGGCGATGTGGCTCCAAAAATCTTTGGACTGAGAGAACGTCTTCGGGGAATCCATATTGGTTACTGTCTCGCGAAAACCATACAAGACGCAAAAATCCCACATAGCTATATCATATTTCGTTCCTCTAGCAAAGAACGAAAATGTACCTTCATCAAGTGTTGGTTGGTTGGGATATTTGTATGTGAGGGTGGCGGTGGCAAGACATTGCCTAACGAGGTCTGGGTAGAGGACGTCTTCCTCTAGTGCAAAGGATATGCAATGCGCGTGGCTTAAGATTCGCCGAACTTGGTCTTGGAGACCCAATTGCTGCGTCGTAGTCTCGCACATATACCTTGTAGGCTCCAGCTTCAGCCCGAGGAGCTGGTTGTAGTAGTAAGCGTCGCGTGTGTCCCACGAATCCGGTGAGAGTGGCGGAAGCTCCTTGATACCGAGATCAAAGGGAGTGTTTTCAGCTCGGGGCCACGGGTGCGTGGCGAGTCTCTCGGTGGCGGTGGACTGTGTGGAGGTGCTAGCTTTGCCTTTTCCTTTGTTGGCGGTGAAGAACTGCTTCGGAGGCATGATGAGACGGGGAGCTTGGAGACTGCGGTAGCGAGAGGTGGAGCTGGGCTGAGCGAGCAAAAGTCGAGAGCGACTTGCGGTGAGGCAGAACGTGAGACGAGATTGTCACGGGTTGCAATTTGGTGACAGAGATGAAAGACGGAGGAGGAGTCTCACGAAAAACAAGCCGAGAGACGAGGGAGAACGGCTGGGAGAGTTCGCGAGAGCTTAAAAGGCGGAGATGACGGTGCCTGCAGAGGATGAGCGAGAGAACGCGGTGAAGGAGGTTCGCGGAAGGCGAGCCAAAAGATTGAGGGAGAGTGATGATGAGACGGTGATGGATCACGATGTGATGGATTTGAGATGAGGCAGCGGTTGGAGGAGAGTGTTGTGCGATGTAGTTGATGAGAGAGAGAGAGAGATGATGATGAAGGTGAGATGTAGGTGCTCGGTTCGAGATATAAAGTGAGAGGAGGTAGGGTTTTCGGAAGTTGGATGGTAGTGGTGACCGGTGCATGCACCTGCAAAACAGGAAAAAAGGAAATTAGTGGGATTGGAAAAAAGAAAAATTTGGATTTTACCTTTTGTCTGTGTTGACTCGGCGAGCACCCTGGCGGAGCAGGTGCTCGGGCCAGTTCTGGGGTGCTCGATCAATTTTTCCCTTTTTTTTTATATATGATTAAAAACTGAAATCACAAATAAAAACTTAGTATCAAAAGAAATTAAAAACGAATTATGTACAAGAAACCTTACCGGTGGGTTGCCTCCCACCAAGCGCTTGTTTTAAGTCGTTAGCTCGACTTTGTAGACTGTTTAGGCGTGAGGAACATCACATAAGGCGACAGTATCACCTTCTCCAATGTGTGTATCAGCAAGATATGGCTTGATCCTCTGGCCATTCACCACGAATTCATCTCCTTTAGAATTTAGCAACACTAGCTCCATGTGGTCTAACCTCCTTGATCGTGAAAAGGCCAGACCATCTGGACTTCAGCTTACCTGGGAATAATCTGAGACGAGAGTTGAACAATAATACCTGATCATTGGGAGCAAAACTCATAGGGATGATCCTCTTGTCATGGTAGGCTTTGGACCGTTCTTTGTAAATCCGCGAGTTGTCATATGCGAGATGCCTAATCTCCTTTAACTCGTGTAGCTGCATGGATCTCTTTTCAAATGCTTGTAAGATGTCGAAGTTGAGAAGTTTAATAGCCCAGACCGCTTTATACTCCAGTTCCACCGGAAGGTGGCATGCCTTCCCATACACCAAATGAAAAGGTGTTGTCCCAACGGAGTCTTATATGCGGTCCTATACGCCCATAGAGCATCATCCAACCTCTTAGACTAATCTTTACGCGTGATGCTCACTGTTTTCTGTAAGATACTCTTTATCTCCCTGTTGGAGATCTCGACCTAACCACTAGTTGGAGGGTGATAAGGAGAAGCTACCTTATGTGTAACACTATTCTTCTTCAACAAGTTCTCAAAGACCTTGTTTATGAAGTGTGAGCCTCCATCGCTAATCACCACTCTAGGGACTCCAAACCTCGGAAAGATGACACTCTTGAACATCTTGATAACCACTCTAGCATCATTAGTTGGGCTAACCAGCGCTTCAACCCATTTAGAAACATAGTCAACAGCTACTAGAATGTACTCTTTACCGTAGGAGGATGGAAACGGTCCCATGAAGTCTATACCCCATACGTCAAAAACCTCAACTTCCAGCATAAAATTCTGGGGCATCTCATTACGCTTACTGATGTTCCCTTGCCTTTGACACGCATCACACCTAGAAACAAATCTGTTTGCATCACGGAACATCGTCGGCCACCAATAACCGGCTTGTAAAGCCTTTGAAACCGTCTTAAACGTGGCAAAGTGCCCAGCATATGATGAACTGTGACAATGGTGTAGAATCCCAGGGATCTCTGCCTCAGACGCGCATCTCCTATATAGCCTATCTGAATATTGCTTGTATAAAAACGGCTCATCCCAAAAATACCCCCAAATATCACGGAAAAACTTCTTCCTTTTGCTTCCCACTAGGTTCTCAGGAACCTTATCAGCAGCCAAGAAGTTTGCAATCTCTCCAAACCATGGGAAACTAGGGGACTCACAGGTCTGAATTGATCCACAAAAATTTTCGGGAGCAGGTGCTCCCTCAGGTGCTCAGTCGGGTGCTCGGAAAATTTCGCAGGTGCTGATAGAATAGATCTGTTCATCTGGTAGACTATCCTCCATAGGTGTTTCCTCTTCAATCTGCAACCTGCTCAAGTGATCCGCAACTCCATTTTCGGACTTTTTCTTGTCCTTGATTTCTAAGTCGAACTCTTGCAACAAAAGGATCCACCTCAATAGTCTGGGCTTGGCATTCTTCTTTGTCAACAAATACTTCAGGCCAGCGTGATCAGTGTGAACAATTACCTTTGACCCGACGAGATATGATCTGAACTTCTCAAAAGCGAAAGCAATCGCTAATAACTCCTTCTCGGTAGTGGCGTACCGACACTGAGCATCGTCCATCGTCCGACTAGCATAATAAATCACATGGAGCTTCTTGTCTTTCCTCTCACCCAGAACAGCTCCCACAGCAAAATCACTCGCGTCTGTTATAATCTCAAACGGTAGCTCCTAATCAGGCGGTTGTACTATCGGTGCACTAACTAAGGCTCCCTTAATAGTGTGAAAAGCCGCCAAACAGTCACTATCAAACTCAAACTTCACCTCCTTACACAGAAATCTCGTAAGAGGCCTAGTAATCTTAGAAAAATCCTTGATGAAGCGACGGTAGAATCCCACGTGTCCCAGAAAACTGCGGATTCCCTTAACCGAATTAGGCGGTTGCAAACTCATCATGACTTCTATCTTTGCCTTATCAACATCAATACGCTTCTCTGATATCTTGTGCCCAAGCACTATCCCAACTCGGACCATGAAGTGACACTTCTCCCAGTTGAGAACTAGATGCTTCTCCTCGCATCTTTGCAATACCCTGCACAGATTAGACAAACAAGAAGAAAACAAACTTCCATACACAGAGAAATCGTCCATAAATACTTCCATAATATCCTCAATAAGGTCAGTAAATATAGACATCATACAACGTTGAAACGTTGCTGGAGCATTACACAAACCGAATGGCATACGACGGTACGCGAAAGTGCCATAAGAACATGTGAATGTCGTCTTCTCTTGATCGTTCGGGTGGATAGGAATCTGGAAAAATCCTAAAAAACCATCTAAGAAACAGTAATATGGATGATTAGCCAGACGATCTAGCATCTGGTCAATAAACGGTAGAGGAAAATGATCCTTGCGAGTAGCAGCATTCAATTTCCGATAATCTATACACATCCTATGTCCGGTTACTGTCCTAGTTGGTATCAGTTCGCTCTTATCATTTCTAATCACTGTGATACCTCTTTTCTTAGGAACTACATGCACAGGGCTGACCCACTTACTGTCAGAAATCGCATAAATCACACCAGCCTCTAGAAGTTTCATTATCTCTTTCTTGACGACATCCTTGAGGTTGGGGTTTAACCGCCTCTGATGCTCGACAGAAGTCATAGATTCATCCTCTAGGTGTATTCTGTGCATGCATAAGTCAGGGGATATACCAGTGATATCATCTAGTGAATATCCTAGAGCCTTCCTATACTTGCTCAATTCACACAAAAGCAAGGTAATCTCTACATTATTTAATTTTACATTCACTATAACTGGATAAGTGGAGTTTGGACCAAGAAAAACGTACCTGAGCCCTGCTGGGAGGGTCTTTAACTCAAGCCTTGGAGCTTTCAGCTCACTCCAAAAGCCACCAAAAATTGGATTTTCTGGAGCAGGTGCTCCCTGTGCTGGCTGGGGTGCTCGCTGCGGTGCTCTTAGGACCTCGATTTTTGCGCCTTCTCCCAGGCTCAGAAATTTATCTCTTTCCTCCACTCTGATGTTGGAATCAAGAAACTTAGCAAATCCATGGGTGTCTTCACTCGGAAAACCGTGTTCACCCTCGGGTTTAGTCAAAGCGACTTCTAAAGGATCATTCGCCAAAATTTCTTCAACCACATCTTCTGATATCTCTGACCCATCATGGATCACAAATGTCTGTCCATCAATCATCGGTTTCTTGAGAAGCTTGCTCATCTCAAACCGAACTAACATATCTCCAAGACGGAGATCAACTATGCCTTCTTCAACATCAATGATAGCACGAGCCGTGCATAAGAAAGCTCTACCCAGAATCAGTGGGTCCTTGGGTTCATCATCAAGTTCCAGAACCACAAAATCAGTTGGGATAAATGTATCCCCAATTCGGACGTGCATATCTTCAATAATACCCACCGGAAGCTTTGTAGACCAATCCGTAAAAACCAATGAGATCTTTGTAGGCTTGAACTTGGTGAATCCCAGACGCTTAGCCACAGAATATGGCATTAGATTGACGCTGGAACCTAAGTCACACAGAGAACCAGAAAACGTGCACGGTCCTATCTTCACCGAGATAACAAACCTCTCGGGATCTTCTTTCTTTGTCAACACCTTACTCTGAAGTATGGCGCTGCACTCCTTAAAAACAATCATTACATTCTTTTCCTCAACAACCTTACCAGCAACAGCTCTTTCATGTACCTCTTAAGCGAAGGCATCATTTGCACGGCATCAACCAAAGGAAGCTTCACCGTCAAATCCTTAAGCATCTCCTTGCACTTTGCATCCTCCAAATCCTTGCGAGATTTCTTTGGAGGTACTGGATAAGTGACCATAGGTACGTAGACTCGTTCTGGTAAAATTTCTGGGGTTTTTGAAATTTTCGTAGGAGCACCCTGTGGGAGCAAGTGCTCCGGAGCAGAATTAGGGTGCTCGCCGGATTTTTCTTCAGAATCGTTTAAAACAGTTCCCAGAGGTGTTCCTGAGCTTGATCCAACCTCAACATGTCCATCTTCCTCAGCAAAATCACTTCCTTGAGCCTGATGCTCGGTAACTATCTCCTTAGCCTTTCCGTGGAAGCTTGTCATGGTAGGTGGTGCCAGCAACTTTCCACTCCTCAACTCAATAGTATTCACGTGATATTCATTCCTGGGCAGTTCACCTTTACCTGGGAGAGCTCCAGCTGGTCTCTTGATAGCCTCGGCAGTTTGAGCTACTTGTATATCTAGCTTCTTCACATGCGTGGTAACAGCTTCATACTTAGCATTCAGATCAGTGTACATGTGATCTACCTTGGCATTAATCTCAGTAGATGCCTTCTGTTGGTTAACCATCAGTTGCTGCATAAGACTCTTCAGCTCATCTTGAGACGTAGGCGCGGAGACAGCTTGTGGTGGTGTAGCGAAATTGGTGTGTTGTTGTTGGTTTCCTCCTTGGAACCGATTCTGATTCTGATTAGGGACGTACTGCTTCCCCTGAGTGTTGCTGGAGTAAAACTTTTGAAAACCATGAGCTTGTGGCAACTGATTCATACCTCCTTGTTGCGGATAAACTTGGTCTTGTGGGTTCTCGACATTGTTGCTTCGGCAGGAAAGGTTAGGGTGGCTCCGATAATTTTGATTGAACCCGCGGTTCTGGACATATCCCTGACCACTCACATAGTTAACCTCCTATACTCCAGCATCATCATCTTCTTCAAACTCTTGAGAAATAGGTGCAGCCCCATTCTCTTCCACAAACTTGACCGGTCTTTGACTTTCGCGTAGGAGTAGGTTTACCTTTGCTGTCAGCTCATCTATCTTCTGAGTGTCTACACTGTTAACTTTCCTGGACCTATCATACTCAGGAGACCTGTTGCTAGAGCTTGAAGCAAGGTTCTCTATCAGCTCAAAAGCACCATCTCTAGTCTTGGTCATAAAAGACCCGTTACTCGCAGCATTCAAGGCGTTGCGGTAATCCCATTCAACACCATCATAGAATATTCCCAGAATCTGTTCATCTTTAAAACCATGATGAGGGCATTCCCTACGGTATTCTTTCAGTCTTTCCCAAGCTTCACAAAAAGCTTCACCAGAATGTTGTTGGAAAGATGAAATCTTGTTTCGTAGAGCGGCTGTCTTAGACTAAGTGTAGAAGTGGTCCAAGAAAGCAGCTCTAACTTCATCCCACGTCCTCAAAGAACCAGCTGGCAATGACTTTAACCACCTCTGAGCCTTGTCAGCAAGAGAAAACGGAAACAGCTTGCATTTCAGAAACTCTGGCGGTACCCCATTCGAACCGGTAGTGCTGCAGATTTCTTCAAAGTTTTCGTTATGGTCCATCGGTATCTCAGCTGGCAGTCCGTGAAAGAGGTGTTGTTTCACCAATGTGATCATCTGAGGCTAGATCTCATAGTCTTGCCTCTGAATTGTTGGAGAAACAATAGTTGAACGGTTTTGATAAAATGCATGGGGATTATCCGAATCCCCTATACCCGGCTGAACTCGTGGAGCTTGCGGTTGCTCCCTTCTCAACTGAGCAATCTGATCCCTTAGCAACTGTGACTGAGCAGCCATACCATTGTCTTGTTCAGCCATGAAGTCCGCAAGAGCTGTAAGTCTCTTTTGACGGTTTTGACGTTCGATGCGAGCTAACTCTTCGTTGGTGTGGATGATTAGATCTTCGGTGCAATTTCTTCTCGTTCTTCTACTGGTCATGCACCTGACACATAGCAGAAACAAATAAAAATAAAGATCAGTAGTTTCTTAGACTGAAAACAAAATCAAAAATCAAAGGTAACGCAATTGATGTGTCGAGTTTTAACCCAAAATATTTTCTGCAAGTGCACAGACAAACGCAGTAGTATATGGGGTATCGAATCCACAGAGACCAAGGCTACACTATAAAATTATAGATTTTAATTTAAAGCTAAGACAATAAGGTTGGTTGTGTAATTTTCGAAACAGCAAATAAATAAATCAATCTGTGTAAAATTAATTAATAAAAAGCACTAGGTTAAGGCGTTTCGCCGGTAATTTAGAGACAAAGCTGAGCAATTATTCAGGGCTAACTAACTACCGGTCTAGAACTCAAACATAAATAAATGTCGCCCCACTCTCGTGATGTATCGACAACTTTATCTAACAACCTAGATACCAAAACTCTCGTCTGGACCTAGCGAAGACGATAAGCATTAACAAGCGGGTTCAATCTGTTCACAATCAATCGCAACAATCAACTCTCGCTAGTTGCGCACCAATTGCTCACCAATGATTTATCTAGCAACCTAGAGCACTCTCGTGAATAAGTTTAACCTGAAATCATAGACTAAGTGGCCAGTTTAATCTATGCATTAAGAACCCCCATTGGCGAAGACATTATAAATTCCAATCCTATTTGTACTCAGCCATTAACAACCTAAATCACCATTGAAAACCTTAACCTAGCTAGAGATCTACTCACACATAGCGAAATCAAACACAACAAGGCAATAAGATGAATTCATGATTTATTAAAAAGAATAAGGTTCAGGAAAACTTCTCAAACAGAGTTGTGGAATGATCGACGATAGGAGAATAGAGATCCAAAGCTGGGTAATACAAATCCAAATCGAAAAGGTAGAAGAACAAAGTGGTGGTGTCTTAGAACCAAAAATAACCTAGAACGAAAACTGAAGTCTGAGAACGAACGTGTTCCAAGTCTGAGGCGGCTGGCCTCTTTTTATTCTAAAAATTAAATAAAAAATGTGTCTAGGTAAAATAGGAGGGAGCATGTGCTCGCCAAGTCCGGAGCAGGTGCTCCCGCGGCGAAAAATCAATTTTTGGCTCAAAATTGCTTCTTTTGCTCCAATGTCTTCCAATATCTTCAATCCATGCTCCAGAGCCTCAAAATACCTGAAAAGACACAAAAAGAACTAGAAAAGACTCGAAAACAAGATATAAAAGACTAGTTAAAATGGGACAAAATACTAATATATCAGTTATTGAAGTATTTTTAATATGTTTTTCAACCATTGCACCACTCGTTTTTATAGATGATGTTAGATTTTTAGCACACATTTATTTTTTATATATTAAGTAAATCTATGTTTGTTTTCAAAAATTCATTATGTAAAAAAATTAATATATGGATGATAGGATTATCAATATTTTACAAAAGTGGGATAAACAAATTATGAGATGATGACCATCATAATCTACTTAAATTAACATGATATAAAAATTGGATATTACATCTCAAAATCTACTTATCCTTTTTGGTTACTAGATAAAATCAGTGTATATGTGGGACGATATTATGATTAAAACTTAAAATATTTTCATTTATGTAATATGTCTTCAAGATTAATATATGTAATGGTTACGAAATTTAATATTTTCATTTGAATTAATGATTATTTTGTTTATGAATGTACTTGATGAAAATATGCAGACAAATGATAGATAGAACAATTTTGAATCGTAAAATATGCGAAAAATAATATAGCTTTTTTATCAATATGTATATATATGATGGTTGTGGGAAATTCTTGTCTTTCAATCCATATATAATAATAATAAATAATATAAATAAGATACTAAAACATAAAATAAATCTAATTTAAAACACTAATACAATCATCTATGACAATATAAGCTAACAAAGTATGAAGTAAATATTTTCCCGTGCTTTACACCGCGGGTTGCTATCTAGTAAAGTTTGATTATAGGATACAATGACACTAGTATTAAGTCTATTAGACTCATATATGTAATAAAATATATTTTATTCTCCCAACTATTTGTAAATGCACACAATCAATCGAAAAAAAATTGAAGTTCGAAATCATATAACAAACTCCATGTGAGAGCAAACTTTAGCTAAGATATATGCTTTTGAGACAATCTTAATTCCAATATCATGGGTATTTATATTCCCATCACATAGGAAATCTCACTCATATCTTTTATTTCAAATTTCTTTGAGAGATAACTCTTAGTTTCAGTAATGTACTAAAAACATTATTAGTCAATAAGAGATCAACATACATGACTTGATATATGAACTTACTCCCACTGATCTTGAGGTTCATACATGGATATATAATTATTATTTTTCGTTAAAACCAAATTGTATAATGATCACATTAAACTTTAGATACCATTGTTTCGAAATTTATTTCAGTATATATGTTGAGTTTTTTAGTTTGCAGACCATGTCTTCCCGATCTTCGATTATGAAGCATTCATATGTTTGGGTCAAAAATACCTGAACCGAACCTGATCCGAAATTTAGAAATACCCGAACAGGACTAATATTTCACTCCTTTAACAACCCAGAGATCATTCTCAAATCTCAAGTTCTCTAGTTAATATTAGATCAAGAAGTTCGAGATAACTCATCACCGAATCGATAAAATAGGATGCAGTGCAGAACTCTTGACTTAGTCATACGCCGAGAAGGTAGACAATAATCCAAAGAAGTAAAGTTTGACTCAGTCCTATTGAATTCGTTGCTTCTTTTTTTTTCTCCAAATGCTTCTTTATGTCGCAAGAGCCTTGATGAAAAACAAAGTCAAAACTCTCTTTTCTTGCACGATTTTGGACGTACAATATTATATCTTAATCTATAAACATCAGCTGAAGTATGAAAGCGTGTAAGTAGGTAGAACTTAAGATCGACTAATTGTAGTTGTGCTCTTGTATTGATATTTAAATTGCATTGGCAAAATCTAAAAGTCATCACAACTCAAAATTCCATAGAAAAAAAATATGTCCCTGAAAAGAATTCTCAAGTCGATTTTTGGGAAATCAAGAAGAAATAGCAACGCTCTTCAACCTCCTCCCATAGCATCTTCTTCTTCATCATCATCATCACCATCATCATCACCAACTCGTCAATACAGCTACGATGTCTTCCCAAGCTTCTCAGGTCAAGATGTCCGCAGAACCTTTCTCAGCCACTTTATTGAAGGGTTGAAAAGCAAGGGAATTAAAACGTTTATAGACAATGGGATCATAAGGAGCGAGTCTATCAACTCAGAGCTCATAAGAGCTATTAAGGAATCAAGGATTGCTGTTGTGATCCTCTCTAAGAACTACGCATCTTCGAGCTGGTGTTTAAACGAGCTGCAGTTGATCATGGAGTGCAAATTGATCAGGGAATGCAGTACAACTCCAGGACAGACTGTGATGACAATCTTCTACGATGTGGAACCATCTGATGTAAGAAAACAAACCGGGGAATTTGGCAAGGCCTTTGAAGAAACTTGTCAGGGGAAGACGGAAGAACAACAGCAGAGATGGAGAGAAGCTTTGACTCAAGTTGCGGTTATTGCCGGAGAGCATTCTGTCTCATGGTACACTAATCCCCACTTCAATAAACATAACCATTTAGCAGTTTTCAGATTGATTTAGTATAACTTAATCTAAGCTGTCTTTCATAGGGCTAGTGAAGCTGAGATGATCTCAAAGGTCATCATAGATGTTGCTAACGAGTTGCCATCAACAGATTTTGATCGGTTAGTTGGAATTGAAGCTCATGTAGAAAATATGAAATCGATGATATGCTTGGCATCCGATGAGGTTAAGATAGTGGGGATCTGGGGTCATGCAGGTATTGGCAAAACCACCATAGCTAGAGCTTTATACAATCAAATTTCAAGCAACTTCCAACTTAAGTTTTATAAGGAGAATGTTGAGGGAAAGAATAAGGTGCTCAGCTATCACACTATCCGCTTGCGACACTATTTGCGAAAAGAGTTACACTCGGGAATATTAGATTATAGGGACATGAAGATATCTGACTTACAAGAGGCGGAATTTAGGTTAAATCACCAGAGAGTCCTTCTCGTTCTTGATGATTTACGTCCTGAGGAGCTGCAAGCTTTGGGGGACACAATTCAAGGTCTTGGATTCGGCAGTAAGGTGATTGTGACCAGTGAAGATATATCTACATTGAGAAACTGCGGGATCACTAAGAACCAGATCTACAGAGTTGCTTTTCCATCGAGCGAAAAGGCTTTGCAGATTTTCTCCTACTCTGCGTTTGGACAAAGCTCTCCCCCAAGAGGTTACTTGGAGCTCGCCGTCAAAGTAAGGAAGCTTGTTACTCCTATCCCACTTGGTCTCAAGATATTAGGGTCGTCTTTGCGTGGGAAGAGCAAAGATGAGTGGATAATGACACTACCCACACTCAGAACATACAGTATTTATGATAAGCATATTTGGAAAGTAATTAGGTTTGCCTATGATAGTTTATCCTATAAACATAAACTTCTACTTTACGAGTTAGAACGTTCTATAAGCTTGGGTGAGAACTTGAACAACGCCATAATCTTTATTGGGGATAGGGACTGGGACGTGGATAAAGGGATACAAAAGCTAGCTGACATGGCGCTCATCTCTAAATTAGGGGACGGAGGAATCATAATGCACCATTTGGTTCAGTCTTTGGCTAAAAGGTTTTGGTCCAGTTAATTTTGATTGAACCATGGAGTGCCACAGATTTGGAGTCTTTGATCATGTAACTATGTATCATTAGAGCTCTTATATTGTTTATCTTTCTTCTTTTGGAAATTGACTTGATACAACTCTAGTGTGACCATAACCTATGCCTTTATAACACATGGTTTTTTCTTCTTTTCAATGTTGTATGATTTGTAATTTAAATAAATTTATAAATTCAAGCAATCACACGAAAGCCATACGTAGGTCTATATATGCATCCACAAATTTTACGGAATTTAAATAAATTCTTGGGGTCAAAACCCGCGTTTTCTTGGTAATTACCATTATTCTCTGAAAACCCACAAAATCCACATAATTCAAATACGGGTCCACTAACCACCTCTATATAAAAAAGCACATAATCCACAGTTCTCTAATTTTTTTTTCAAAGAGTCTTTCAAAAAAAGTTAAAAAAAAAATATGATTAAAATATTGAGACTCACTCAAATAAAAATGAGAACCCTATACAATAGTCTCTCAAATCAGAGATTCATCCATGAGATTCTCACCTTTTTTTTTAGAGATTCTCAATATTTTAATTATATTTTATATTTTTTGAGAGACTCTTTAAAAAACTACCAATAATCATGCTCTAAACATTATCCAAATTTCTTTACAGTAAAAAAAAATTGAGTCAGTCCTTTTGAATGTTTTTTTGTTTTTCTATGGAAATTATATTTTATCTTGCTTGGCAGAAAACGAAAACCAGAACTTTCTCTTTTCTTTCATGACTTTGAACGTACAATACCATAGTTTATTGTGTAAACATCAGCTGAAGTATGAAAGCGTGTAAATAGGTAAGATAAGCCAACAAGGACGGTGCTCTTTAATTTATTTGGTTGGAACCCTTTTTCATAGGCAAAGACCAAGTCTTATTGGTCGTCATACCAGCATTATGGATAGAGAGCATGTTCTGGAAATGAATTATCAAAGTTGATTTTGACAGAATCAAAGAAGAGGTCGCCACTCTCTTCACCCTCTCATGGCATCTTCTTCTTTATCATCAACTCGTCAATACAGCTACGATGTCTTCCCAAGCTTCTCGGGTCAAGATGTTCGCAGAACCTTTCTCAGCCACTTTCTTGAAGGATTGAAAAGCAAGGGAATTAAAACGTTCATAGACAATGGGATCATGAGGAGCGACTATATCAACTCAGAGCTCGAAAGAGCTATTAAGGAATCAAGGATTGCCGTCGTGATCCTCTCTAAGAACTACGCATCTTCGAGCTGGTGTTTAAACGAGCTGCAATCGATCATGGAGTGCAGGGATACTCTAGGACAGACTGTGATGACAATCTTCTACGATGTGGATCCCTCTGATGTTATAAAACAAACCGGAGATTTTGGAAAGGCCTTTGAGGAAACTTGTCATGAGAAGGCAGAAGAACAAAAGCAGAGATGGAGGCAAGCTTTTACTCAAGTTGCTGTTATTCCGGGAGAACATTCTTTGTCATGGTACTGTTCCAAACTTTCATAAAAAAGCAAATTAATTTTCTTAGGACAATATAGGATCCAAAAATCAGAGTATATGATCCCACACTTGAAGGAGAGTGGCTAAATATATCAAACTATCAAAGTGACTAAAATAGAATTTTATTGGATACGGGGGATTTCAGATATCATGTTAAGATTTTGTGTTTGAAGTTCTAACTTTATATATCATGTCATTTAGGGCTAGTGAAGCTGAGATGATCTCGAAAATCGTCATGGATGTTTCCAACGAGTTGCCATCAACGGATTTTGATCAGTTGGTAGGAATTGAAGCTCATGTAGCAAAGATGATATCGATGATACGCTTAGATTCCGATGAGGTGAAGATTGTGAGGATCTGGGGTCCTGCTGGTATTGGCAAAGCTACCATAGCTAGAGCTTTATACAATCAAATTTCCAGCAACTTCGAACTTAAGTTTTATAGGGAGCCAGTTTGGAAGACTGGCTATAACAGGCAGGGATTGCATCACGAACTGCTATCCGGAATTTTAGATCATAGAGACATGAATATACCTGACTTACAAGAAACGCAATCTAGGCTAGTGCACCAGAGAGTCCTTCTCTTTCTTGATAATGTCAGTTCCGAAGAGCTACAATATTTGCTAAATCTAAGTATGTATCTTAATTTCGGAAGTAAGGTGGTTCTGATGATTGGGGATCAATACAACAGCATTGGATGGAACCATATAGGGATTGACCAGATATACAAAGTTGCTTATCCATCAAGCGAAGAGGCTTTGCAGATCTTCTCATACGCTGCGTTTGGGCAAAGCTCCCCACCAAGAGGCTACTTGGAGCATGCCATTGAAGTAGCTAATCTTATTGCTCCTCTTCCACTTGGTCTCAAAATCTTAGGCTCGGCTTTACGTGGGAAGAGCAAAGAGGAGTGGACAATGGCACCGGCTAAATTCAAGACCTATCTTGATTACACGGATATTCAGAAAGCAATTAGATTTTCGTACGATGGTTTATCTAAGAAACACAAAAGTTTATTTCATTCATTAAGGGATTCAAGATATTGGGGTAAGAACCGGAGCAACGCCAAATACTTGCTTGCCAGGAATGACTGGGACGTGGAGAAAGGGATACAAACCCTAGCTGATCTGGCTCTCATCTCTTTATCTGGGGAAGGAGAAATTATGATGCACTACAGCGTACAGTTAATGTCTACTATGATAAGTTGGTCCAGTGAAGGTGTGTGAAAATATGAAAAGTTGTTCTGTTTTAATTTGCTGGACACAGAAAACAAAAGTTGAATGCTTAAAAGTCTGTTACATATATGTTAAGAGTTTTGGTTCCTACATTGTATTTATCTTTCTTCCTGATCAAAGTACTGATAAGTTTGGAATTACATTTCTCCTCTCTTTGTCACCTGAGATCAGAGCCACACGCTCTAACCGTCCTCACAACTCAATGATTATTCAAGATACCCTCTCTACAAGTGCTCTCTGTTCTATTTATACTTCTCACTACTTACAAGAATGTGTATCCGTAACTAACTAACTGATCTTATAATTTACAGCTCTCACTCTTACCAGATCAGATTCAACTTCCTTGATCCCATTCTACTTACAGCATTAGGCTCTCCTCTGCTTATCAAGTATATTCTTCATAAAATGTCCAACAGTTTTATAACTGTCAAGGCCTCATATAGTCATCCACTGGTCTACGGCTTTTTAAAGGTAACCTTGAAAAGCAAAACAACATAATTTACCCACAAATGCAGAGGAGAAATCCCCGAGTCAATGGTACTATTGTAAATTTGAGGTAAATAATTAAATCGTCGGTAAATCCCTTGTGTTACTTGAAGCCAATGTTTTTATATCCAATCCGAATATCAAACTGGACAACCTCCTGGGTCACCGGGTTACCGGGGACTATGAACAAAAAGAAAAACTAAAAAAACTATGTTTGAATATATCTTTTTTTTTTGTAATCTATGAACAAAAAAAAACTAATGTAAAAAAGGAGCATTACTCAGAAAATTATCTAAAGATGAAGCTTTTTCTTGAATTTTCCCAAAGAAAAAACAGTGAAATTCAAATGAACAAAGCCTAAAACAAAAAGAGACTTGAAACTTAAAGCATAACTAAGCCAAAAACATAACATGTGTCGTTCAAGAAAAAATTGTTCATGCATGATCTCTTGTATTCCTCATCTACGATAAAACTTTATATCAACTAAAGAAATTTCCACATTATCTAGCAATCAAACCATTTCGCCTGTAATAATGTCGTCGAGTTTGGTTTCTTCATACCCACTCCAATGTCAACCTCGTATAAAGCCTTAAAATTGATAATAGTATCCATTCAAACCTTTTCGGATATAAAATTTGTTCATTACCTCTATCGTCTTTCATCCTTTTTTTGGATAGTAATAGAATGTGATGAGGATATGATAGAAAGAATTGTAATGTTCTCATATCTTATTCAATGTTCATAGGACATATATATATATATAAGAGAAAGAGAATCACTATAGTAATTACAGAATATTAAAATAATAATGACAAATCTAATTACATGAATAATGGACATGATTAGGGGGATTGAATATCAACATAATAAATATAATTATTCATTCCTTTAATAGATATATTGCCGCAACAATCATCATTAACCGCAACTTATTTTCTTCGTTTATAACCTGGAAGCGTAACTCACATTTCATCACAAAATGTTCTGATATGTCTGATTCAAAAAAAACAGAGCATCTTACATGGTTAGTGCTCAAGAATTTGATAACGTCTTTTCATCCAACATCACCAAAAACAAGGTCATGCTCTAGCTGCCACTGCCAGAGTTTTTCCATAATCTGCAGTGACTTTAACCATACTTATTTTACGAAGAACAAATGATCTACATTATCAATAATGTATAAACATCTTCTGCAATAATGTATAACCATACTTTTTCAATAATGTATAACCATACTTTTTCAATAATGTATAACCATACTTTTTCCATAATCTTCCACGATTTTATTTGATAAGCTTAAAACTGACCTCCACATGTAGAGCAAGTTTGTCAATTTGCTCACTGTACTGAGGCAAAGCGTGAACCATCTTCTGCAAGTCTTGATGAAAGATCACCAAAGTCTCTGCATACAATAAGTCAATTAGAAAGGTTCTAGTTGATCACTTGAAACAAGAAACAAAGACAAACTGTCAAAGTGATAACTACTTTGAACTGTGTTTCAAGTATTTTAATATTTAATTTTCAACAATTCTAAATTATATTATGCCCCGGGTTAAAAACAACCCTATTTAATTTAATATTTTAGTTGTTAAATAGAGTTATTTTTAACCCAGGGCATAATATAATTTTAATATTATCTAATTTATTTTAAAATAAATAACTAAAATACATTCATAAAACAAGTTTTCTATAAATAATTTAAAATATTATATGATGGCTTACGTCTTTCAAACTAATGTAAAATAAACAAACTTTATTTTAGCTTTGTGGTATTTGCAATAAAAAAATAAGATGGCTAAAATATATATTTTTTAAAATACAGTTTACTATATAAAATCTAATATGTTTTATTAAAAAAATATTGCACTGTATAAGTCAGTCGAGATTGAAAATAGAAGACTAGTACAAATTTTCATAAATATGTCTAATAGTATTGATTTTCATTTAAGTATATAGACCATCTTCAGAATGTACTCATATTAGAGAAATGTTCAAAACAATTTTTGAAATGAAAGTAAGGCTTATTCAATTAAAATTTATCTAGAATTTCAATGACTATAATAATTTGAGAATCTTGACAACTCTTAACATATTTCACAATCTTGACAACATTAATAAATATTTTCTCAAAGATTTTTCCATATTTTCACATATTTATGAATACATTATTGATAGAGTTTTGTTAACTTTTCAATTATCATTATATACTTTTTTGATTTTTTTTTATACTATTTTAATTATCACAATAGCTGCTCATATGTGGATGGACGTTACATGAGCTTTAACTCAACGATGATTGAATTGATTTTCGTTTTGGGCATTTGATGAAACAATTTTTTATTATCCAAGCTTAACATTTTATAATAATTGGTTTGTTGCATTTAGGATTTTTTGGTTTATTGTTGACTTTATTATTTTATGTCGTTATGGTTTTTAGGAACTTTCACGATAATATTACTTGGATTATTTCATGCTATACGTGAATATCTATCTGTGTAATTTTACTTGGATTATTTCAAGAGCCTTCAACGATGGTAGTCGTCACCAACACCCCGAAGACAAGCCAAAGCCCCAGAAGATGACCTCAGCCAACACCATAGACTTCTGACTAAGCTGAGAGCCCCAAAAGATGACCGAGACCAACACCACAGGCCAAGACGTGGCCAAAACCCCAGAAGATGAACCGAGCCAACACCACAGACTAATTGCGACACCAAAAAAGCCCCAGAAGATGGCCGAAGCCAACACCACCTGCTAAGATGAAGTCAACAAGGCCCAGAAGATGACCCGGGTCAACACCACAGATTTAGACCACGCCAAAGACCCCAGAAGAAGGCTCGGACAAACACCACAGACAATGACGAAGCCAAAAACCTCAGAAGATGACCAAAGCCAACACCACAGACTAAGACCACGGCAACCGGATGAACAACCCAACTCCGAGCTGGAGACACCACGTGAACCTAAGCGTGGAAACCCTATTCCATCAAATATTTAGTGCTTGTATAAACAAAATATTAATCGAATCAAGTAACTGAGAAATAGAAATCGGAATCAGATCCAACGACGAAAGAATCATCGGAATAACAAAATCGCTGGGACAAAATATCAAAGAAACCTGAAATTTTGATTATGATTTAATAAAAGAACCTGAAATCAATTTTTTGGTTAAAGCTTAACCTTGATATAACCACCAGTGTGATCACGTGAATAAATTGGTTTTGTTTGGTTTAAACTTTTAAAGGAAAATACTTGGGTTCATCTCTAGTGATAATTCATTTGTTCACCTCTTCTTTCTCTAACCAATCAAATTATGCCATGTAATATTATCATTAATTACTATTTTTATATCTAATCAATTAATCATTAATCACTATTTTTAAATATAATCAATAAAGATATGTAAATTAAAATTATATTTAAACAAAAATAATAAATTAAATAAATCAAATAAATTAAATAAATTAAGAAAATTCATCCAATAAGATTATTCACATAATATTATATTTAACAAAAATAATAAATTAAAACTAAACAAATTAAAAAATAAAAAAATAAAAATTATAACCATTGGGTTCGCTGAGCTGTATCCTTTAAGTATATAGTTTTATATGTTTTATTTATTTAGTTTTAATTATTATTTTTATTTAAATAATAAATTAAAACTAAATAAATAAATAAAATTAAATATTTTAAAATTTTTAGCCCTTGGGTTCGCTGAGTTGTATCCCTTAGGGTATAGTTTTATATGTTTTATTTATTTGATATTAATCTATTATTTTTATTTAAATAATAAATAAAACAAATTAAAAAAATTAAAAAATTTAACCCTTGGATTCGCTGAGTTGTATCTTTTAAGGTATAGTTTTATATATTATATTTATTTAGTTTTAATTTATTATTTTTTGTTAAATATAATATTACGTGAATAATCTTATTGGATGGATTTTCTTAATTTATTTTATTTCTAAATTTATTTTATTTATTTCATTTGTTTAATTATAATTTTAGTTTATTATTTTTGTTTAAATATAATTTTAATTGACATATATTTATTGATTATATTTAGAAATAGTGATTAATAATTAATTGATTAGATTTAGAAAGAGTAATTAATGATAATATTACATGGAATATTTTGATTGGTTAAAGAAATAGGAAGTGAACAAAGGGATTCACCATTAGGGGTGAACCCAAGTATTGTTCAACTTTAAAATGTAACCTCAGTTCCAAGTTATATAACCAATTTAGATCGCAAATATGGTAGAGAAAAAAAAGCCTACTTGTAAAAACAGCGTCTAGGGTTTATATTAGATTTATATTTTGGGGTCTAAAACATTTACATTTTTAGAGTTATATTTAACCTTTGCAGTTTAGGGATTACCTAAGACTACTTTATTAATTTCTCAAAAAACAAAATTATTCATATTTGATCATTTATATATTTATGTGATTTTGAACAAGTGTTTTGGGGACTTTTTTCGTTGCTATGAAAAGAAATAATATAGAAAAATATCCATAAAGCTAATATGTACACATACATGAATTTAAATATAAAAAGTTGAATAAATCTTCTTCTTTTTTTCTTTTTTTTCTGGATTTTAAATTTATCTTAATGAAGCAAGTTGTCAATTGTGAAATCATTTGATCTTGGAATCAAACAAACAAGTGAGAATAGTTGACAGAAAAGAATTAACCAAAAATATATATAAGTGAGAACGATTGATCGATGGTCAGGATTTTATAGAAAATAATAATTAAAAACTCAAAATCAAGACATTAAATTTTTTATTTAAATGATATTTTAACGATGGAATTTCATGTATTTTTTACAAATACTAATCTTAGGGAAATACATTACCTTTAAAATTGTAGAATATTACAAAAAAAAATTGAATTCATTAGAAAAGACAATTTTAATCAATTCATTTTGGATAAAAGAATCAATCATTTTTAACTAATTAATACAAAAAAAAATACAATATCTTTATAAGAAAATTGAAAATATATTCTCTAAATCTTGTTTTTTTATCTCTTTATATTTTTAATAAAAAAGCAAAAAAAAAAAATTTACTTCATCAAATATGGTATATATTTTGATATCATTTTTTGGCCCAACAACATACAATGCAACATACATGAATCATTTGATATCATGTAATAATAATTTATATTATAATATAAAAAGTTTACATCCAAAATTTTTATTTAAAAATTCAATCAAATTAAATTAGTTTTTCTAAACTATAAACCCGCGATATAATAATCTAGGTGCACTATACGATAGAATTAAAAAAATGTATAGTTGAGGAAAATTGTGGGCTTGTGATAGGTCCCAATAATGGAATATCAATCTTGATCAAAACTCATAACACAAGACTCAAATTTCAGTAATTTTCCTTTCATATCTGAGTTCATAATTAATGTTAAAAGGAAGATAGCTTTGTTTCAATATGTTATGTGTTGTTGATTTCGACGATTACAAAGAGTTATTTATACAAGAGAAGACGTAGGTGTAGCTAGGTTAAATTAACTTGGGGCTCAAGTAATACGATATAGCCCAAAACTATACGATATGGCCCAATACTCCCCCTCAAGTTGGAGCATGAAGATCGCAAATGCCCAACTTGGATGATAAGTTGCTAAACTGAACACGTCCTAATGCTTTCGTAAGTAGATCCGCCAGCTGCTCATTCGTACGAACATGAACCATCTTAAGTATTCCAGCAATAACAGCATCGCGAACGGCATGGCAATCAGATTCGATATGTTTTGTTCTCTTATGGAACACCGGATTATTGGAAATATGAATTGCAGCTTGACTGTCACAAAACAAACGAGTAGGTTCCGTTTGCTTGAAACTCAAGTCTTCTAACAACTGCCGAAGCCAAGATACTTCATTTAAGGCTTTGCGCATCGAGCGATATTCGGCTTCGGCGGAGGAGTGAGACACCATCTTCTGCTTCTTAGTCTTCCAAGAGATAGGAGAACCTCCCAAAAACATCACATACCCATTTAAGGAACGACGAGTGGTGGGACATCCATTCCAATCGACATCACAATAAGCTGTAAGAGAAAGATCAGAAGTGGAGTCTAAGAGAATACCACGACCAGGAGACCCTTTTAGATAATGAACAACCCGCAATGCAGCTTCCCAATGATCAACACGAGGAGTCTTCATAAACTGGGACAGAAAGTGTACCGAGTAACAGAGCTCATGTCTGGTGGTGAGCAAATAAATAAGACGGCCAACCAATCGTCGATACGACTCTGGATCCTGAAGAAAAGCACTTTTACTTAGCGCCAGCTTGTGTTTTTGCTCCATAGGTGTAGACGACGGCTGAGAACCAAGAAGACCAGTTTCTTTGATGATGTCAAGTGCATACTTACGTTGAGAAAGATAAAACCCTTTGTTGCTTCTAGCAATTTCAATGCCAAGAAAATATTTCGCCTTGCCCAAGTCTTTCATGTGAAAGCATCTGCTTAAGTAATCTTTAAAACTCTGAAGCATGCGTGAGTTGTTACCACAAATCAATAAATCATCAACATAGACAAGAACACGAAGTTCAACACCAGCATGAGACAAGATAAATAACGAGTAGTCGGCATGAGATTGTACCAAGCCAAACTTTAACAAAACCGTAGAGAGTTTAGAGAACCAACAGCGAGGAGCTTGCTTAAGACCATAAAGAGACTTGTGAAGAAGACAAACTTTATTAGGATCAGAATGTCGAAAGCCAGCCAGGAGCTTCATATAAACCTCCTCCTCTAAATCCCCATGTAAGAATGCGTTGTGAACGTCCATTTGATGTGCCTCCCAATTCTTAGCCGAAACAATTCTCAATAAACTGCATATCATAGTCATTTTCACCACCGGAGCAAAGGTTTCATTATAGTCTTCGCCTTCAACTTGGCGATTTCCACAAGCAACTAGAAGAGCCTTGTACCGTTCGATAGACCCATCAGCATGAAACTTAATTTTAAACACCCATTTGTTATTTATAGCCTCTTTTCCTGATGGTAAATCGACAATGCTCCATGTACGATTTTCTTCAAGGGAACCAATCTCCGATCCCATAGCATTATTCCAACGTGGATCAAGCATTGCTTGCTTATAAGAGGTAGGTTCAACGGCAGCATGCACAGCTGCTAAGAAAGCTTGATGGGGAGGTGAAAAATTATCATCAGAGATATAATTCACAAGAGGGTACGGTGTGTTACGTAGGACCGAAGACAAGAAGTCTGAGTTGGTGTCGGATGGAGCTTGATTGGGGTCTTCATGATAGCGAACATTGTAGGTGACATAGCCTTGTAACCTTACCGAGGGAAAATTTTCACGTTTTCCTTGCCCAAGTTGTTCTGTTTCGGTGACTATCATTGGTGGTACAACCGGAGCAGCAACAGTTTCTTCATTAAACAAAGGATCAGAACTAGATGGTGAAGTTTCAAGTGGAGCTGGAGAAGGCAAAGGTTATGTTGGTTGTGTAGACTCAGCTACAGTAGGCACACTCTCATCAACGTCTTTATCAGGGAGAGTCGCATCATCAGTATCACTCTCCCTTTCGAGTGATGTGGGAGATGGCTGAAGAACCCAATCACCATCAATACAAACAGCATCCGAGAACCTTTCATCAGAAGTTGATATTGTGTTAAACGGGAACTCGTTCTCATGAAAAACTACATCCCGAGAAACCAAAAACTCCTCTGTTTCAAGATCATACACCTTCTAATCCTTCTTGCCGAACGGATATCCTACAAAAATACATTGGTGACTGCGAGGACCAAATTTATCTTTATGTCGAGATCTTCTATGTGTAAAACAAGAAGAACCAAAAACTTCAGCTGATCAAGCTATGGTGCCTTGCCAAATAAAATTTCATATGGAGTCTTGCCCTTTAAAACTTTCATGGAAGTCCTATTGATAAGATACACAGCTATAGAAATTGCTTTACCCCAAAACTTAATTGGTAAATGAGCTTGAAATAGAAGTGACCTCGCAATGTTTAAAATATGACGCTGTTTTCTCTCGACTCGTCCATTTTGCTGTGGTGTATCAACACAAGAGGTTTGATGAATGATCCCATTGCTACGAAAATATGGTGAAAGACAAGTAAACTTGGTGCCATTGTCACTTCTCACCATGCGAACAGATGTATCAAACTGTTTCTTGACATAAACACAAAAATTCTGTAGAACTTGTTTGACTTCCGATTTTGAAAAGTCATCCATAATCGTCAAAAAATATACTGCACCACACGAAGCTGGAACTAGATATGGTCCCCAAACATCCACATGAATTAACGCAAAACATTCCATTGCTTTATTAGAACTATCAAAAAATTCTTCTCTAGTTTGCTTAGCCTTAAAACAAATGTCACAAAGAGTAGGAGTAGCTAACTTTGAAACACCAACAGATAAAGATAAATCGGAAAGAACTAAAAAACTAGGATGGCCGAGCCGACGATGCCACAAGGTTGAATCACACTGCGCCTGAACTTTGTTGACCCATACAACTGCCAATTTCGTAAGATAGTAGACCCCATCACGCTCTTTACCGGCTCCAATCAGCGTCCTCGAAAAACGGTCATGTAAAACACAAAAATAATCAGTAACTAGTGCCACGTACTGCAGTTACTTTAGAAGTTTAGAAACCGATAGAAGAGAGCAATTGCGGTCCAGCACATATAACACATTATCAAGAATAATGTTGTCGGATATTTTAAACACGCCCATGCTTAATGATAATGTGTGACTTCCATCAGCAAATCCCACAGAACATGGAGGTATAGACGTGACATTACTCAACAAAGAGATATTTCTGGTCATATGATGAGAAGCTCCAGTGTCTAGAATGACATCCTCGTTAATCTCACCGAAAAGTTTGTTAGAGTTGTTACTTGTCTTCTGCTGTGTCATCTGTCCGATGACTCGCCATTGGTCTGGAGTAAGAGTCGGTATCACCAAAGCATGGGGACTGGTTGCATGTGCCACTGTGGCATATCCTCGACCACGAGCCGGAGGCCCTAGAGACGACCCCCGTCCACCACCGCGTCCTGAACCGCGCCCATTATTTCTGTTATTGCGCTCCGTCCACCATTCCAGATAACCGGTAAGCTGCCAGCAAAACTCCTTTTCATGCCCACTTTTTCCGCAATGAGCACACAGCAACCGACGCTCTTTGTTTCGATCAATTCCACCTAGATATGATGAAGAGCGAGTTGCAAAACTAGATACCTCATTCGAATCACGAACGGAGACCAAAGCATGTGAGTCATTGTTAGTCACTTCCCATCGAGTGGTGAATCCAATTGCATCATTGTGTTGTTCTCGCTTCTTGGAGGCTGTGAGCCTTTGTTCTTCACGTATGACTTTGGCATATGTTTGTGCCAAATCAGGCATTGGATCAGTATCAACGATCTGACTGATTACACTCCCAAAGTGAGACTCATCAAGTCCCATAACAAACTGGTGAACCTTCTCATCCTCTCTCTCTTTGGCAATCTTTTCACTGGCTCCACAGGTACACACAGGAAGAGGTCGATAGTTCTGAAGTTCTTCCCATAAAATCGAAAGGCGTCCGTAATACTCCAGCACATATTGCCCCTCCTGCCTACACGAAGCAAGTTAAGTCACCAACTGATGTACCCGAACCTTATTCCCAACAGAAAATCTTTGTTTCAAGTTTTTCCATAAATCAACGGTGTCGGAACAGAACGACACAATCGAACGAACACGAGGAGCAATGGAAGTACGCAGCCACCCAATAACCATGGAGTTTACACTCATCCAAGACTCAAACTCTGCTTCTGTTTCCACTGGCTTTTTAATGGAGCCATCGATAAAACCCAATTTTCTCTTGGCGCGAAGTGCGTTCATCATCTCCACTGCCCAGTCTGCGTAGTTATCTCCGGTCAACTGCACCACCGAGATCATAGAGCCCGGATTATCTGAAGAAAACAAAGAGTAAGACGTGATTTTGGATTCAGAGGCCTTAGTGACAACAGTCAACTCCTCTCCCGACATCGTGATAAAAAAAGAAGGAGAAAAAGAATATCTGGGGAAAAGAAGATCTTAATCAATGATCAAAACGAAAGTAAAAGATGAAAAAGCGGAAGCAAATGAATCAGGCGAGCTGCTCTGATACCATGTTAAAAGGAAGATAGCTTTGTTTCAATATGTTCTGTGTTGTTGATTTCGACGATTACAAAGAGTTATTTATA
>CM051366.1:13359565-13459565 GCA_028015245.1 Cardamine occulta
CAAGAGAAGACGTAGGTGTAGCTAGGTTAAATTAACTTGGGGCTCAAGTAATACGATATACAAAACTATACGATATGGCCCAATAATTAACGATGCTTAAATACACAAAAGAAGAAACTAACAACTAAAGAATGTGAAGAAGTGGGATACTAAAGAACGTGAAGAAGTGGAATACAATCTCATTCATTTAAGAACATTTATGTTCTCGTCAATACTTCACCCTCCAAAGAACCTTGTCCTCAAGGTTCTTGAACTAACTCGTCCACGATCAAATGGCCGCTTTCCGTTTATGCCAATTCTGTCTAGTAGATACAAAACCTCCTCAACATAACTAGAAAGCACATGGAATAAGATTCGGAAGGTCCATCGAGGGGAAGTTGATCCAGGTAGCTTATCATGTTCCCAAGGTGGTGCAGATCCAACTCTAGATCAGGGTTTAGACAAGTCAGATCGGCTATGCTTTCCTGGTTTTCTGGTCCGAGCACTGTGATGGTGGCGTCTAATTGGAAAAGTTCGACTCCGTTCTTGTTTCGGTGGTGAAGTCATTGAACGTTTGAGTGATGAAATCACCAATGGCCGAGATTCCACCGAAAACTTCATGTCGGTGGCCATCTCCATGATTTGTTAAGCCGGCTGGGTTGGTTTCTTCACGGTCTTCAACGTCTTCATTTTCTTACTCCAAGTTGCTGCTATTTCTTCCCAATATTCCACTATCTTCTTCATCTCTTCCCGTAGCTCCTCATGAAGACGAACAAACTCCTTCTTCATGGTTGCACGTAGAACCGCCAAAGATGGTTCTTCATCGCCGCAGACATTAAAGATGGGAGCTTCATAGATCTTGTTATAGAGTTCCATGGATCACTCGCTCTGTTACCACGATGTGGTCCGGATAAAAAAAAACAAAATAGAAAGTGTTGTTGTTGAACGTTGATTCCGAAGAATGCCGTCAACAAGAACGATAGAACCGCTCTGATACCACTGATAGGTCCCAATAATGGAATATCACTGTTGATCAATAATTTTCCTTTCGTATCTGAGTTCATAATTAACGATGCTTAAATACACAAAAGAAGAAACTAACAACTAAAGAATGTGAAGAAATGGGATACTAAAGCACGTGAAGAAGTGGAACACAATCCCATTGATTTAGGAACAGTTATGTTCTCATCAGCTTGCCACATACAAACACAAAGGAGGGTTACATAGAAAATTGTGGGCTTGCCACATACATAAAATATTAGTTAGTTTTTTAAAAGAGGTTAATAATACATATTTTATAATACTTTATTACTTCTAGGAGGGTTATCGACAATCCAGTTAAGTACTTTTCCTGATGGGCTTGCACTTCTGGTAAAGTAAATCCCATCTTTTTTTGCAGTCCATGCACGTACCTGACCACATCTATAAGTAGCGGCTGATCTGTATACTTGAATATCAATAAAAAATTTCAGACCCCATTTAGACGTATACGATAGACGACAATGACAAATTCTCCTTTTGTACATTATCAAAGGCTCGTCGAATGAAAACATAAATGGACTAGCACCACTTTTTATTTCATGGACTCCGTAATGCGGGCCTCTCTTGCAACCACAATGATGTATGAGAGTTAAACCAAAAGGGAGCTGGTTATGAATTTCTACTCTATTGTGTGTGCAAGCTTCATTCAACCCAAAATACATAGCAATGACCACCACAAAACCTATCAAGTGATTCATTTTTATTGGAAGAAAGATCATTTTTTAGAGTAATAAGGGAATTAATGTGTAATATCTGTAGTTTTTTTGTGTGAAAAATATTTTACCTCTATTTATCAGACAATATCTGTAAGTTAAATTTAAAAACAAACATCAACCAATAAAACATTTGGTCATATGAGAGTTCGGTGTCGAAAATTATGCTTGGCCATTAAGATCAAACCTAATGAATTCATCTTTATAAATTTGGCTCTCCACTAAAATAGAATAGAAAAAAACAACTGTCAGATCCAATAAAAATATTTTAAATGTATTATTTAAACGATATTGAAAATATTTGAACTATTACATTTATCGATTGAAACACAAAATATGTTTAACATATATAATTTTCTAAACCAAATTTTAAATTAGTGAAATTTGGAAATCTATATTAAATTTTGACTAAATTCATAGGCTAATAAATTTGTCTATCATTTCATAGCTTAATATTTGACTTTAGTATCACTCATTTTGATACATCCTACTACAAAATAAAAGTATCAGAGTAAAAAATAAAAGTATCAGACATATTTTATATGGAAATATACAGAATTTTAACTCAATGTCACTTTTAGAAAAAATAAAGTTTGATTATAGGATACAATGACACTGGTATTAAGTCTATTAGCCTCCTATACGTAATAAAATATATTTGATTCTCCCAACTATTTGTAAATGCACACAATCAATCGAACAAAAATTGAAGTTCGAAATCATATAACAAACTCCATGTGAGAGTAAACTTCAGCTAAGATATATCCTTTTTGAGACAATCTTAATTCTAAGATCATGGATATTTATATTTCCATCACATAGAAAATCTCACCCATGTCTTTTATTTTAAATTTCTTTGAGATATAACTTTTAGTCTCCGTAATGTACTAAAAACATTATTAGCAAAAAAAAAAACATATCAACATACATTACTTGATATATGAACTTACTTCCATTGATCTTGAGGTTCATACATGGATATATAATTATTATTTTTTGTTAAAACCAAATTCTGTAATGGTCACATTAAACTTTAGATACCATTGTCTTGAAGTTTGTTTCAGTTCATATGTTGAGTTTTTTAATTTGCTGACCATGTCTTCCCAACCTTCGATTATGAAGCATTCATGATGATGTATATAGACTTTTTCTTGCAAGTTCTCATTAAGAAAGACAATTTTCACATCCATTTGACGTATTTGTTATTTTCTAATATATATATATATATATATGCATATATTTAGATTAAAAATATAAATATTAGTTGAAGTATTTTTTGTTGTATAGTATTCAGATATACCCGTCCCTAATTTTTAAGTATTTCTAAGAATGTTATAGAAATATTTTTAATATGTTCTTCAACCATTGCACCACTTGTTTTCGTAGCCAATGTTAGATTTTTAGCACACATTATTTTTTATATATTAAGTAAATCTATGTTTATTTTCATAAATTCATTATGTAAGAAAATTAATAAATGAATGCTGTGATTATCAATATTTTATAAACGTGAGATCAAAAAATATTTTATGAAATCTTTATTATACAATTTGATTGGCTATTAACCATTTTAAAAATATTTTAAAACATATTTTTAACAAATTAAATTGAAGAGATTTTCATTTGACATTTTTATCGTTAATGATTTTTTATTTTTTAAATGATATTTTGAAATTGAATTTCATGTAATTTTTACAAATACTAATATTAGGGAAGTTCATTTATAAAAATACTTTATAATTGTAGAATATTACAAAAAATGTCATTAGAAAAAAAAGGATAATTTTAATCAATTCATCTTGGGTAAAAGAGTCAATCAGTTTTTAACTAATTAATACTCAACGTACAATATCTTTTTAAAAAGACATTGAAAAATATTCTCTAAGTCTTTTTTTTTATCTCTTTATGTTTTTAATAAAAATAAATAAAAACAGAAAATTTTACAAAATCAAATATGGTACATATTTTGATATCAATTTTTTGTCCAACAACATACAATGCAACATACATGAATCATTTGATATCATCTAATAATATTTATTATTATGATATAAAATTTTTACATCCAAAAAAAATATTTAAAAACTTAATCAAAATTTATTTTTCTAAATTATGAACCCACGATATAATCTAGGTGCATTATACACGAGTTTTTATATATATAAATATAGAAGAAGTAAACAAAAAAAGTAGTTAAGAAAACTTGTGGGCTTGCCATATAAACACAAAGAGAACTACCATAAATATTAGTTAGTTTAAAAACAAAAAAAGGCAGCTGATGGTTTATAATGCTTTATCATTTAGGGGGATTATTAGGGTCCCTAACCCGCCAAAGAAGTACCAATCCTGGTGGATTTGCACTTTTGGTAAAGTGCTGATTTGTATACCTGAACATCAAAATAATATTCCAGTTTATACGAAGTAAGTACTTTCCTTTTGTAATTGAATAAATGCAGCTCTCTAAATGAAAAGCTAAATGGAGTAGCATTTCTTAATAGTTGGACAACTCCGAGATCACCATTTGGGTTCTTGCTATGACAATGAACTCGGGGAGTTGTACCAGGAGAGAGCTGGTTATGAATCTGTACACGATTGACTGTGCAAGCTTCATTCAATCCAAAATACATAGCAATAACCACCACAAAACCTATGAAGTGATTTATTTTGGGTTTTTTGCTAAAAAACCATAGATCTTTATTTTTTTGCAAGATAAACCATGACCTGAAAAATGTGCAGGTCAACCCTATGACCTTAAAAGTCATCCGCTAAATAGTCTTTCCCTATATCGTCGACGTGTCTCCGTTTGTCTCAGTTAAAAAACTTACAGAATCGTCAAAACAATGTCGTTTTGTAATTTGAAACTACATGATGTTTTGCTTCAGATAGATTCACCGTCTCTTAGCAGAAGATGAAATGAGATCTCACAGGTCAAGAGAGTGTCTAGGTTTAATTGGTGAATAGGTGTTCTTGGGCCCTCAAAGTTTTGAAATATGATTTTTGTTTTCCAAATTACGAGTGCGGGTTAAAAAATTTTTGGCGAAGCGGAAACGGGTCCTCATATTTTGTAAAGCGGATTTGCAAGTACCCGCATTTAATAAAAAATATTAATTATTAATTTATCATATAAATCTTGGTTTGTTATGACAAGTGTCAAAATTATAATTAACAAGATCTTGACACGTGGTGGTTAATCGATTAGATTGAAGAGAATATATTTGGAACAAGCTCAGGACAACAACATTGGTGAGAGACTCATCATTGAGTCTCTCACCAATATAATATTATTATTATTATTGCATTTTTTTGTTAGAATCTTGTCATGATTTTTTGCCTCCATTGGTAAGAGACCCACTAAGTCTCTTATCCATTTAATATTTATTTTTAATCTAATTTCATATTTTAATAGTTTAACTTAAATATTTGTTTTAAATATAATCTTAAATTGAAATATCTGTAATTAATATTTTTAAATCATGTCAAATTTTATTTTAAATATATTAAATTTGTTTATATAATTTATAAAAGTAATAAATTAATAATAATAGAACCGAAAATACTAATAATACAATATAATATAAATATTACAAGAAAGATTTCTATTATTTTAAAATTCAGAATAAAAACACATAGCATAAATATATTTTTATTTTTTATTTTTTGAAATTTCGGAATTTTGTTTTTATTAGCTAAAATAGTTTTAAATAAATATTATTGTAATTTAACTAATATTAATTTAAAATAATATTAATATATAACTTAAACTTATGCATAATGGAGCTTGTTAGATAGATATATTTATTTTATGATTTATAAAAAATAAAAAAAATAATAACATATAAACTATTTAATTGAGTTTTAAAACTATTGTAAATTAAATTTATGAGAATAAAATCTGAACCAATTGTGAACTGTTAGTGTCACAGATAAGGGAATCTCATAAGAGTGTCAGAGTCTCTCAAATGAGACGGTTCTCACCAAATTCTGTTAAAAATACTGTTTTTTTATTATTATAATTATATTTAATAGTGAAAAACTCTATGAGAGACTACTAATAGTGCTCTAAGGGGTCCAAAGGAGATAGAGAACCGCAAGCTGCTTCCTTGCCATCTTTGAGAATACAAAACACAAGATATGAGATAAATATAAGATCAAAATAAATGAGTAAGACAACACCAAGGCCTTGAATGGCAATGGTTTTTAGATTGGTTTTTGGTTTTAGATTCTTCAAAAAACTAATTTATTGCCATCATGATTTTGGCAAAAGTAGATTCCCTAAAAAAATAGGAAATCTAGATTTTGATGGTTTTTGTATATTTGTGAAGAGAATCCAAAAACTAACTTATAGGAGTTTTTAGGAGGTTTTTGTGATAAATATTTTGATTTTCTCTGATTCATTTTTTTAAATTGATTTCTCGTAATACAATCAAATTGTTAGGTAAAGCCGTAAAGATAGAAGGAGTTATTTAACAAAGAAAAACAAAATCTAAAAGGAGGTAGAAAAGTTATAATTAAATATAAAAACATTTTTTGTCAGAAAAGAAAAACATTTATCTCAAAACTAATATTACGAGAAAAAATACATCCAAACACACTGTAAGTATCGGTCTATATTTATACATAATCAGCAGACAAATTATTCATGTGATGTACCACACTATTCGAAATTTAGATGTTGACCTGCAGATTCAAACTTTGGAACTCTAAAAATCTGATTTTTTTTAGTTTAAGGCTTTAAGCCAATAAAAGCAATGATCATGTCGGTAATTACTGTTAAGTACTTGTACTTGTACTTAAACAGTGAATCTAGGAGATGATTCCGATGTGCTTTTAGAAAACCCGAATGAAACACCTTCATCCTACAACCAGAGTTCAAAACGTGTATACGGAAAATCTACACGACCTTCATCTTCAACACGTAAACGAGCAACACCAAAAGTTTCGTATGACTTCGTGACAAATAAAGCTTACAAGAAAAGAACAGAAGTTTATGAGCAAGCGAAAGATAACAAGTTGGAACGTGCAATTGAGTTTTAAGAGAAAAACCAAGGTATGCCATACATGTTCAACGTAAAGTTATTGCAGCAACAATGGCATTACATAATTTCATTAGGTTATCAAATCAACGAGATGTTGACTTTGATTCAGCCCATCTGATGACTAGTAATATAGCTGAAGAAGATTCCGATGAAGATAAAGAGGAAAATAACGTTTCAAGGCAATATATGGAAGGGATTCGAGATGAAATTTCTGCATCATTATGGAACTCTTGACATTGATATTAGTTTATGTAATAATGTTTTATTTTTATGCAATAAACTTATGTGTATTTTCTCAGTATTTTTGTTGGTATTATGAATTTTTTTAAGTTTTTATTTGATTATTAAAATTTAATATCATTTATTTTAATAATTTTTAAACACAAATAACCAAAACTAAGAAAATATAGAAAATACAAAAAAGTAAAAAATATATACATGTAAAAACAAAAAACTAAACAAGTTACCATTCAAGTTTTTGAAAAACTAAAATCTACAGAAAATCAAAAACCAAAAAAATCAGAAACCAAAAACCAAAAACCACTAAAAACTATCAGCCATTCATGGCCCAAATATTCGTTCACTTATCTGATTTACGACCTACCCTGCACTTATGAAACATAAATACTAATATGTAGACAGATCAGACTATATACATGCAAAGAGAAAATGTATCAATTCTGGCCATACCTTAACTCATAAACAAGAAATGAAACTCTTATAGAGCCAGGCTTGACTGCTTTAGTGCCATCACTAGGGGTGGGCAAACGGGAATTCGGGACAGGATTTTACGGGAATGGAAACGGGATGGGAATTTGGGAATAAAAAAAACTAGTCCCATATAAAATATGGGACATAAGCGGGACGGGCCAGGACGGGAATGGGAATTCCCCAAAATAAACATGACGAACAAATTAAAAATTAAAAATTAAAAAATAATAAATTATCACAAATAAGTTTGTTTAATAATAGAAAAAAACTTAAAATTCAGAAACAACCCAACATAAACTTCAGTCATAAATCATCAAAATCAAAGTAAAAGCAAAAGAAATTGCAGAAATATAAAATCATAATAAACTAAGTAAGTAATCTTCATCTTCTCTCGTATTATTCCTCGTATGATTGTTTACCGAGTTATGTGCATACAAAAAATAAACAAGAATAGTAACTAGTTAGAAATAACATATTTTTAATCATACAAAATATGAAAATATTTACATTAAAGGACTAGAATTTATGGTACCTTATGTGATTTGATATATAATATTGTTATGTATTATATATAATTTTTTCCGAATGGGATTTCGGGAATTCTCATTCCCGTCCCGTCCCATCCCGTTCCCAAATGGGAATCAAAAGCTTGTCACATATGGAAATATCCTTCATAAATGGGATGGAATTTCTTTGCGGGAATGGGACGGGACAGGATGGGACGAAACGGGACGGGAATTGTGCCCACCCCTAGCTATCACTTTCAAGTCCAAGAATGCCTTGTAAATTTTAAATCACTGTTTGGATAACTATTAGCAAGTTCCGATACAACTGCAGAATGAAAGAATCTTAAAATATGAAAGAAATCGACTAACCTGAAAATTATCTAAAGACTTAACATCATTCGCGGTGAAGCTACTACGACCATCTAGAACTTTCCCGTTCCTCTCTTCCCTTAGTCTCGCGATCGTTAATGATCTGTCAAAACCAAATCAAACAAATCGCCAAAAACAAAATATTAATCGAATCAAGAAACTGAGAAATAGAAATTGGAATAACAAAATCGCTAGGACAAAATATCAAAGAACCCAGAGACATATAGTAATCAACTAATCGAATCAAGTTACATAGAAACAAAATCGATTAACTGACCTTATAATCGGTACTCTATTTTTACAGACATCTTTGGAAAAAAAGAAATTGGGATTTCCAAATAGGAGAGAGAGACTTGTAGACGTTATTTTTCTTCCAATGGGATTTCCATTTGATTTTCTTCAAATGGCCGTTATATAGAAATTTCAAATTTCAAAAAAAGAAAGAAAAAGCTTTGTGCACGTTACAGGTTGTGTGATCTATGCAATTTGTTTTGACCTAAGCAAAAACTTATCCAGGATTTCAAAATTTTGGTTCGTAAAATAACCTGAAATCAATTTTTTTTTTGGTAAACGCTTAACCATGATATAACCACCACCGTGATCACGTGAAGTAACTATATTAGATTGGTTTTTTTCGTTTAACCAAATTAGATCGCAAATATGGTAGAGCCTAGTTAGACAAAGAAGCCTACTTGTAAAAACAGCGTGTAGGGTTTATATTAGATTTATATTTTCGGGTCTAAAACATTTACATTTTTATAATATTTAACCTTTCGAGTTTAGGATTTACCTACGACTATTTTATAAATTTCAAAAAAAATAATTTATTCATATTTGATCATTTATATATTTATGTGATTTTGAACAAGTGTTTTGGGGACTTTTTTCATTGCCATGAAAAGAAATGATATAGAAAAATATCCATAAAGCTAATATGTACACATACATTCATTTAAATATATAAAAGTTGAATAAATCTTCTTCTTCTTTTTTCTCTGGATTTTAAATTTATCTTAATGCAGCAAGTTGTCAATTGTGATATCATTTGATCTTGGAATAAAACAAACAAGTGAGAATAGTTGACACAGAAAATAATTAACCAAAAAATATATATAAGTGAGAAGTGAGAACGATTGATGGGTTTATAAAGCTAAAAACCTTTTTAATTTGAGCTCTAATTTTGTAATCCAATTTTTATATAGGTTTTCTAGTCGTTGTGGTAAATGATATAGATTTGTCCAATGATTGATCTAATTGTAGAAATTGGTGTAAACTAAACTATTCATATTTAAAAGATAATCACGATCATTGTAAAATGTGGTGCGAGCTATCAAAACATGCAAAATAGAAGTAGTTGACCAATTAATTCCCATTCTTTAAGCATTATTTAACATGTAAGAAACATGTTATATAAGACATAAAACATTGGCATGTATTTTTTTGTTTGCTTCAGATTGTAAAAATAAATATAAGAGTAATAACAAAATTAGGTTGTTACATTTCTTTATTCCCAACACATTCTTTTTAAACAATGATTCATTTATTAATTTTAAATCAAAAACAAGATTTGATAAATAATAGTTAGGGTGGGTATTTCGGTTTACGGTTTAGTTCCGGTAAGGTTTTTCGTCTTACTGTTTTTTGGTTCAATAGAAAATAAAATCATTGAGAAACCGATTGAAATATGGTTTGGTTTACGGTTTTAATCGTTAAAACCGTAATTCTGTTCGCTTTGGTTTCAGTTCTGGTTTTTGTAGATGATTTCAGGATTTTATAGAAAATAATAATTAAAAACTCAAAATCAAGACATTGAATTTGTAATTGTATTTGTATTTGTAAAATGTCAAAACTTAAAGTTGAACAATTGAAAATTTAAAATTTATATTGATTCTATTGGAAACCTTAAAGAGAATGGAAGTCAAACTTGGTGATGTGGCTTGCGAAAAAAACTTAATGAAACCCAAGGAAAAATTATATGAATGATCTAAAACCTTAAATTATGGTCTCGAATGGCATTGGTTTCTAGAGTGGTTTTTGGCTTTAGATTTTCCAAAAATCTATTTTTTTTTGTCATTCATGATTTTAAGAAAAATAGATTTCCTAAAAATTAGGAAATCTAGATTTTTATGGTTTTCCATATTTGTGAAGAGAATCCAAAATCTCACTTATAGGAGTTTTTAGGAGATTTTTTCTCTGATCAAAAACAAAAAAATAACAAAAACAAAAAAAAAAACAAAAACCAAAAAAAATCAAAAACCAAAAACTAAAAACCAAAAACCATTTAAAAACTACAAAACATTCATGGCCTAAGAGTTTTTAAGTGGTTTTCAGATTATAGATTTTGGTTTTTAGATTCTAACTTTTAGATTTTGCAAAAAAAATAAAAATAAAAGGAACATTTGAAAAAAATTCTCACATTCAAACTCAAAAAATCAAAAAAGTAGTTTTTGGTTTTTGTTTAGAAATTTGCAAGAACTCATAGAATCTAGATTCCCTATTTTCTTAGAGAATCCACTTTTCACATAATCATGATTGGATAATTAAATAGTTTTTGAAAAATCAAAAACCAAAAACCATAGTAGGAACTACTACCATTCAAGGCCTATGTCATGCCTAAGTAACACAAATTAGTAAAGAAAAAAGAAACAAAAAAAAATTCTGAGAAATCTTCACGGTACCATAATCAGAATCTGTGAAAACGAATCCAGCAAATATGTAGTAACTAGGAGACGGATAGTCAGTGATATACCATTTATCAAGCTGGATTAATTGTTGCATCAACTTGAAGCGTAGGCAGTTCAGTATTGCCTTTATTGTGGGTATATGTTGATACATTGATCCTTGAGACAATACCATGTGTGATGCAAATGCTATCACCGCCTAGAAACAAAGAGAAACTATAAAACCAAGAGATAAAATAGAAAAAGAGAATACCAAATATAAGAATAACAATACTTTTAGGATATCCAACATTATCCACAATTTGAGAAAGATTAGGCAAACTATTAAGCATTTGTAAAGGTTGTACATCCTTCCAAAAGTCTTCATTTTCAATCTTTAAAATAGCCAAGTCGCATGTGTGTCCAAAAGCTTGAACTTCAGCCTTATACAAAGTGCCAGTTTTGTGCATTAGTTATAATCCTTCTATCTGAGATTATGAAACCTAGCAACAGTTGAATAGAACAAATCAACAATTAAAAAAAGTAAAATTTTGATGAAAGAAAACATTCAAGGGATGTAAACCTTCGGCTCTCAACTCTTTGAGTGAAACCGGGCTAGATGAAAAACATTCCAACACTAATAAAAAGTTTGTTGCATCACTTAAATTGTATCAATCACATAAATGATACTAATTTGAGTTACTTATTAACAATTGATACAAAATTTATGAATTAACATTAATTATAATAGGTGGTATTATTTGGAATCAATTAAACAAATTTCATACTAATTTATCTTGATTTGCATCACTTAAAAATAAAATATACAAAATAAAAATTAACATCAATTGTTAAGTTATCAATTGAAAAAATGACTCTCATATACATAAACTCATCATCAAATAATTAGTTTATCATATTATTTTAATTAAATATTAAATAATATGTGTTACTAATAAATTTACATATTATCATATAAATTTAATGATATTAAATATTTTGATTAATTAAATTTAATTCTCAAAATCAATTAATTTTAGATTCAATTGTATACAACCGATGCAATTATAACATCAATTACAAACAAATGATACAAGTATGTAGCATCAATTGTTAGATCTTTAACAACTATTAACGTCATTTATATTAATTGATGCAAAATTAACATTACAAACAAATGATACAAGTATGTAGCATCAATTGTTAGATCTTTAGCAACTATTAACGTCATTTATATTAATTGATACAAAATTTAACATCATTTATTTGTAATTGATGTAAATTAAGATCAATGACAATAATGAGGCAATATTTTTTTCAACGGATGTAAATATTTTGCATTAGTATTTCTCTAATTATTTACATAAATGATGCAAAATTTGTTTACATCATTTATAAGTAATGTAAATACACAAAAATAAGTGGTGCAACATACCTTTTTGTAGTGCTAGACTTTTTGCTAGCCATCATGTAAGAAAATTTTCATTAGCCACTCGCTAGTTTACAAAAAATATACTTCAAATCTACAATAGTAATAAAATACCAGATTAGTCATGTCTAAGCAACACATATCATGTCTAAGTAACACAAATTAGTAAAGAAGAAAGATACAAAAAGATACCTGAGAAATCTTCACATGTCATAATTAGAATATGTGAAAACGAATCCAGCAAATATGTAGTAACTAGGAGCTGGATAGTCAGTGATATATCATTCATCAAGTTGTGTTAACAGAATTAAAAACAATGAATTCCATGAAAAAAAAACCACACCAAAAACGCTTTAACTCATTTAACCCTTACCGGCACCACTAAAAAGCTAAATTTTTTGACTAAACCCTTTCTCAACACTTTGAGAGAGACTATATCATTCATATTCTTCAACGCAATGAAACCATTGATATGCATACCAATGGTTCCAATAGAAACGGCAAGACAGACAAAAAACTAAAGTGAGAAAACAATCCCAAAAACCAAAGTTAAAATCAAACTCAAAACAAAATACGGTATACCTTCCCCATTGTCTTGAATTGGAATGCCATCGACTTCCAAGAGGATGTCACTCATCCTCAACACTTCTCTTAAGTATGAGATTTCGTTTATGTGAAAACGAATCCAACAAATATGTAGTAACAAGGAGCAGGATAGTAACTAGTTTTGATTTTTCTTTCTCTTGTATCTAGCCATGGGACATATTATCCGGGATCCAGAATCCGATCCGGGATCTGCTCCAATCCTATCCGAAAATAAGATATATAGATAGGCCGGATCTGGATCCGGATAATCAAATAACTGATTCAGAAGCGGATTCGGATAATAGAAAAAAAAATGGGATATCGGCATCCGGGATATTTATATTATAATAATATTTTAATTATTTCTTTTATTATTATTATTTTATTTTAAATTTTATATAATAATAATATTTAAATAGATCCGAATATCCGTGGATATTTAGAGCTTTTCACGAATATCTGAAACCCATATATCTGGGATAACCGGATCCGGATATCAAAACTACGGATCCAAAAAGTTATACTGAAACTCATAATAAGTTATACTGAAACATTACACAACTTATACTTCGTTATAACAATAAAACTATCCAAAAAATGCATAGGATTTTGATATTAATATGAGCTTTTGGTACACAATATAACTTATTTTGACCATATATTCGAATGCACGAGGTGTGCATTCTGAATAGTAATTTAAAAATCATACAAACAGAATAATCGAAAACATCTTAACTCTAAATGACCAAATGGAGGAAAGAGCAACAAAAAAACATGCAAGAACATGAAGATGTGGTATACACATCTATTATGAAAATATTAACCAAAGACTCCAAAACTTTCCCTTTTTTGGTCTCAACAAGGTAATTTGAAACCCATGTAACGACCAGAAACATAATCATTCCAAACATCAAGAGCTCCATAGCTTGTCATCAACACAATGCTCAATGCCATGACGATACCAACCGAGAACACGATGATCGAAGCCCTTCCATACTCGTTTATAACCTTTTGAACCACCTTTAGTCCCACGAGTGATGCTACAAAACATATAACCGCAAATATACTTGCGGTTCCAGTATGTTCCATGCCTAGTAACAAGTATTGAATCGCAGACATTGTTGATGAAAACAGAACCATGAAAGAACATGTCGCTGCAGTTACCTACAACAAAACAAAACAAAGTCTTTTAACTTGCAATCTAAGCAAAAAAAGAGTCTATTCTAATCCAGCCAAGAACCTAATTACCTCGGGAGCAATACCAACTTGAAGGAGAAGAGGGCTAATTAGCATTCCACCTCCAATACCGAAAACACCACCTAAAAGTCCAGCTAATAGAGCCATTACAGGAAACATACACTTGTTTGATCTTCCTCCATCATCATTTGACGTCAAATCTTCTACGTCCTGAGCGGGAAAAATTGTTTTTAGATATTCATAAATTCTTTGTCTTTACGAAAACTAATCAAATGTTTGTTGGAGTTTGTGTGAAATAAAATCGAACCTTTATTGACACTTGGTGATCTGAAGACTGGCTGCTTTGAACATTGTCACTGAAGCATATCCAAAGAGTGAAGAAGAGAGTCAGTGGTATTTGAGTTGATGAGAGGAGCCAGTAAGTCATTCCACATGGCTCGATGGATATGATTCCCTGAAAATGCAAAGTATGGCGTTAAGTGAATATTCTTATTTGATACATAATGTCAAAGTTTTCTGTAAAACTTAAATACGACTCTTTTACCAAAAATAAAATAATAATAATTAAATAAGACTCTTATTTGCACCATAATTCATCTTCACATAATAGAATAATGCAGTCATATATATAGCTAGTTTATAGAGTTAAGAAGCGCTATTGTTTTATTTCTTTTAAAAAATGGATCGAACATTTTTTAGCTTGTTTTGTCGTCAATATTGTTCAACAAAACTGAATTTCAAGAAACATAAAAATGAATATGGATGGAAATTGCAGTTTATGGTTTGGTTTGGTTTGGTTACACCATATGGTTTGGTTACACCAAAACCTGTTTGATTAGATTTTGGTTTCGATTTTTTTTTTGTTTTAAAATGATAAAACCAATAAGTTTATTTAAAAAAATAACGGTTTAATTTTGGTTTAAGCAGTTTACTTTCCTGCGGTATGTTTTTTTTTTTGTTAACCCTAAAAAAGGTTTACGACTAAAAATGAAGTCCAGTCCAAACGAAAGTGATAGAAAAATCTTGAAAGTTCAAAAGGGATTGTGTCAGTACGAATGTAACGTATCTAGCTAGATTTTCAAAAGAGAATATATCCTAACCGAAAACAGGGTCGGGCCTAGGAAGGAAAATTTTAAACATTCGTCTAGGGTCTTGTTTTATTTATAAAATTTTATGGTCCTAAATATCAAAATATTTAGTGATCTAATGGTTTTAAAGTTACCTCAAAGTATATCCCCATTCAGTTTCAAATCCTTATCATTAGTTTTTTAAATCTTTCATTGTTCATAATTAATTTTTGCGGCCAATACATATTTATTTTTTTGTATTTGCCATACTTTTTATTTTTATTCACTCTTTAATTACTCTTACTTATAAATTTTACCAATAATTTATTTTAATTATTTTTTACAAACATAATTTTAAAAAATCAATTTAGTTTCTTTTATGATCCTTTTATAGTTTTTTTCTTAGAAAAATATTATTCACAAATTTCATAATTCATTATCATAATCATATAGAAAATATATTAATTACAGTTATTTTAATCTTAAAATTAGTATAAACAAATCATGTAGAGTATTATTATTTTTTGTCTAGGGTCCTAAAATCTCTAGGAACGGCTCTGACCGGAAAACAAAAAAAAACAAAAAAACAAAAAAAGAACTTAAACCTCTAAAATTCTAAAAAAAAAATCTAGATAATGAATGACCACCAAAGGTATTTGTAACAAAGAATTTGCCTTCCGTTTAAATTCATTTAAAAGTCACATTTTAACCTCACAAAAGAGAATATTGGGAAAAATATTTTACTATCTTTTCTTTTTATAACGATATTGTACTATCTTTAAAAAGTTATAAAAACAAAAATTGTAGCCCAAGCATCTTTGAAAGGGTAACGAATCTTAAAAAGTGCAAAATATAATAGAAGATTGTAGGAACAAAAAGACACGAAACTAGTGTTCGCATTTAGGACCAATCTCAAAACCACATTATTGATGACCTGTCTTCACGTGAACAAGTTCGCTATCGCTTTTAACAAATAAAAGTTCCCTATCGTTTTTCAAACGCATCCTCACCATGTGATTTCAAAAAATTAAAAAAAAAAGGTAAATTAAAGAATTAAAAAATAAATGTCACGAAGGTAGCTGAGAACAATTCAAACGTGTTTAATTTACTTAAATTCCACCTGATTTCAAATACTTTCGTTATATTATATCATCGTTTTTTCTTATCGTTATATAATCTTTAATCTTAGAAAAGCAAAACACTTTATTGATATATTAAAACAAGCTTTATAACAAAAAACGACTATCTTATATGGCAATACTATTTTATGGTAAGAAGACTATTTTCAAAAAAAAAAAAACAGTTTAAAATTTTTTGGTTTAAGGTATTAGTGAAATGAAAATCTAAAAGTCATCAAATTTAAATAGTAGTAAAATTTAACTCACTGAAAACAAAAATAACTAGTGAAGAAAAAATATATTTCATTTAAAATCAGATAAATTATAAATTTATAATAACCAAATAATTTTTATTTCTGGATAACTCTTCAAAGTTGTAAGCCTTTTTGGCTTTTTCTTTCTTCCTTAACATTTCTGTATTTTGTCTCTAGTCTAAATTGTCAATTCCAAATTCCAAACTTTAGCAGATCTAAGTCATTAAATACGAATAATCAAATGCAAGACCAACACTAATAAAATTAATTAATAGCTAAAACAATAAAATTAAATGAAAATTTTCATTACCTCGCCATATTTGTTTCCTCGTAGAAGATAAACTGCAAAGTAAGAGAACCAAATAATCACCAAAACTCCAAGCTTAATCCATGGAAACCTCTTTGGTCTCTCATAATCCAAAAGTGGCAATTTCAAACTCTCAATCTTCTCCACATCATTATCTTCTTCAGTTCGATTCTCTTCTCTAATCTTCACCATCTCCGATTCCAATCTCCAATAATAAATTCCGTTTCCAAAAGTCTTCATCGTCGACCAAGCAAGAAACACGGCGAAGAGAATTGTTATAAGCCAGTTCGGAAAAACAAGATTACATATAACTCCAATACTAACTCCAAGAAGCATACAAGGTTCCAACAACAAAGCTAAATCGTAGTCGATTAAAGTTTTGCCACCAGATTTAGGGTTTCTAACGAATAGATTGCATCCCACGTTAGCTATAGATCCTCCTGTAACCATAAACGCTGAGAAGCTTGAAGCTGTTTTTAGATCGAGTCCGGCTACGATTGTCATTATTGGAACGTATAAACCTCCACCGCCGATTCCACCGGCGCTTGAGATTGATGAAGCAAGGAAAGAGAGTAAGGCGGCGATGATTGTTGATGTTGTTAATTCGATTCTTGGTTGGTTGAATTTTGTTGAAAATCCTAGCCATGAGCTTGTTTTGTTGAGGATTTGATCGACGGGAAGAAGAAACGAAGGTTCTTGTTCTGCGATTGATGGAGTTAAGAAGATGATGAAGCTGGTGAAGGAGAGAGCTATAGGGACGAAATTGTTTCTCATTTTTATGTTTGGGGGGTTTTTGGTTATTTTTTAAAAGTTTTGGGGGTTTTTTAGAAGATGTTGGGATACTTTTCTTGTGTGTGTTTCGTTTCTGTTTATAACTTTATATAGGAGAATTGGGGGAGATTGTGATGCATGCATTGTCAAGTAGAAAGGCAAATAAAAAGAAAATTCAAATAGAAATAGAAAGAAAAAGATAAATTAGACAAATCAACAACACTTGGCAAGTGGTGAGAATTAAGAAATGGTAACATACCACAAAGATCTTGTGGCATTATGCTATTTGCTCCCACCATTACATTTCCTTTTCAGTTCTCATATAATGTGAAATAATGTATTTTAACCATAGTAATTTAGGATGGGCCGGGACTTTGATTTAAATACTGATCTTAAAAGTGAAAGTGCTGTATTTTTTACAAAATATGTATCAAAGATTTTTTTTTTACTTTTAATAATTTTTAAAAGAATGAACATCAATTCTATTTATAAAATTGTGTTTTAAATAAAAGTACAAAGAGTTTTTACTTCAATAACACTAAAGTTTAATAGAAATTTTATGTTTATAAATTTGAAGGTAGCCATATAAAAATTTTAAATAACGAATGAGTTTGAAGTACTATAACAAAAACCAATAATTCTCCCATCCTCCCCAAATGATTTGTTGGAATTGAGCTTAATTTAAGTTTATTTGGTTGGATTTTTGTAATGTTAAAGAAGCATTACCGCAGTTTAACCGGAACCAAATGATTCAAATTTTATATTCAGAATTTCTGTTTATTTCAAAAAAAAAAAAATCTTGAGTGAAATTATGATGAACAAAACCAAAATTTATTTTATTTTTGGTTCTCAGCTCTTTCAACCCCGAACAAATATCTAAAACTATCACTATTAGGAAATGTTTTCCCTTTGAATATGGTATTGGTCTACTTCATCGCATTAAAAAGAAAAAGGTGATTAATACTCCTGAAACTTCCTGACATCATGAATTTGCTCAACACTAGAAATCATGCTAATAGCCTTGAATGTTTATAGTTTTTAGAAGTAGATTTTGAATTTAGTTTTTGAAAAACTCATTATTTACCAATTCATGATTTTCTGAAAATTATTTTCCCTATAAAATATGAAATCCAGATTTTAGAAGATTTTACTCATTTATAAAGAAAAATTGGAAACCATATTTTCTAGTTTTTACCATTTATCCATTTTTCTAATGTGACTAGTTTTTTCTTATTTAAATTTTTTTTTCTTTTCTGTTTATTTACAAAATCTAAAATCCAAAAACCAAAATCCAAAATCTAAATATCATAAACTATAATCTAAAAACTAATTAAAACCCACAAAACATTCCAAATTGATGCATTCCAAATAGAAATCATGAATTCAAGTTCACCCTGAATTGATGCATTCCAAATCCAAAACACAAAAGAACTTGATAATAGAGTATAAATTTTTGATATATTACTTGCAATATGCTTCAATTAATTTTGATATTTCTAAAGCCATGTCAGTATATACCCAAAAGCTAAGTGTAAATTTTCTATCTTTTGGAAATCCCCATGTTCCGACCATATGCAAACAGTTTTTTTTTGTTATTATGTCAAACCCACATGCAAAAAGTTCTACCATAAAACCCCACATGCAAGTAAATTATTTTTTCGCTTTTTTGTTATGAGTAAACGCTTAGTTATAGTTATATGTTTTTTTTGGTCGGAAACGTTTATATGTTTAATCAAACAATGATGAAGCGGACGAGACATTCTCATGTTCATTTCCAGTATTTTTCTAATTCATGTAAGCAGGTAATTGTCAAATCCATGTAATACATTTTAGGTATTTTAGTTTAATAATGTAATACTTATCTTGAATGTCATGAGTCGGCAAAAATAAGATACTTATCTGTAATGTTTCATATATATATATATATATATATATATATATATGTAGATCAACTTGCATGTACGACCAATTGATCAACTATTTATGTTGGTCATTTATGTAGGTATGTGAGTATGTTTACAATTGCATGCGTATGTATATATAATATTTGTCGACTCCAAAAAGCAGAGATGAATGGATTATTCACTTATACGAGGACTTAGCTTGATCTATTTGCCGATTATATAACTAAATACCTCTTTTAAAGTTTTAAAAGGGACACATATGGCATAATAATCTGTATTGTATCATTGCTTTGTCACCAGCAAACTTCAAATTGACAGAAGAAAAATATCTACGGATAACGATATCAATGGTAAACTCAATAGAGTATTCTTGTGTCGCGAACAGTTCCATTCTTTTGACTAATTGAAGTATATATTATATTAAAAAAAAGTATAATGATGAGATTATTTGTTTTGTGATCTATATTTACGTCTTTCCCTCAGAACCCATATAGTTTCTTGCAATCATTTAGATACTCGTTCTAAAATATGTATAGTTGATTTGTATATTCTGAAATGATTAATCAAGTTTTGTGCTATTATATCTTATTATTATTCAGGTTTCTTTCAATTATTGGACCGATTTCATACATGAACCAAAATATAAAAGCGCTTAATTAGCTTGGGGTTGGAATAGTATTTTGGTATTTATCTTTTCCATCAAACATTATATCGATCTTAAAGCTCTTACCTAACAAAAAGAGATCCTTAGATCCTGCTTTAAATTGTTCACCTATCTTAAAATACAACTGTCTCGTGTATAAACATATTTTCTGAAAGCTTCATGATTGCATTATAATTATGAACTTTAAACAAAACAAAAATACTGATCTAGATAACTATATAGCCTTTAGTAACGGTTGATTAACAGTCGGACTATTTGAACTCAATTCTCAGTATATAGTATGTTTATGTATTACAAAAACATAAACAAATATAGACAAACCGAAAATCCGATAATATCTTACCTAAATCTAAAAATGTTTTTTTTGTATACCTATATTAAGATGGATACCAAAGCCACAATGAAATCATTTGAAAAGAAACTTGTGAATTTTAAAATAAATTTTTATTCGAAAACCCAAAATTTAAACTACAATCATAAATGAGATATCACGCCAGATTTTGTTTTAATTTTGATTACCTTTACATTCAATGTAACTCTTAAAACTTATATCTGTTTCTTGGAATCCATGAAAGCGTTGACAGATACTCTGTGTTATTGTTTATGCTGATGAATCGTAGAGAAAAGGGTTTCGTTACGAGATTGATATTGAAATGTAGGATAAATTATTTAAAAACGATACAAGTATTCTATATAAACATTAAATTTTAGGGTCTGATACCTGAATCTAGGAAAATGAATATTCCAATTATTGTTTGTACAATTGCACAAGTTAAGTTTTAACAAACAAAAAAAAAAAAAAATATATATATATATATATACAAGTTGTATTTTTACTAATTTTATATCAAGCCATAGAGGATTATAATATTTCGTCAGATGGAACCTGAAAGGAGACTTAAAATTTGTCTTGAAAAAAGCTAGTAATGTTTTTCTTATTTTAAATTGGGCCAAACAATCATGACCAGGTAAAATCTTTACATTATACTTAGCAAAAAAAAAGTTCTTTACATTATCTAAACAACCTATTGTCTAATGTTTTCCATGCAGTTAATTAATTACATTAATCAAAATTGTTCTGCACTTTTTGGTTAAAGTCGTAATCGTATGTTCGTAATAACATTATAGTAATCTCGAATTGTTTTGATATACTTTTGGCTCTTGGAAAGTCTCCTGAGTCGTGCTTGTAGTACTATGATCCAACTATAAATATTTATCTTAAAAGCAACATTATACGATATATACAATTATACACTATGATTAATATATGTGCTGGCTCTAAAAGTCATATTCCATTCTAATGACCAAACATATATACGCTAATATTAATAGATCGTTACATTTATTTGCTTGTTCAATTAACATTTAAATAAGGGGCAATGAGTTACTCAATTAACTAATTACTCAATATATGTATCAGTCCCTAAACCGTATAACTGTTTACTCAATTAACTGATACATATATTGAATAAACAGTTATAATCATATAAATATAAATACTATATATAATGATGCAATTCATTAGGTACGTTGTAATAATCTGATTATACAAAGAATTATGTTGATTAATTGATAAGTGGGGCTATTATGTTAACGTAAACTAAATACTTATTTCATAATTTTAATTATTTAACGTAAAGAGAATCTTTCAAATATATATAGGGTTCACGCGCAACACGTATAAACTAACTTTTTAACAAAAAAAAACATGTATAAATCAACTTGCATTAATTTAATGATATTTTCTATATTAGTCGAGTGAAGATATCAGTTTCTATTTTCGACGAAGTTAAACCAACCTTTTAGAATAGTCCGGATATTTAATTTGAAGGAAAATTCTAATCTATTAGTCTAAGTTAAAGCTAAAATCACACGTTTATGGTAAAAGAAATAAGAAAATTGTCGGCCCCACAATTATCAATCTCTCATTTTTAAAACGGAAATTATAAAGAGTAACCATAGACTAAAGGTCAATTCAATTGTTGGTATTATTTTTTCATTAATTAGTTCTCACACATAAAATCAATTTTCAGACAAAAATTTCTTTATTGCAAAGTTAATGGGTAATTATTTTTTTAACTATCGAAAATATTTAGACTGTTATCGGTTATAGAGTTAACGATAATTAGTTTGTTAACATGATAAAAATATTATACCATTAAATATAGATAGATTAACATTTACGTTATTGTTTATCGTGATATAAAATATATTTTGAACATATAAATGTATTAATCTTATGAATGAGAGATAAAAGTTTCATCAATAATTTATTTGTTAACATGATAATTATGTTTACCAATATATCACAATATCTATCATGTTAACATATAAAACTTTATCCATCATTCGTCGGATAAAATATATTATTATGTTCATAGCATATTTTATGTCACAATAAATAACAAAATAATAGGGTGGAGGCACATGATATAATTTGTTATGCTTTTAACAAAAAATATTTGACCCTATTAAAATTAATGACCCTATACTTTTACTTCAATTTTTTTAGTTGGGTTTATGTTTAAATTGTTTGTGACCCAATAAAAATGTTGTGAGTTATTCTTAATGGCCCAACTAATTTAATACAAAATTAATTTTATTTTAGAAAACATAAAATTAGTAATTATTGAAACGTGACTTCTTCTTCTTTGCAAAGGCAAAACGTAACACATACTCTTTGTCTGCTTGAGTCATCGATCGACCCTCTGTTTTTTTTCAAGCAACAACAATCTAAATTATTAAGTATCATCAAATTTGGTAGATTTCAGGTTATGATTTTATTCTTTATTTATATTTTACTTAAATCTGTTAAAACTAAACTCTAAGTTTTTGTTAAATTAGGAATTTAGGATTATGTTGCTTGAGGCTTTGTTTATATGAGGCTGCTAAAGTGCTAATAGTATATAATTTTTATGGCTGTTAAAATGCTAATACTATCTGAGATTGTTAACGTGGTAAACACAATTTATCGGTGACGAGTTTTAAGTAATTGTTTAGTTTGTTTTATCAAAAAAAATTATTTGAAAATGTAATAAATGAAAAAGTGATAAAAAAGTTTCAAAGTATAAATGAATGTAGAATACGATTGTATAGCTATTAGGCTTTTGCAAGCCCAAGCCAACTCTTTATTAATATGATATTATTCGTTTTGGGCCCAAATGACAAAGGCAGCACAAATTTTTTTTTGGCTCCTTTCCAAAAGATTTCATTCTAATTAGAGATTGTCTTGTTTTATATATTAAAAACTTATTTTGTAATCTTCCGATGTGGGATATTAGTTTGCTTTCCAACAATAATTTTTTAACAGTGGTTTATCAATTATTTTTAATGTATTTTTTTCTCACCCGAGAAAAATAAAACTGTCTCCACCACTAATAAATAATAACTTAGATATTTATAATGTTTTTATTATGTAACAAACTAGAGCCGATAATAGTCCAAATTTTTTGGATAGTTAAACAAATACAAACAAACGAAGAACTAATTTGGCAAATTTGTTTATCATAAAATTTTGTTTTGGCAAATCTGATTCGGTTTTCACCGTTGGCTGGTCAAACTGTGAGATTCTCAAGAGTGTTGGTCGTCGACACTTCTATCGATGTTCCTCTTTCTTTCTTTTTGTGCAACCTCATTTTATACTTTCATTCAAAGTCTTTTTTTTTTGTGCAACCTCATTTTACACATTACTGGGAACCATTTATCATTATCATCATAGCACACCGTGAACATTGCTACCTATATTTTCTCAGGGGTATATGAATATAAATTGGTAAATGCGCAATTTTAACCCAAAAAATCTATATAAAATAAGGAGTTTGTTCCTTTTAATATCCTATTTATATAATCATGCATGACAGCATGAGTTGCTATTCATCCTAATTTTTTTTTTTTTGATAAACTACCGGAGTTCTAGGTTTTTGGTCTATAATTTCCTTTAATTTTTGGAATTAGCATTTAATTTATTATTATTTAAATTATACTTCTTTATACTAATGGGGGTTTAAATCTATGGCTCGAAGAAACCAATTCCCATGTAGTACCATGGACCAAAATGACTTAAATATATATTTAGTTTTCACCTTTTGACTTAAATGAAAATGATTCGTCGGAGGATCGAGGAGGCGGCTACGCCACAACAGTGGCTTTATATGTCAGCATACATGGTGTAATTAAACCAACGCAAAACGTTTTCCATTAAAACAATCCTCAATCTCATTATACACTGATTTCAAGCATCTATAGCAATCATACTGATCTAGATCGAGCTATACATGATTTGAATTGACTCTTCTTACATATCCATTTAATAGGGGTTAATTTTATACAGTATGGCTTTTTATCTCTCTTGGTCTAACTTTGGGCCAGGCTGTCCGACTTGACTTTTATGATTATGAACCTGATAATGTATAAATAAGAACAAAGTTGCGAACTTATAATATAGCAATATAAATTGTGTCCTAGGAATCACATATGCTTGGCTTGCGTGTATGACTTTTAAAAGATTTTCTATAAGAGAAATTTCGGAATGCAATATTAGTGATGATATAATAAATAAAACAAATTCTATCACTCTCATTTTCAAGTATTAGATTAAACTTTTACTAGTTCTTTTTTTTCTAGTTTGAGAAACTGTTTTTTTTTTGTTCTTTAGTCAATGAAATTAGAAACTTGTAGTTTTAATTTATATACATTAAAACAAATATGATAAAAGATAAACGATCCATAAATTATTTAATTAAAATCTTGACATGTCTAGAGAATTATCGTTTAGCTTAATTATAAGTTTTTTTAAAGTAAGTAGTTTTAGCGGATACGAAGAAGAAATATAAATAACACAATTGAGGATAGTGTTATCAAACTTATCGTTGTGACATTAAAAAATGCATATTTTACCCCCAAAAAAAAACTGCCTTTCCTATTTCATATTTCTATATTTAATTTATTCTGAGTTTAGTGACATTTTAAAAAATTGTACTTAATTATTGACAAAAGCTGAATTATGTCACGACAAGATTATATAAACACTAATGTTGAATCATAGGTAATGGTTAATAAAATAAAATAAACATTGTACAGGTCATCATGAGCCGAATGTTACATCTAAATTCAATAAACATAAAACGACATTTTTTTTAATAATTTTCTAATCATTCATAAAAAGAGTTTTCTAATCATGTTAAAAAAAAAGATTTATGTAAATTATTATGGAGACACGAACACATTAGTTCAAGTGAAATATACCGGACATCTCTTGTCTTTGGTCCCACTCAACAACATACCATCCCAACCGACCTCAATATAACAGTTTGCGTACATCTTATGGCTCTTACTGTGCCACGTGTACACCTTGAACCGTATCACAGACACCACCTCCAAACGAAACACTATCTTCCCTTGATTCCTGTCTCGTTCAATCTCCATCCAACGGTCCTTATTCACCGCCATTGTGGACCCACGTAAGGCTCCGTCGATCCAGCTTGTATTCTTTGGGCCTTGGTAAGACGGGTGAGTGAGTTTAGTTGACCCGACCCGTTTCTCTTTGTAGTAAACGGATCCTTGCATGGAGTCGTAGTAAACGCCGACGTTTGTGTTTGGGTTATGAGCCGTTACCTTGAAGCTTATATGTGAGGTCCCGAACCCGTCGGATTGAGACAAACCGGAGATCGAGAATCCGCGGATGTGGATACGTGGCCGGTGTGGACGTAGACTGATCCATAAGATGAAAAATATAATGCCTAAACATAGCAAAAGAGATAAGAAAATGGCACATATGACTTTAGAGACTCTTGTCATGAGGCTTTCTTTGACCCTATGAACAAAGCTCGTTGAGTGGTGACGAGATATAGGTCGGGTTGGTGGGTCGGATCTTACCGGTAGAGAGTCGACCTTGTTCTGCATTTTTGTAGATTTATTAGGGTTGGTGGGTCACATAGGAAGTAAAATGAGATTTGGATAGGTTGTGAGGTTTACGTAGTGATCTTTTTTCCTTAAATGGACAAGAATGTGTAATTAAAAATTGACAAGAAGGTAAAGCAAAAGATACCTTGGAAAATATAATGGGAATTTCACTTTGAGAAGAAAAGAATTGACAACTAAGTATCCAGATCTTTAACAAGAAATAATAATAAAAAGAAAAAACTAAGTATCTAATTCATGTGTATTGTTGTATTTTATATGCAATGCAAAGATTTAAAATTCGATCATCAAGTTCATTAATGTAGTAGTGAGGGTTAGGCTAAATTCGTCTGGTATTATGCATGTTTTTAAGGTTAAAACTAAGTTTCTTCTCTTTTTTGGTTTAAGGTTAGTAATACATGTTTTCTAGCTATAAACATATTTCATATATATGGTCTGTTAAAGTTCTAAATTCTAATAGACATGCCTAATACCTTAATTCTATGTTATTTACATTGGTTTGATCGAAATCTTGCAGCTCCTAAATAATAAAGATGAATATTACTATATATCAGCTTTTGTGGATCATTTATTATTATATGGTTTAATTAGTACATTTATAGGTAATTTTCTTCTTTAAACTGGATTGATCTGTTTTGGAGGATTTGAGGTTTCTTGATGGAGGGATATTCTCCTGCAAAGTTTATTGTTTTCTTAACATGTGATGTGAAGAAGTGTTGGAGAAGCATTTGAGAGATCTGAAAAAAAAAAAAGCTCAAGAGAGTAAAAATCAAATTAGATAAAAACAAGGCCCACCTTATCAGAAACTTTAGTCAAGCCTATAAGCCCAAAATTGGATTCAGAAAAAAGTTAATATTGAGGTCAAAATCGAACAAACCAAATTTGAGGAATTTTTTTTTCTGTTGTTTTTCCTTGTCAATTTCTTCATCCTTTTATCCCTAAGTATATCAAACCAGATAATAATAGAGTATACGTAATAGTAATACTACTGGACATGTAGATAAACTTAGAAGAGCTTACAAAAAATTGTAAGATAAATTCTCCCATGTATGATGCATCGCATGATTTTCTATCTGCATTAGAACTAGTAACGTCGTGTCCTAAATGTTGCAGTTAGACGCTTGTTTGTTGTCCGAGCCAACCACTCAACACCAGATCACCATAACTAGATCATGTATTTCTTATAAATATTAATTGGTTCACTACATCTTTTGAAAGAGGGTGTGGGAGATTGAGAATCAAAGAAATCTACCAAGGATCTCTCCATACTTCAATACGTATACAACACAACACACATTATTCATGTATAATATATAGTCATTTACATGAATCCCATCACCAAAACTGAGCCCCCCTAGTCACCATGTACCTCCACAACTACTTGCCTTCCTATCGAATGAGACAATAACTGCAAAACTTTCCTTAAGAACAAACCGTCCTAAAATACCCATTCACGACTATTAGAAAAGGAAGTCATGTTCAAGCCTAGTGTTAAAAGACTTAAAGTTAATGGGTTTTCAACTCAAAATAAGTTGACTATAAATTAATTGCTTCCATGTTTTTATCTTTTTTTTGCCATGGGACCAATCTATAGGTTTGTTTTCACAAGTTGTAATACCTAAACACTTCATTTTTCAATGATATTTACCATTTAGCAAAAACATAAAAAAATGAATTGGTCTATGGGTCTCATTGGTAGTTTGGGGTTCCATTGATTCAACTTGTGTCATAGGCATAACTCCAACCACAAAACTAAATTTGGTGTTTTAGTGTTACAATTATTTTTTTATTTCTAACCACAACAGCAAATTTCACACTAAAAATATATATTCTCTATTATTATATTATTAGATTAAGATTTTTTTTATTTTTAATAGTTTGATAAATAACTTATAGTATATAAAAAAAAGATTACAATCGATAAATAAAAAATAACAGAAAATAAATTACAGCATATTAATTTTCAGAATTAGTATATTAATTTAGATATTTTGTATATTAAAGTTTTGTATTAAAATTTTCAGAATTAGCATATCAAATTTATATTAATTACAATTAAAATTTTATATTACTAAAACTAAAAAGATACAAAAATATTGATGGTAAATCTAAACAGCAATTTAATTACATTATTAAATTTAGAAAACTAATATAATAATCATTTACTTTTAGTGTTTTTTGAATAGTGTCACACCATATATTTGAAAGAAATATAATTTAAATTTTTTTAATCCTATTATTTCGCACGATATGATTCAATTATACATACTTATATAAATCAATATGATGGCGGAAAAAAACATATTATAAACGTTAAATAAATTTGTTGTTGACCTTCACGAAAAAGAAATCTCTCAAAATTTTCTGTTTCTTATAAACAACAAATACAAAAGGTACTTTTCCTCTCAATTCACCGACGAGTAAGCGAGAAAGATGGCGATGGCGCCGCCGGGGACGAAGCGGTGGTGCTGGGCTTTGATTCTTCTCTTTCTTTTCTTGTTCGTCCAATCTTCTATGGCAATTTATTGCGGCGCTGAAGATTGTTATGCACTTCTCAAGTTTGTTCAGCTTCCGATCTCCATTCTCCATTCAGATTTTGTTTTTTGTTTTCTTTAATCTCTTTGCATTTTCGATTTCAGTGTCTCTCAAGATGCGAATGCATCGGATATTAAGAGATCTTATTATAAACTTTCTTTGAAACAGTAAGGATTCTGGATTTGTTTCGACATTGTTCAATTTATTGAAATTTTTTCTTCAGATTGATTTGATTGTATCTTTTTCGATGAATCGATTAGTCATCCAGATAAGAATCCGGATCCTGAATCGAAGAAACTGTTTGTGAAAATTGCCACTGCTTATGAGGTATGATTTTGAATCTATCATGAATCGATTAAGCTCATAATTAGCTAATACAAAATTATTATGTTATGAATTCATAGATTTGATAAGTTCTCTGAAACGTTAATGGTTAAGTTAGTGAATGGATTGGATCGATGAAATTTTGGTGATGGGATTCATGTAAATGACTATATATTATACAAAGAGAGTGTTGTTTTGATACTAATTAGTGGAAACTAGGAAAATTAAAGTTGATCTTGATTGCAGATTTTGAAAGATAACGAGACTCGGTCACAATATGATTATGCAATTGAGCATCCAGAAGAGGTTAGTATAACATTTATCTGAGAAATGTCAATGTTATTCTTGTTTTCTACCAAGCTGTGGATTGCACAGGTAAAAACATCTTTGAAGATATTTCTATAACGCTTTGTGTTTCTTGTATGATTTAGGTATTTTACAACACCGCTCAATACTACCGGGCAAAGTATGGACATAAATCGGTAAGATATTATCTGATGTTTTTGATGGCTTGTTCTTGTGGAATAACATGCATTTGTTGCTGATACAACTTCCTAATGTGTGTTCTAGGATCCTCGTGCTGTTCTTATTGGTCTATTGGTAGTTTTATCTGCATTTCAATATCTGAACAACGTGGCAAGGTATAATGAGGTACGTATTAGAGACTGTGTTTCTCTTAACATGCTTTGACTGTCTAAGTCTCTGTTCCATAGCTTTTCTGATGCATTCCAAACCTATCATGTTAGATTTTGAGCCTCACTAAGCATCAGAACTACTCATCTACATATCACATGTATCACAACACAAATCTCATGTATCATATACTTTTGTGCTTCTTGAATGTGATTAAGACATATGATCTCTTGAATGTGATTCAGATACTTTTGTGCTTGCAAATATGAGAATTCTATGTAACTTAAACTCTTAAAGTGTATCATTAGAATATTTTACAAGATATTGTATCATACTGTGACGGAGTTTTGGCTGATTTTCTTAATGGGACCCCCTGCATTATTGTTTTGATGTAGGCTATAGCAACAGTTAAGCGAACTCCTGCTTACAAAAATAAGCTCAAGGCCTTAGAACTCGAACGCACAGGTGGAGTAAGTAACAAGAAGAAGGGTTCAAAGCAGATTGACCAGTATGCTATTCTACTTTCTTAAATTGCCTTTTTATTAACTGAGAATGTGTTTTTATCACTGACTATATCATATTCCTTTTTTTTTGTTTTTGGCAGGAAACTACAGGAAGAGCTAAGCAACGAACTCGACCTACAAATCAAAGGAGCTGAAAAACCGTCAGTCTGGGAACTTCTCGGTGTTCGATTCATTCTCCTTCCATACACTATCATCAAGGTTTCACATGTTTCTAAAAAATTGCCACATTTCACAGACGCCCATATTCTCCTTTCTCGAGATCACTGATTCAACTTTCTGTTTCCTTGCAGCTTCTAGTATGGTACAGCAGTTGGGTATGGAGATATAAGGTGAAGAAAGCTCCTTATTCATGGGAAGATGCATCATACCTAACCCGAAGATCGCTTGGTGTGTCTGCCGACGCATGGGCTAATCTCGGTATCCTTCTATTCTCTTATATTCCCAAAACACATGAATGAAGATTGGTTTCTGATACAATGTGATTGGTTTTCAGATGAATATAGGAAGGAAGATCTGGTGCAGAGAAGACTATGGGAGAAGCAGAATCTAGAGAATTACTTTGCAGAGATGCGTAAAGACTCGAAGCGGAGAAGATAGGTCACTTCTTATCACGTACCATGAAAGCATACAAGTTTCAGAGACACTTTTTGTTACCATTGTTACTTTACTTTAATGTTATAAGAGATCTGATCAACGAACCAAGTTACTAGATGAGACAGTATAATTGTACTGTACCAGAAACCAAATCTTAATTTGGTATACAAGTTGGATCATGTCTAATAATGGACATGGTCCGGTTTTGGCCATCAATTCTGTTTAACCAATTTTGCTTACTAGATCGTTCAAATATCTCTCTTTTGACAATCAAATTCGTGTTCTGAGATGATAAACAAAGGGAAAAATAAACAATAAGTTGTTTTGTTATACGAAATATGGAAAAAATACATGAGTGCGGGTATATAACACAAAGATAAGAAGACGTCTTGGTTATGTAAGTTTGACACCAATGAGATTGGAACTAAATTGCGAAAGCTTGCGGATTTGTTTAAACATTGCTTTGCTTGTACATCTTGGTGTCCAACACTTGCTTCCCACACATTGCGCACACTCCTGCAAAACCACGAAGAGCCATCACTTATCGAATCGGATTTGATATGTTATATGTGGATATCTAATTAGGAGTAAGAGATTTGGTTAAGTACTAGAACAGATTAGATGTATTAACTATTTACCTTTGCTATAGGCACATGTGTGACAATATTTACCATCTTGATGCACTTGCTGCTTGCAGATCGTGCACTTGGTGGTACAGGTACCATAAGGTGTCCATCTATAAAGCAAAGAAACATTACAAGACAAAATCAGATGCAGCCAAGAACGATAACAACAAGAACACTAAGTCCCTTAAGTCTTTTCTACAATCATTCAATCTTCCCAAACATAAACTGATGATTCTTAGAAGAACCTAGAGGAAACAAAAACAATACTCAACTCAAAAATGCCAATAGAAATATCCCAAACTTACAAATTTTATCAATATCCCCATGAGAACTACATTTACTAATGATTCGTAAAAGACATAGGAGAAACAAACCAATATTCAACTTAACAGAAAGACAACACAAACATCTCAAACTTACAAATATCACTATTTCCATGAGAACTTCTACATTTACTAATGATTCTTAGAAAAACCTAGAGGAAACAAACCAATATTTAACTCAAGTAAGACAATACAAACATCTTCAAGTTACAAATACCACTATGTCCATGAGAATGTTCTACATTTATTAATGATTCTTAGAAGTACCTAATGAAACAAAACAATACTCAATTCAAAGAAGCAATACAAATATCCATAACCTACAAATTCATCGCTATTTTCAAGACAACTTCTACAATTACTAATGATTCTTATACAAAACTAAAGAAAACAAACCAATACTCAACTCAACAAAACACATTCAAACATCCACAAAACTTGCAAGTTTATAGCTATGTCCCAAAGCTTTGCATTCAATTGATTAAAGATGGAAAAATCAAGAAAAGATACCTATTTTTCTTGGAGAGAAGTTTGTTCTCATTGATTTTACGGCCACCGCCTTCAGTTACATTGCGAGCACCATCCTTCCACTTATCTGGTACTATCACTTTTGATAACTTCTTCTCACCTAATAAAAACAGATCAAACAAAAAAAATTGAGTCTTTTTGAGCTAATAACAGATCCAAGAACTCATATTAGGGTTTCGATCTAAGAAACCTAATCGAATCAGAAATTATTAGGTTTATTTCTCAAACATGTAGCTAGAAACAAATCGAAATCACAAATCATTAGATTGGCACAGACCAAACACAATGATCGAACAAATTGAAACCAATTGATTCAATTAAGAATACCGAATTCACTAAATTTATCGAAATTGAAATGAGAGAAGATGAAATTATTGATTGACTTACACTTATCGCACACCATCTTCGTCGATGAAGAAACCCTAGCGCTTAATCGATTCGAACGAGCTCTGAGAATTTACAGTTAATTGAATTATAAAGGAATCTCTTCTTTTCCTCCTTTGTGTGTTCAAAAGTAAATTTGGAAAGTCGGTGAACGCGTATCGGTTAAACGCGCGTCTAAAGACGGAATCGCGTTTAGTATTAGCGATTTTAGCAAATTAGCAAATTAGTTGTCAGAGGTGAAATAGTTTTTTTTTTTTTTTGGTGATAGTTCATTAATCCAATGTAGGCTACAAAAAAAAAATCATTTTACATCATTTATTTTTAATATTTGTATTATTTATAAATGATGTAAAAGACTTTTGCATCACTTAAATGAATGATTTATTTTTGTGTGATATAAATAATTTACAATCGTTTTGTTAACAACTGATGTAATTGTATATAATATTTGTATCGGTTGTTCTAAGTGATGTTAATTTGTGTCAATTACCAAAAATGATGTTATTTTTTACATCACATTATGTAAGTGATGTTAGTATTTGTAACTGTTATAATAATTGATGTCAATATTTCCATCACTTATAAATAATTGATACTAACACTAGCTTCGATTTAATAATTGTATCATTTATAATAATTTGATTTTAGCATATTTTATTTTATTTAAAATATTTATGTTGGTTTCCATACCGATTTATTATAAAACTTAGGCCCAATAAATTAAATGGGTCTTAATAGTTTTAAGACTTTAATGAATAATTGGTAGTGAGACATACAATATTTATAACTGCAATTGTCAAGAGCTCATTCTCTCATCATCCGATGTGGGACACTTAAAATTTTATCATGTTTTCAATTTTGCATCATTTTAAAAATGATGCTACCAAAAATTAATAGATACATCAATTAGAAAATTGATGTAAATTTATATTTTATATCACTTTTTGGTAAGTGATTCAAACTAATAGAAATTAAATCAATTTAACCTAATTGATGTAAAACTAGTTAATAATAACATCAGTTAATATAATTGATGCTACGTCCTATATATTAGCTTCATTTATAAATAATTGATTTGAAATAATATCATTTTATTAAATGATACAATTTAAATAATGTAAAATGACATTTTTTTGTAGTGACGTAGTTCTTAGTCCTTGTAATTTCGTGCAACAAAAATGACGAAAAAATCAGGAATCATTATATTATTTTATTAAGATCGTAAATTTATAAAATCAACAAATGTTAGTTTTTGATAAATACATTTTTCCAACAATAATTAATACTTAACTTAAGAGTATCAATTGTTTTGTTATTTTTATATATAGTTTTTGTTGTTTTCTGTTTATACCAAGGTTTCAAGTACACTCATAGCAAAAGATTACGGTATATCGTATTTAACTAAGTTATTGATAGACACGAGAAATCATTTTAGGTAAAAAGAGCATCGTAGGCGACGAACTGCCATGGCTCAACCACTATTAGGAATTTAACTCCACATGAAAATTTTGTTGGTCATTGTGTTGATTTACCGTAAAGCTCGTCTATATTTTATCATAATCTCAAAAAAAAAAATTCTTACTCAAATAATAATATCTACATTTAATTTTTTTTTTGTTTTATTTAGGAGTTCGAGGCCAAAAGCCCTAGTATACTTTAGATCTTATTGATGTAATATCTAAGGCGTCACGTATTGTAAAACCTCTATAAATTAATTTCTGAAAATTAAATTATAAAGGTTTTACAATATTTGATGTCCAAATACTGTAAGATATCTATAAATTAATACTTGATAAATTAATAAATATTATAAAATAATAATATTTGATGGTCTCAAGTTAGATCAATGTAAAAATGAATAAAATTTGATAAGATAATAAGATAATATATTTTTTAGAATTTTTATGTAAATATATGGTTTCATTAATAACATAAATTAATCATCATCTAAATTTACACACACACACATATATATATATATATAATATTTAGTATTTTTAATGAATTTATGTTAGAACTCATTACTAACTTTTCTTATATAAGAAAATTTTATGTTGTGTGTTTAAACTATCTTTGTATCATCTATAAATTTGTCATAAAAATAACCAATTTTTTTGTAAGTTTTCAAAATCTGAATACGCATAATTTTTATTTCAATAGTCGTATAAGCTGTTCAAATAAAACAACTGAGGTCACTAATCATAAATTTGAGTTTATGTATATTGTTTGTATAAGTGAATTCATCAATACTCTTTGTAATATCTTATTAAAATAATTATTTTTCTTCTTCTAAATATTAAACTTTCAAGTCCAAAACTACCAAAAATTATAACATCCAAAGCAATAATTTTATTTTGATCAAATTTTTTAATTCCTATTTTAATATTTTGTAACAGTTAAGAAAAAAAACTCTCTATAAATTAATAAAATATCATAATTCCAAATTATTAATTTATACAGGTTTTACTGTATTCAATTTCATTTGCTAAGAGTAGAGAACCAACCTGATCTTGTTTTAAATGTCTCTGCTTTACTTCCTTAGTATGTGTTTCTATGTTTATCCTCATTTTAATAATTGATGTCCAAATATTCAATTGCATTTGCTAACAAGTATAGATAGGTTTGACAAAAAAAAACTAAGTGTAGATAACCAAATCTGGTTGTAAATGTCTCTGAACTTTATTAGTATTTGTTTTTATGTTTATCCTCATTTTATGACTGATGTCCAAATATTCAATTTCATTTGGTAACTGTATATATATAGTTTCTTTAGGACACAAAAATATCCCAAAAATTGTGTTCTTTGCTAGACTTTTAAAAAATGGTGAGAATGGTCTTTTACTTATTGTTTCTTCCTCTGGTTGACATCTGATATTTATATTATTAATCAACAAAAATAAGTATTTATATTATTAATCAACAAAAAAAAGAGTGTTCTCTCTACAAAGGAAATTAGGAAAGCGGAGTTTGTTAGAGAGTAAAAATTATTAGATAAGGAAATAGCCTGATGATTAATAGACTTTTCTTATTAATAATTCAAATAAAATGGTATTAACATTTTTTTTTAAGTTTTAATGTTAAGAATGGTATCATAACATTGATTAATGTATTTTTATATATACTGCAGAAATTGGTACTTGGCTTTGTGTTAATTTGCATCGCATTGATAGGGTTAGGGAATGGCAGTTGCAAAGTAACACCGTTGACGTGACAAGTTTCGGTGCCGTTGGAGATGGAAAGACTGATGATTCGAAGGTATTTGTATAATATATACAACCCAAACAAAATTACTCAAAAATAAGATATTAATATATTTGTTCACACGAATAAAATATATTCATATTTATTATTTTATATGAAACTCAGTAATTTAGAAACTAATAAATGCAATGTGTTGAAGGCATTTCTAAAAGCATGGGCAAAAGTTTGTGAAAAAAAAGGATCACAAACTCTGCAAATCTCTCATGAGAAAACCTTCAAACTTCAGCCTCTTGTCTTTCAAGGTCCTTGCAAGAGCACCACCATCAGTTTCCAGGTATCTCTCTATCTATTTATCCATCACCACTTATGTATTACAATTTAACAAACTATCATTGTTTTGAGATTTTCTAATTTATTATTTATCGTTTACATAACTTAGATATTTGTTTTTCAATATTCCCTCATCATCAATATTGTTTAAGTCAAAGGCTCTTTTTTAGATGTTTTTACTTTTAGATGAAAACATGTTTTCATTTTATATATGATTTATAGCTTTTTTCTTTTATAACCATATATATATATATATATATCTATCATGTACAAGCATATCTTAAATCATGTATAATCGTATTTTTATATAGCCAAGAAATTAATCAATATCATTAATCAAAACTCAACTTAACAAAAAAACTAAATTTTGTATCATTTCTTACGCTATATATGTCATTACAAAGGACAAAAAACTGAAGACCAGGTCCAAAACATATGTTGAGTGCTTTGTAAAGTTATCTGAACCATGCAATTTACATACTTCCATATTAAAATCAATTGAAGATTTTGGAAATTAATTAAATTTCTCAGTTTTGTTTAATTTCTTAAGTTCTAAAATGTAATATTTCTAATAATATATATACACAGCTATTGGGAAATATAAGTGCTCCAAACAAAAGTGAATGGGCAAAAGATAAAAAAGAGAAATGGATTATATTCAATAGCGTCAAGAATCTAATCGTCGATGGTTCTGGTGTTATCGAAGGAAGTGCATGGTTCAACTTGGTGGAAGGGAAAAGATTCTAGACGACCCTCTGTATGTATATTTCTTAGTGAAATCTCTATCTATATATTTTTAAAATTGAAACTAATTAAACTATATGTTATTTTGCAGTCATTGACTTTCAAAAGTTGCAATAACTTACAACTGAAATCGATTACTTCGATCAATAGTGCAAGAAACCATATTAGTATCAGTTCTTGCATTGGAGTGACAATATCTTACGTTACTTTAATTGCACCTAAAGATAGTCCGAACACGGATGGTATCAATGTTTCGGGATCGAGCCAAATGAATCTATTCGACTCTATCATTGGAACTGGTATATATAATTATTCTTTAGTTATTGAATGTTTATTTGTTAATCAGTATATAAATAGTATAAGATTCTAAATCATGAAATTTGATGACTAGATCAATTCGGATTATGAAATTGTGAACTTTAATAAAACGCATGCAGGTGATGATTGTGTAGCCATAAATGGAGGTTGTTCTGGCATTAATATCACTAATGTGAAGTGCGGTCCTGGTCATGGACTTAGGTATATATATATATATACGACTCATTTATAAAAAAAAAACTGATTTTTGTGAAAGATACTAAAAGCATATAAGTTAGTCTTTAGTCGGTATTCGAATTCATAACATGGTTTATCAACATTATCTTTCCCTTTTTTACAAAACATTAAATTCTACTTTACATAGTCAATATAGCAACCTTTTTTTTAACATATTACATAGTATAAATATATATAGCCAAATTTATCATCGTTATCTTTTCCTTGTTTTTTACATAGTACATAGTAAATAGTGCAGAGTAAATATACATTTTTATTGTAAAATAACCTAATTAAGGTTTTACAGATTTTTGTTTAAACGAATTTCATGGTTTTTTTTATCCGTAACATGTTATTCAAATAATAACACGTTTAAAAAACAAGTTTGAACCACCTCACGTTGGTTTAGTGGTAAAGGAAGCTGCACAAGTGATTTTCCGTCTTGTGTTCGATGTGAGCTTACCACCCAACACGCAGTCTGAGAATTATGTGCTGAAGATACAGAAACCTCCAAATTTAAAAAACAACAAAAAAGCAAGTTTGATTAAATGTACCATGTCTTTTAAAACGTCACTGCAAGATTTGCCAATTTTGTTGCTTTACAAGTGGCTATTTACTTAAGACCTATGAAATACCTAAATATGTTGACGTCTAAATTATTTGGAATAATCTCTTTGGGTTAAGATATATTATACACTTTAGTTATAATTTCATGTTACAGTGGGAAGCTTAGGAAAAAAAAAGACCGATGAGGACATAGTCGAACATGTTTATGTCAAGAATTGTACTTTCAACGGAACTCAAAACTGAGCAAGATCAAAACTGTGCCGGTGATTTTTAGTTTTACTCTAACCCATGGTATCATCATTTCTTATATATATGGACATACATTTACAATAATAATAAAAAAAATATATGGTGCAGGGAGGAACAGGGTATGCAAAGAATATATTATTTGAAGACATTACATTGATAAATACAGAGAACCCCATAGTAATCGATCAGCATTATGGCTGCAAAAATTACTGTCCTCTCACGGTAAGTTTTTCTTCAAACCATCACAGTCAAAATATGTAATTATTTCTCTAGAAAACGTGACACGAATAAAAGTACTAAAACAGACTTCAGCGGTAGAAGTGAGCAATGTGAAGTTCATAGGGTTTCATGGGTCGGTGATAAAAGAACCAGCAATACAATTGAATTGCAGTGAAGTAAAAAGATGCAACGACATCGTTTTGGATAATATTACCATTGTTCCTGCTGAAGAAGGAGAGACGTTAGAGGTCGTATGCAACAATGTTGGTGGTACAGTCCAAAATACAATCCCTCTAGTGTCTTGTCTATCTAAACCTTATTTTTTCTTCGAAAATGTACATAAATTATAATGTGATAGAAATTGTGCAAAATAAAGTAAAAATATATATATTTTTTAAAATGGGTTAGCACCATTAAGTGAAGCATGTTGCACTAAAAGCATTGGTGAGAGAAACTAGCGATGCATATACTCTAATGAAACTCTAGAAAATTTGCAGAGAATTCATTAAAGTAGAAAAAAAATTAGTGTTTTTCTTTTTGTATGATATATTTTGATTTTTTTTAGGCCGCAAATGGTAGCAATAAAATGAATGAGTTGAAAAAAATAATTGAAATTTTTTTGAGTTGAATATCATTTAACTCCAAAATAGTAGATGAATGAGTTACGTTGAACACTTTTTCTTTGTAATTTATACATTTATTCAATTTTTGTAGCTGAATGGATTGAACCATTTTTTTAACTTATTTATCTGAAATGGTAAAATATTAGATGAATGCTCATTCAACTCTTTCAACTTGTTAATTTAAGTCAACCATTTGCAGCCTTAATATAGAAAAGCTTCTTATTATGGATAATTTAGCAAATAGTAAAGTAAACAAGTAAATTTTACTTCATTATCTACAAGCATACTCAGAAACTAAGAACTTTGTCTAGCTCCTCCCATTTTTATTTTTGTTCAGTTTAAACATTTACCAACAACAAGTAGTTTATTTTATTATTTGTTAAAATGCAAATACTTCCTCCATCTCAAACTGTTAGATGTTTTGAAAGTTTTTTTTTGTTTCATAAATTTTTTTTTTCTAACCGAATATTAAATAATTAGAAATTCACTCCAGAATTGGTTGGCTAAACTGAAAGAAAAATGTTTACAAACGTAAAATCAGAAAATAAAACTCTAGAAGTACGTGCTAAGCAGTCCGCATATTTATTACACGAGCTTGTGATACATAAGATTGTAAAGCCAGGTATAGAGTCTTAAAGACGAGCAAAATCATCAAGTTGATTGGAGAAAGCCGGCCACTACTCTAGAATTTGCACCAATGACACGAGTTCTGCACAATATATTTCAAAAAAATTTCAAAGAAGTCTTGCCGATATAATAGAATTCACAATATTGCTTCAACAATATGGCATATGTGAAAGTGTTTTCTGGTTACATTTTGCACTCAACAAGTATATATTATTCTCTCTTTGAAGACATATCCCTGAAAACTTTTATCTTATATATATATATATATTTTTTTTTTGCTAAAATTGATCTTTTATATTTCTAATCTATAATTATTATTTTATTTCTTAATTAACCCATATCATTTTTCTAATTGAAAAGAAAATTAAAAACCTCAATAACAATTAACCAAAAAGACTTTATAAATTTGCAAATATTTTGTTTCTTGTTTTAAAAACCCTAAAACATCTAATAATTTGAAACAAAAAAAAATATCATTGTTTCATCAAATGCTAAAACTAACAAGGCGAATGCCTCGTCTCGTCACTCATACGTTGCAGATTCTATTCCACGAATCGTAATTACCCACGTGGATAAATTAACCAATAAAAACCTTCCACCTAGGACAACCAGCGAGATAATCAAAACCAAAGAACTTCGCAGACCTTCTTCCTCAGATAGAGGCTTTCCTGGTAAACGGCAAATACCCTTTTCTTCCTAATTTCTTCGAAAATCTGAAACGAGAGAGATCTTCAAAGATGAGATCAACAATGGCGGTCAATACAAAACTCATCTCTCTTCTATTCCTCTTAGCAACAGTATCATCTATATCCTCATCTTCGTTTTCAGATTCCGATTCCGATTCAGATCTTATCAACGAACTCGTTTCACTCAGATCAAACAGCGAATCAGGCGTAATACATCTCGATGACCATGGAATCTCAAAATTTCTCACATCAGCTTCCACTCCTCGTCCTTACTCTATACTCGTCTTCTTCGACGCAACTCAACTCCATAGCAAAAACGAGCTTCGTCTTCAAGAGCTCCGTCGCGAATTCGGCATCGTCTCCGCTTCATTCCTCGCTAATAACAACAACAACGGATCTAATCGGAATAAACTCTTCTTTTGCGAGATCGAGTTCTCACAAGCTCAATCTTCGTTCCAGCTCTTCGGCGTTAACGCTTTACCTCACATTCGTCTTGTAAGTCCTTCAATATCAAATCTCCGTGATGAATCTGGTCAAATGGATCAATCTGATTACTCTAGATTAGCGGAATCAATGGCTGAATTCGTCGAACAACGATCTAAACTCACCGTAGGTCCAATTCAACGTCCGCCGCTACTTTCGAAACCTCAGATCGGAATCATCGTTGCGTTAATCGTTATCTCTACTCCGTTTATCATCAAACGGATTCTAAAAGGAGAAACTCTGATCCATGATCGTAGACTTTGGTTATCTGGTGCTATCTTTGTTTACTTCTTTAGTGTTGCTGGTACAATGCATAACATTATCAGGAAAATGCCAATGTTTATTCAAGATCGTAACGATCCGAATAAGCTTGTGTTCTTTTACCAAGGATCTGGTATGCAACTTGGAGCTGAAGGATTTGCTGTTGGATTCTTGTATACTGTTGTTGGATTGCTTTTGGCGTTTGTTACTAATGTGCTTGTTCGAGTGAAGAATCTTAATGCACAGAGATTGATTATGCTTTTGGCATTGTTCGTATCGTTTTGGGCTGTGAAGAAAGTTGTTTACTTGGATAATTGGAAGACTGGTTATGGAATTCATCCGTATTGGCCTTCGAGTTGGCGTTGAAGAATGTGATTTTCTTCACAAAGGTAATGGATTTAGTTTTTCAAAGACATTTCTGGAATTGAGTAATATCATGTTTTGGACGTTTTGTGTTTCGACTTTAAGTCGGTGTAGTAGTACAATTTCAGATGGTTTAAACTCCCTTACTCCTTAAGTTATTCATCTGAATGAGAGTAACATATATAACCAAGAATATGGGATCTTTAGGTTATGAAAAATCTTAGCATACGACTTTGTTCTCTGTATAGGAACCATATTTGGAAATTCGGATACCGAGGCTTGTGATCACTCTAGGATAGTATCTTTGTGCCTTTAGTCTTGGTTATAGCTTACTGCGTCTATTCAGAATATGGATTTTGTGATAGTGGGTAGTGTGACTATATAAGCAATATGGGACCTTTTGCTATGTAGTTGATCGTTCGTGTTCTTTTATGGGTTTGTGTTTTCTCTATAAGTTTATTACTATCTCATTGTGCTCTCTGTTTGAGAACGAGTCAAGTAAAGATTGTGTTTGTGAGCATGAGTTCTTTTGTACCATTTTATACGATAGAGGAGTTTCGGTTTACAGTGTTTGTTAGGTTTAGCCAGGGGCTTGCGCGGGTGGGAAACCATGTCTCTTTTTGGGGAGATTGAGATAGGGTTTTGCATTGAGTACACACACATTTGTGAGATCATTTAAACTTCAAAAAAGCTAAAGTATGCCTCTCAAATGCATCACACTATTGAATATACAATCTTTAGCATTTTAAAGAAAAGTTTGTTGTTAATTGTAAATGAATTTGTCAAACACTAACGATAGATTCTCATTTGGTTTGTAATTCACGATGTACGAAAAGAATTTCTAAAATTGTAAATGTTTTAGATTTCAAAAAAGTGAATTTTGTTTTTATTTAATTTATATATATATATATATATTTTATTGGCAAAGAGACATTGAAGTTTTATACTATATGATTAACATAACCTTTGATTTGGTTCTTGTCAAACCAAATGGTTGGTGAAATGTCCCTTTTCCTCCTTAGATTTGGTTATATAATATTGACTTGGCTAATTCGATCCATCTCAAGCATACGTAAAAAATGATTCTGAAAATTGATATTTGGGTGATATTGGGGAGTTCCAAAAGATGTTCATTTGCAACTATTGATTTCTACTCTTGGCTAACAAAACAAAATCACTAGGCTACAAACATTTATGTCATTTTTTTTAAGATACTTGTTTAATAAAGTTTAGATAAATCAATATTTGAAAATTTAAAGTATTTTTTCGACGGGGATAATTGATTTAAGTGTTAACCCATAGAAGAGGTGTCTTGAAAGTGACTAAGCACAATTTTCAACCTATATAAACAAAACAAAACACAGCTGTCTCACATAGCCACATTGTATGCTATTACAATTAAAGACAATGACGATGCATTTGCATATACATATAAATTTTTATACATTATAGTGTATGTATATATATATATATATGTGTGTGTGTAGTTCATAGAAGTGAAAAACGTGAAGGCCACAACTCAAGTATCTCAAACCGTGTAGCTTTCCAAATTTATAAAGAAAAGCTTAAGGCTAATCATTTGATTTGACAGCAATAGAATTTTTGTTGCGCCTTGTATGGATTATAAATATATTTTTATTTTTTTTCATATCACCTTTTAGATTATTATCAGTTTTACAAGTTGCTGGACCAAATCTTTGATTGCATTGCATATGTACATATTGCCATATTGGTTTAGTTTTTTTTTTTTTTTTTTTTTTTTGTTAATTCCATATTGGTTTTGTTGATGGATGAAAAAATGATTAAACGAAAGCAAATTGGTTGAACCAATTTTTTTTTAAAAACCCAAAAGACCTTTACACAAGTTGTTAGCCACATTGATGATTAATTTCCTCGAACGACCAAGATTCCATCCTATCTTTCCTTCATGGGATTATATGAACCCGCTGTTTTTTTTTTGTCAACTACATGAACTTTCATGGGATCCAATTTTACCATGTTTTGTTCCCCTTCATACTAATAATATAGTTAATACATTACATTTTAAGAATTTTAAGATAAACAAATAATTGCATTATATATATACATATACATATGTTTTTTTGGTTAAGAGGATAGAAACTTGCTTCATTTTTTTTGTGGTTTACAAAAATCAGATTAAGATCTAAATCCTAACATCCCTAAGAGCATAAATGGGGTATCTTCCTTAGTTTTTTAATATTAGATTAAAGATACTTATCTAGAAGAGAAACAAAAATGTCTGACACTTACAATCACTTTTATGAAGAGTTGTATTGGAGTGGATGGTAATTAGTAAACGGATGAAATTAGTAGTTGAAGTAAAACTCATGGAATGGATTACCTAAACCTTTACTAATTCTCCTTCTTCTTGTCCTTATCGGATAAGATATTCGTTTTTCTGTTTTCCGTTAAAAATATACAAATTTTGTTCTCCAATAATTGATACAGAATATACTTCTTATTGGTTTTATATTGCCACTACTCTTTCATGTCCTCCTCCCATTTTTTATTTTGTCTTTAAATATCATTCCAATCTCAAACAAAAGGGGATTTTGTCTCTTTTCTTTTTCTTCTTCATCTTCATCTTCCTCTTCCTCTTTTTCTTCTATTTCATTCATATCTTTTGTTCTTTTTAACATTGTCATCTTATATCCTCGTAGAAGTGTTTCAGACATTTATAGCTGTGTCAGATTCTAATTATAGGCAATGGCTACTACAAGATTCAAAGGACTTTATAACAAGAGCTTCAAGTGTTTCTCCGACATTTTCGGTAACTCATTAAAATTCTAATCTTGTTTACATTTATTAAATGGACATAAATAATCACTCTAATGATTACAAAATGGACTAAATGAGAAATTTCATTTTTGTAGATGTGGAGGAAGAGGAAATGGAAATTGGATATCCTACAGATGTTCGACACGTGTCACATATCGGTTGGGATAGTTCATCGAATAGTGCACCTAGTTGGGTAAAACATTTTTTTTGCCAACAAATAGATTTTTATTTTCTTTTTAACAACGTTGATCAATTTCAGTTTAGTCTTAACCAGTAAATGGAATTTTGCAGCTACATGAATTCAAGACGAGCAACAATGTTTTAGAGCCAAATTCATCGTGGCCATTTCAAGGCAAGGTTTAATTATTATATTTCTAAAAGTATTATTTAATTTTACGCCTCTGTTAATAATTAAACGACTACCACATATTATTACTCCTCATTATAATTTATATCAACAAATAAGCAGACCTTTAAATATATTACTTAATTGATCGATGGATGCATAAAATTGATAAAAGAAATATTGAGATATATGTTTGATAACATAAATCCTGATGAAATGTATTTTAAAAATATACATAGATTTAAAATCAGCAATGGAGGCATTTGGAGAAGTTGAAACAAGCAAAGAATTGGGAAGAGAATCAACTAAACAAAACCTGAAGAAGAAACTCTCTTCCAAAGCCTCTATATTGTGTAACTCATGGTCACCAAAATTCTCAAGATCAAGCAAGGTCCTTGCTTAATTATTTTTAATTTTAAGTTCACATGCCATTGTTTATATAAATAATAGAGAGTATAGTAAGATATCAATCTTAATGTTTTCATTCGAGATATATCTTTTCAGAAGTGTGTACAAATTAATATTCAAATTGTATTTGCAATGATATTGGAATGGTTTTACTAATTTCACAAATGATTGTTTCAAAAGTATCCATTAATATATTTTTCTATTTATCTAATGGTTTTGATTTATGACTTCTCTTTAGGAAATTTGAATATTTTGTGTCCAGTTGAGATAAAAAAAAATTATAATTTTACTAAATTGATCTCTTCTAAAGCCCATTCAATAGAGTTTCGAGATATTTTCAAAAATATCATTTATCTATGTTTTCCGTTTAATGTATTTCTTTTCAACTATGTATCAAGTGATGATAACTTCTCTTTGGCCAAGAACCTCTTGCTTGGATGTGTTGTAGTTCGAGTTAAATAGGAATATAATATGAGTTTGCCATAACTCAACTCAAAGAAGATAAATCTCATTTCTTATACAAAAATTTTAACACGCTCTGTCGAAATAATAACTGTTCAATTTATTTGTTTCGGAATTTTTTGCATCACATTTTAGGTTCGTTCAGTTAGTCCAATAATCAGACAACTTTTGTTTTGGATCGATTTTGGTTTGAATTAGATTGGTGCTTTCAACTTTTGATACCATATTACATTTTATATGTTTACTTACAACTTCAAAATAATTAGTTATAAATGGATTCACTGATATGGGAATGGAGTCATGGACATACTTCGAAGTCTTGGTGAATGGACTCAAAAAGCTGGATGCTTTGTTCACATGGGCTAAATATTTTTTTAGTCCGGCCCATTAATTATATCTTTAGGAATCTTTAGGAAGTAACGAATTTGCAGATAAAGTATTGTTACAAGGAAGGAATGGAAACGATATTGTTCTCTTCTCCCTGATGGGTAAAGTTGATAGTAAAGCATAACCTGTAAGGAGCATAAACCTTGACAAGCAGAAACAGCAAGCTCATTTATATTAAATTAATGATATGTGATTGGTATACCAATGAACAGTTACACATAAAATTATAATTATAGACATCATTATGTAAAACAAAAATATATATCAAAATTTGCTAACATGGTAATAATTCTAATATTTAGATAGATAAATGAATATATTTTTTATTTCAATTTTTTTTTAATATGTAACTATGTTTTCGTATTTTATAAGCATAAAAAATATATCATTTATTTTCAAAGAAGTTAAACATGCATGTTCATTGACTTCTTTTTTTGCATATCATATGTATTACGTAATTATGTATTATATACAAGTATAAGAACTTTGAAAGAAAAGTCAAAGAAAGTATAGATTTGAAAATAACTAACTTTAAATTTTTCCAATGAATGTTTTCGTTGTTTCGTATTCTCGTGCTCCGTAGGTTTTTAGATTTTTTTTTTGTGATTAGGTTAAATTTTATAATCATAAATTTATAGTAAATTTTTAATGGCATTTACAAAAAATTAATTAAATTATTAAGGGTAAAAATGTACTTTTACAATTTTTAAACCTCTATGCTTAGGAAAAGTTCTATTGATTAGCAGTAGATTATGGAGCATTTAAAAAATCTTATGCTCTCTTTTATGCTCAATTAATAAAACATAATTGGTTCTTAAAAAACATTAACCCCACTAATATGCTCTACCAATCAATCAAGGCCTCAGTCACCAAATTCCCAAAAAGTTACAGAATGCAAAAACTTATGTAAAGCAAGTTTACTTATGGCCCACACCTTTTAAATTATTTATATTGCTCAAGTTGAAGAAAAAGAGAACAGTAGAGGATATAATAATAATTTTTAACAAGAAAATGTTAATAAACTTATAGAAAATATGAACAGCGCAACCATGAAAACGACTTGAGATTCAATATCAATCGTTAGTGCTGTCCAGTTCCCAATTTGGTTCGTTTTATGAACATTGGGAACTTTTTTTGGTTCTTTGTAGGGTTCGATCGTATAAATTATTAAACGTAAAAAAAAATTACAATCTTTGCAACGGTTCACATAGGCATGACCAAAATCTAACCGTAACTATATTTCGGATCGTAACCGGACCGCTTTCAACCGCAACCAGACCATAACTATATAAAATGGCTAAAAACTGTAACCATTAACCGTAAAAATATATTAGTTATGGTTAACCGCAAATTATTAATTATAACCATTAGTTAACCGTAATCGTATTAAAACTGTTGGTTAACCGCATGGTTAAAATTATAACCGTAACCATTTTGAAAGTAAAAAGAATGTACACATAATTACTCATAATCGTAATTTTTTGTGTAAACTAAAAGCGCTACTAATATTAATTTTTATTTTAATCATCAAATAATTAAATCGTATTTAACTGTAATCGTATATAACCATAACCGTTTTAATCGTATATTAAATAGTTAAAATTAAAGTTAAAAATATATAACTATAACTGGTGGTTAATTAACCCTATAACCCTAGTCATGCCTACATGCTTCAACACTTACACTTACAAAGAATAAAAACTAACCTTGTGTAGCTTTAAAAAAAAAAAAACTAACCATATAGCAAATCTGCAGTATTTTCTAACATTAAATCACCTTTATATTTCACATTTAATGTTCATCTATAGTTCTGACTCTTAACTGATCTTAACATAACCACAGATTCTACTATTAAATGTTAAGATAATAAACATATGCGCTAAAAAACGTAAAACTAAATTTGTGAGGAAGTACTAAAAAATGTTGAAATACTTCACACTGACGTTACTTCCACATTAATTATATTTTCTCGAAGTTTATGTTAACTAGTATTCTAATCTTAGGTTTATAAAAGATCTATGATATATTAGTATTTTGTCCCATTTTAGCTAGTCTTTTCATATTGTTTTTGAGTCTTTTCTAGTCTTTTTGTGTCTTCTCAGTATTTTAAGGGTATGGAGCATGGATTGAAGATACTGGAGCACATTGGAGTAAAAGAAGCAATTTGGAGCAAAAAGACGGTTTTTACGACCGAGCACCTCGTCAAGATGTTCGCCAGGGTGCTCGCCCAGGTGCTCGACCTATTTTACCTAGGGACGCATTTTTAATTAATTTTTAGAATAAAAAGAGGAGCCGCCTCAGACTTAAAAAGAATATATCATTCACGTTCGTTTTCAGACTTGAGTTCTTGTATTAGGTTTATTTTTGCATTCGAAAACTCCACCACTTTGTTCTTTCGATTTGGATTTATATTATTCAGCTCGGACCTCTATTCTCCTCTTGTCGATCAGACCATACCTTGTTTGAGAAGTTTTTCTGAACCTTATTCTATTTAATAAGTCATGAATTCATCTTTTTGCTTTGTTGTGTTCGATTGCATCATGTGTGAGTAGATCCATAGCTAGGTTAGGGTTTTCAATGGTGAATTAGGTTGTTAATGGCTGAGCACAAATAGGAATGAAATTTATATGTCTTCGCCAATAGAGGTTCGTAATGCCTAGGTTAGTTTGATCACCTAGCCTATGATTTCTAGGTTAAACTTATTCATGAGAGTGCTCTAGGTTGCTAGAAAAATCATTGGTGAGCAATTGAGGCGCAGCCAACGAGAGTTGATTGCTGCGGTCGATTGTGAACATATTGAACATGTTTGTTAATGCTTATCGTCTTCATTAGATCCGGGCGAGAGTTTCGGATTCTAGGTTGTTAGATAAAGGTGTCGATACATCACGAGAGTGGGGCGGCATTTATTTATGTTTGAGTTCTAGACCGGTTGTTAATTAGCCCTGAATAGTTGCTCAGTTTTATCTCCTAATCACCAGCGAAATACCCTGACCTAGTGCCTTTTATAAATTATTTACACCAATTTTATTTTATTTTGTTGTTCCGAAAAATCACACAAACACCATATTGTCTTAGCTTTGAATAAAATCTCATAAATTCATAGTGTTACCTTGGTCTCTGTGGATTCGATTCCTTTTATACTATTGCGATTGTTCTGTGCACTTGTAGTATTTAATTGGGTTAAAACTTCACACATCAAGTTTTTGGCGCCGTTGCCGGGGACCAATTGCGTTACCTTTAATTTTTGATTTTGTTTTCAGTCTAAGAAACTACTGACCTTAATTTTTATTTGTTTTTGCTATGTGTCAGGTGCATGACCAGTAGAAGAACAAGGAAAAATTGCACCGAAGATCTAACCATCCTCACCAACGAAGAGTTAGCTCGCATCGAATGTCAAAATCGTCAAAAGAGACTTACAGCTGCTCCGGTCATCATGGCTGAACAAGATAATGGTATGGCTGCTCAGTTACAGTTTCTAAGGGATCAGATTGCTCAGTTGAGAAGAGATCAACCGCCAGCTCCACGAGTTCAGCCGGGTATAGGGGATTCGGATAATCCCCATGCATTTTATTAAAACCGGTCAGCAATTGTTTCTCTGACAATTCAGAGGCAAGACTATGAGATCAAGCCTCAGATGATCACATTGGTGAAACAACATCTCTTTCACGGACTGCCAGCTGAGATACCGATGGACCACATCGAAAATTTTGAAGAAATCTGCAGCACCACCGGTTCTAATGGGGTACCGTCGGAATTTCTAAAATGCAAGCTGTTTCCGTTTTCTCTTGCTGACAAGGCTCAGAGGTGGTTGAAGTCGTTGCCAGCTCGTTCTTTGAGGACGTGGGATGAAGTTAGAGCTGCTTTCTTGAACCACTTCTACACTAAGTCCAAGACGGCCGCTCTAAGAAACAAAATTTCATCTTTTCAACAACATTCTGGTGAAGCTTTTTGTGAAGCTTGGGAAAGACTGAAGGAATACCGTAGGGAGTGTCCTCATCATGGTTTTAAGGATGAACAGATTCTGGGAATATTTTATGATGGAGTTGAATGGGATTACCGTAATGCCCTAAATGCCGCGAGTAATGGGGATTTTATGACCAAGACAAGAGATGGTGCTTTTGAGCTGATAGAGAACCTTGCATCAAGCTCTAGCAACAGGTCTCCTGAGTATGATAGGTCCAAGAAAGTAAACAGTGTGGACACTCAGAAGATAGATGAGCTGACAAAAGGTAAATTTGCTCCTACGAGAGTCAAAGACCGGTCAAGTTTGTGGAAGAAAATGGGGCTGCTTCGCTTTCAAGAGTTTGAGGAAGATGACGATGCTGGAGTACATGAGGTTAACTATGTCAGTGGTCAGGGGTATGTCCAGAACCTTGGTTTTAATCAGAATTATCGGAGCCACCCCAACCTCTCCTACCGAAGCACCAATGTCGAGAACCCACAAGACCAAGTTTACCCGCAACAAGGAGGTATCACTCAGTTACCACAAGCTCAGGGTTTTCAAAAATTTTACTCCAGCAACACTCAGGGGAAGCAGTACATCCCTAATCAGAATCAGAATCGGTTCCAAGGAGGAAACCAACAAAACACCAATTTCACGGCACCACCACAAGCTGCCTCCGCGCCTACATCTCAAGATGAACTGAAAAGTCTTATGCAGCAACTGATGGTTAACCAACAGAAGGCGTCTACTGAGATAAATGCCAACGTAGATCACATGTACACTGATTTAAACGCAAAGTATGAAGCTGTTACCGCGCATGTGAAGAAGCTTGATACACAAGTAGCTCAAACCGCCGAGGCTATCAAGAGACCAGCTGGAGCTCTTCCAGGTAAAGGAGAACTGCCCAGTAATGCATATCACGTGAATGCTGTTGAGTTGAGGAGTGGAAAGTTGCTGGTACCGCCTACTATGAGGAGCTTTAACGGGAAGGCTAAGGTGAAGAATTCCGAGCATCAGGCTCAAGGAAGTGATATTGTTGAGAAAGATGGGCATGTTGAGAATGAATCAAGCTCAGGAACACCTTTGGGAACTGTTCCAAACGAATCTGAAGAAAAATTTTCTGAGCACCCCAACTCTGCTGCGGAGCACCTGCTCCCACAGGGTGCTCCCACGAAAATTTCAAAAATTCCAGAAATTCTACCAGAATGAGTCTACGTACCTAAGGTCTCTTACCCAGTACCTCCAAGAAAATCTCGCAAGAATTTGGAGGATGCAAAGTGCAAGGAGATGCTTAAGGATTTGACGGTGAAGCTTCCTTTGGTTGATGTCGTGCAAATGATGCCTTTTCTCAAGCGATACATGAAGGAGCTAGTTTCTGGTAAGGTTGTTGAGGAAGAGAGTGTTATGATTGTTTCTAAGGAGTGCAGCACCATACTTCAGAGTAAAGTGTTGAAAAAGAAGGAAGACCCCGGGAGGTTTGTTATCTCGGTGAAGATAGGACCGTGTACTTTTGCGTGTTCTTTATGTGACTTAGGTTCCAGCGTCAATCTGATGCCATACTCTGTGGCCAAGCGTCTGGGATTCACCAAGTTCAAGCCTACAAAGATCTCATTGGTTTTTGCGGATCGGTCTACGAAGCTTCCAATGGGTATTATTGAGCATATGCACGTCCGGATTGGGGATACATTTATCCCAACTGATTTTGTGGTTCTGGAACTTGATGAAGAACCCAAGGACCCACTGATATTGGGTAGAGCTTTCTTATGCACGGCTCGTGCCATCATTGATGTCGAAGAAGGCATAGTTGATCTCCGTCTTAGAGATATGTTGGTTCGGTTTGAGATGAGCAAGCTTCTCAAGAAACTGATGATTGATGGACAGACATTTGTGATCCATGATGAGTCAGTGATAGCAGAGGATGTGGTTGAAGAGATTTTGGCGAATGATCCTTTAGAAGTCGCTTTGACTAAACCCGAGGGTGAACACGGTTTTCTGAGTGAGGACACCCATGGATTCGCCAAGTTTCTTGATTCCAATATCAGAGTGGATGAAGGAGATGAATTTCTGAGCCTGGGAGAAGGCACAAAAAACGAGGCCCAGCGAGCACCTCAGCGAGCACCCCAGCGAGCACAAGGAGCACCTGCTCCGAAAAATCCGATTTTGGGAGGCTCTTGGAGTGAGCTGAAAGCTCCAAAGCTTGAGTTGAAGACCCTCCCAGCAGGGCTCTGGTATGCTTTTCTTGGTCCGAACTCCACTTATCCAGTTATAGTGAATGCGAAATTGAATAATGTAGAGATTACCTTGCTTTTGTGTGAATTGAGGAAGTATAGGAAGGCTCTAGGATATTCACTAGATGATATCACTGGGATATCCCCTGACTTATGCATGCACAGGATACACCTAGAGGATGAATCTATGACTTCTGTCGAGCATCAGAGGCGGTTAAACCCTAACCTCAAGGATGTCGTCAAGAAAGAGATAATGAAACTTCTAGAGGCTGGTGTGATTTATGCGATTTCTGACAGTAAGTGGGTCAGCCCTGTGCATGTAGTTCCTAAGAAAGGAGGAATCACAGTGATTAAAAATGATAAGAGCGAACTGATACCAACTAGGACGGTAACTATACATAGGATGTGCATAGATTATCGGAAATTGAATGCTGCTACTCGCAAGGATCATTTTCCTTTACCATTCATTGACCAGATGCTAGAGCGTCTAGCTAACCATCCATATTACTGCTTCTTAGATGGTTTTTCAGGATTTTTCCAGATTCCTATTCACCCGGACGATCAGGAGAAAACGACATTCACATGCCCTTACGTCACCTTCGCGTACCGCCGTATGCCGTTCGGTTTGTGTAATGCTCCAGCAACGTTTCAATGTTGTGTGATGTCTATATTTACTGACCTTATTGAGGATATTATGGAAGTATTTATGGACGACTTTTCTATGTATGGGAGTTTGTTTTCTTCTTGTTTGTCTAATTTGTGCAGGGTATTGCAAAGGTGCGAGGAGAAGCATCTAGTTCTCAACTGGGAGAAGTGTCACTTCATGGTCCGAGATGGGATAGTGCTTGGGCACAAGATATCAGAGAAGGGGATCGAAGTTGACAAGACAAAGGTAGAGGTGATGATGAGTTTGCAACCGCCTAATTCGGTTAAGGGAATCCGCAGTTTTCTGGGACATGCGGGATTTTACCATCGCTTCATCAGAGACTTTTCTAAGATTGCTAGACCTCTTACGAGATTGCTGTGTAAGGAGGTGAAGTTTGAATTTGATAGTGACTGTTTGGCGGCTTTTCATACCATTAAGGGAGCCTTGGTTAGTGCACCGATAGTACAACCACCAGATTGGGAGATACCATTTGAGGTAATGACGGATGCAAGTGATTTTGCTGTGGGGGCTGTTCTGGGTCAGAGGAGAGACAAGAAGCTCCACGTCATTTATTATGCCAGCCGGACGATGGACGATGCTCAGTGTCGGTACGCCATTACCGAGAAAGAGTTACTAGCGATAGTTTTCGCTTTTGAGAAGTTCAGGTCATACCTCGTCGGATCGAAGGTGATTGTTCACACAGACCACGCTGCATTGAAGTATTTGCTGACAAAGAAGGATGCAAAGCCCAGGTTATTGAGGTGGATTATGTTGCTACAAGAGTTCGATCTAGAGATAAAGGACAAGAAAGGGTCCGAAAATGGGGTTGCGGATCACTTAAGCAGGTTGCAGATTGAAGAGGACACACCCATGGAGGATAGTCTACCAGATGAACAGATCTATTTTATCAGCACTTGCAAAAATTTCCGAACACCTGACCGAGCACCCGGCCGAGCATCCGACCGAGCACCTGCTCCGCCCGTTGGAGCACCTGCTCCCGAAAATTTTTGTGAATCATTTCAAACAGGTCAGTCCTCTAGCTTCCCATAGTTTGGAGAGATTGCAAACTTCTTGGCTGCTGACAAGGTTCCTGAGAACCTAACTGGAAGCAAAAAGAAGAAGTTTTTCTGCGAGGTTAGGCGGTACTATTGGGATGAACCGTTTTTGTACAAGCAGTGTTCGGATGGGCTGTATAGGAGATGTGTGACTGAGGCAGAGATCCCTGGAATTTTACACCATTGCCACAGTTCGTCATATGCTGGGCACTTCGCCACTTTAAAAATGGTTTCAAAGGCTTTACAAGCCGGGTATTGGTGGCCTACGATGTTCCGTGATGCACACAGGTTTGTTTCTAGGTGTGATGAGTGTCAAAGACAAGGAAACATCAGTAAGCGCAATGAGATACCCCAGAATTTTATTCTGGAAGTTGAAGTTTTCGATGTATGGGGCATAGACTTCATGGGACCGTTTCCATCCTCCTACAGTAACGAATACATTCTAGTGGCTGTTGATTATGTTTCAAAATGGGTTGAAGCGCTGGCTAGCCCAACTAATGATGCTAGAGTGGTTATCAAGATGTTTAAGAGTGTCATCTTTCTGAGGTTTGGAGTCCCAAGAGTGGTGATTAGCGATGGAGGCTCACACTTCATAAACAAGGTTTTTGAGAACCTGTTGAAGAAGAATGGTGTCACACATAAGGTAGCTTCTCCTTATCACCCTCAAACTAGTGGACAGGTCGAGATCTCCAACAGGGAGATAAAGAGTATACTGCAGAAGACGGTGAACATCACGCGAAGGGATTGGTCCAAGAAGTTGGATGACGCTTTATGGGCGTATAGGACCGCGTATAAAACACCGTTGGAGACAATGCCTTTTCATTTGGTGTATGGGAAGGCATGTTACCTACCGGTGGAACTGGAGTACAAAGCGGCCTGGGCTATTAAATTGCTCAACTTCGACATCCTACCGGCGTTTGAGAGGAGATCCATGCAGCTGCACGAGTTGGAGGAAATTAGGCATCTCGCCTACGACAACTCAAGGATTTACAAGGAGCGAATAAAAGCTTACCATGACAAGAGGATCATCCCCAGGAGTTTTTCTCCCAACGATCAGGTATTATTGTTCAACTCTCGTCTCAGATTATTTCCAGGAAAGCTGAAGTCCAGATGGTCTGGCCCCTTCATGATCAAGGAGGTTAGACCACATGGAGCCGTGGTGTTGCTAAACGCGAAAGGAGACGAGTTCATGGTAAATGGCCAAAGGATCAAGCCATATCTTGCAGATACACACATTGGAGAAGGTGACACTGTCGCCTTAGGTGATGTTCCTCACGCCTATACGGTCCATAAAGTCGAGCTAACGACTTAAAACAAGCGCTTGGTGGGAGGCAACCCACCGGTAAGGTTTCTTGTACATAATTCATTTTAAATTTTTATTGATACTAATTTTTATTTGTGATTTCACTTTTCATTCATATTAAAAAAAAAAAGGGGGTACCGAGCACCCGAGAACTGGACCGAGCACCTGCTCCACCAGGGTGCTCCATGGGCGACGAACACGACACCGCGACAACTCAGTGATATCCCCCTTTACCCTCTATTATCATTGTATTATCCATGTTTATTTTTATTTTCACTTGTCGCCAATCTCTCGTTCTTTTTCACACCGGAGACGGTGTGATTTAAGTCCGGGGGAGCGGTTAGTTATTTTATTTTATTTTATATTTTATTGAGTCTTGTTGTTGTGTCAGTCCCAAGAGTCTTAGATTTTTAGTGAATCAGGTCCTGCTGCTTGGTTTACTTTTATCGAGTATGTTTTAGAGTTTTATCGAGTCAAAAGCTTGTTTGGGAATTATGAACTTGATCTATTGGATTTATTTTCGGACTAAGGATTACTTATATGACTCACAGCTTGGCCAAAGTTCTGTATCGGAAAGGCATTGGGCGGATTGAATATTCCCCAAAGCTCACGCTCAGCGGGAAATAGGTTGAACCTATGTCATCTTTGATTTTTATTGGACCCTAACCTGATCTTCAATTTCTTTCTCAGGGGTTTGATGTTCATTAGGGAAGACCTATTCGAGCCAAACAAGACCACGCAACTCTCCACAAAGTATGCTATTCCTCTCTCACTCCCCTTCATTACACCGAGAAAAAGAAAAGAAAAGAAAAGAAATAAAAAGGAGAAGTTCAAAGCAACAAGCCGAAGTGAACCAAGGGATGATGCGTAGACCCGTGTATCCTTTGTGACCTCATGGAAAGCTTGTTGTAAGGGAAACTAAAAAATCGAAGTGAACCAAGGGATGATGCGTAGACCCGTGTATCCTTTGTGACCTCATGGAGATTCGTCCCACAAAAATAAAGAAGAAGCATCAGAAAAGTGATGGCTGTGTTAAAGGGTGAAGCATCGGCAAATGAAAACCGATGGCTGTGAAAAATAAGAAAAAAAAAAATGATGGCGTGGAAAGAGGGAAAGAGGGGAGAGGAAAGTTATACGGGAGAGGGTCTTTGGTTAGAAGAAGTTGGCACCTTTTGGACCGATTTCCCCTGGTAAGATTACTGTACTTTATTTTCATTAATCTATGTAAGAGATGACAGTGGGGATTCCGAAACTTCTGTTAAGATGTGAGTTATTAAGGTTAGGTCATGAACCCCACGGCTAACTACGGTACATGTCCTAAGGCCCAGTGAAGAAGGTATGAAGTTTGAAATTTTTCCAACAAGCAAGTAAGTTCCCGTGATTTTCAAACCTCTTCTCAGTTCTTGATCTTGTTTTGTTTGAGGACAAACAAAGGTCTAAGTCCGGGGGAGTTGATATATTAGTATTTTGTCCCATTTTAGCTAGTCTTTTCATATTGTTTTTGAGTCTTTTCTAGTCTTTTTTGTGTCTTCTCAGGTATTTTAAGGCTATGGAGCATGAATTGAAGATACTGGAGCACATTGGAGCAAAAGAAGCAATTTGGAGCAAAAAGACGATTTTCGCCGACCGAGCACCTGCTCGCATGCTCCGCCAGGGTGCTCGCCCAGGGTGCTCGACCTATTTTACCTAGGGACGCATTTTTAATTAATTTTTAGAATAAAAAGAGGAGCCGCCTCAGACTTAAAAAGAATATATCATTCACGTTCGTTTTCAGACTTGAGTTCTTGTATTAGGTTTATTTTTGCATTCGAAAACTCCACCACTTTGTTCTTTCGATTTGGATTTATATTATTCAGCTCGGACCTCTATTCTCCTCTTGTCGATCAGACCATACCTTGTTTGAGAAGTTTTTCTGAACCTTATTCTATTTAATAAGTCATGAATTCATCTTTTTGCTTTGTTGTGTTCGATTGCATCATGTGTGAGTAGATCCATAGCTAGGTTAGGGTTTTCAATGGTGAATTAGGTTGTTAATGGCTGAGCACAAATAGGAATGGAATTTATATGTCTTCGCCAATAGAGGTTCGTAATGCCTAGGTTAGTTTGATCACCTAGCCTATGATTTCTAGGTTAAACGTATTCATGAGAGTGCTCTAGGTTGCTAGAAAAATCATTGGTGATCAATTGAGGCGCAGCCAACGAGAGTTGATTGCTGCGGTCGATTGTGAACATATTGAACCTGTTTGTTAATGCTTATCGTCTTCATTAGATCCGGGCGAGAGTTTTGGATTCTAGGTTGTTAGATAAAGGTGTCGATACATCACGAGAGTGGGGCGGCATTTATTTATGTTTGAGTTCTAGACCGGTTGTTAATTAGCCCTGAATAGTTGCTCAGTTTTATCTCCTAATCACCAGCGAAATACCCTGACCTAGTACCTTTTATAAATTGTTTACACCGATTTTATTTTATTTTGTTGTTCCGAAAAATCACACAAACACCATATTGTCTTAGCTTTGAATAAAATCTCATAAATTCATAGTGTAACCTTGGTCTCTTTGGATTCGATTCTTTTTATATTATTGCAATTGTTCTGTGCACTTGCAGTATTTAATTGGGTTAAAACTTCACACATCAATCTACAGTGACCTAGTGAAACAAAAAAGATGTAAATAGACTAAACTCGAATTTTGTCATTAATACAGTTACAGCTTGGATTCATATTTAGCAAACAAAACAAAAATCTTAAATTGATTTTAACAATGAATTTTTTTTGTTTTCACTTTCGTTTTGATCATGCTCGGATTTAAAAAAAAATGATTTTGCTACATTTTTTAATTGATTTTTACGGTCCAAATTTAACAATACATAAGACATAGACATATATGTATATGTATATATTTCATTCATTTAAGACTATATAATATAGTTTTGGATCAAAAGAGTGATCTTCCTTCTTTTTCAACTTGCTAGAATGACCTCCAAATTTAATTAATTTTGTTTCCATTTTTTTTAATGTTAAAAATGAGTAAAAGACAATATAACTTTTGACAGTTACAAAAAAACCATCTCTTCTCATCCCTTCCTTTTTTGGTTCCTTTCTTCCTCCATTTGTACGATGGTTTTTCTGAATTTTCAAATTTCTTTTTTTTTCCCAATTCTTAGAACCCTAATTACTCTCACTCTCTCCATTTCTGTTTTCAAATTTTTTCTTCTTTTCCAATTCCCATAACCCTAATTCATATAACTTTTGACAATTCTATTTATTACAAAAAAACCATCCCTTCTCATCGGATCCCTTCTTATCCCTTCTTTGGTTCCTTTCTTCCTCCATTTGTATGATGGCTTTACTGAATTTTCAAATTTCTTATTCTTTCCCAATTCCCAGAACCCTAATTCACTCTCACTTTCTCCAAATCTCGAAGATTCCAAAATTAAACTCGCGACGTTATGGTTTATAATGTGTAACTTTTTCCGACGGAAGCAAAACCTTAAGAACTTGCCAAAATTGCAAAACCCAATTCGATCCTCTCCTCAATCACCCTCAAGTTTGTGAATTCCACACTGCTCATTATGGAGGTAAAATTAGTCTCTTGAATTGAAAATTTGACTCTTTGATTTGGGAATTGAAGAAATTTTGAATTTTGGGTTTTTGTTTTTTTTTAAGTTGAAACAAAGAGGAAATTTGAAAATGTATACTCAGATGGATCTCAGGTGGAAATTTGAAAGTGTATAGTCTGCGTTATCTTAATTCAACTCAAATTTTATGGGTTTCGTTATTCAAATTGAGTTTCTCAATTTGATTCTGCTTCTTTTGGATTTAGAGGAGAAGATAAATATGGAAATGGATACAGTACCAAGGAGGCCTCGTATATTACTGACTGCTAGTGGAAATGTGGCTTCTATTAAGTTCAGTAATCTCTGCCATTGTTTCTTTGAATGGGCAGAAGTGAAAGCCGTTGCTTCAAAATCATCTCTCAATTTCTTGGATAAGTCTTCTCTTCCTCAAGAAGTGACTCTCTATACAGATGAAGATGAATGGTCTACCTGGAAAAAGATTGGTGATCTCGTGCTTCATATCGAGCTTAGACGATGGGATGATGTTATGGTCATTGCTCCTTTGTCTGCAAACACATTAGGCAAGGTACTAATTAATCATTTAATCTCATCAAGATCTTCTCTGTTTAGTATCAATATTGTTGACTCGAGAGTCTAGAGTAGCTCCTTTGGCTTATATTCAAGCAGCAGATTCATATGCAATGTAGCTTAAGATTTAGAGTTGAAAATTCTGGAGATTGTCTGCATTCTCATTATCTAAACATACTTCTCTTGTAGTCATATAAGTGCGTCATTAGAAGATACATCATTGTAACAAGATTGTTTGATTTGTGTCTGCAAATTCTATGCTTATGATTTGTGTTTTACTTCAGGGCTGATCTTGACAAGAGAAAAGCAGAGAAGGAGCGGTTGGAAGATGCTAAAGGAGGATGATGAGGACTTTCATGTGGAAGATGAAGAAGACAATGATGATACCATAGATGAGGATGAGGAGGATGAAGAGATGAAGCGTTAGTACTATTGAATTAAGCTCAAAAACCAAATCTTTCAGACTTTATCAAGTCGCTTTAACTGATTTTGTGTGCGTCCTTCCCTTGTTGTCCCAGTTTTGTTTTTAAAAACAAAAGAATCAAATCTCTTTGTGAGACAATGTCTAGTGATCTATTGACTAAAGAATAAACTAGAACGTTCGAAGACTTTCTATACAATTTGCGTCCATATGCACAATGAGGAAACATAAACTTGTATCTTTTGGGTCCATATGTTCAAAAAAATTATCAAAAGAGTGTTAGTTTAGTTTAATATATTTTTAAAATTTATTTATTATTAAAAAGTTTTATTAATAATAGCTAAATAATAGCTAAGTAACCATAAATGTATATTTTAAAGAGCATGTTTACCTTCAATTTAACTTCTAATATAACTTCAATTTAACTCAGTTTAACTTAGTTTACCTTCAATTTAACTTTAGTTTAACTTCAGTTTAACTCAGTTTAACTTCAGTTTAACTCAGTTTAACTTCAGTTTAACTCAGTTTAACTTTAATATAACTTAAAATAAAGATTTACGAATTTTATAAAAAAATAAAAATTACTAATTAAAAAAAAAACGGCGCCGTCATTCTTTTTTAAAAGAAAAAATCCGCGCCTTCATTACTTTTAATTTAAAAAATGGTGCCGTCATTCATTTTTTTTTCATAGAGTTTAACCACCTAGTTTAACCAAAAATCTAGTTTAACAAAGTTACACATAGTTTAACTTCCATGCTAAAAACAAAAAACCTAGTTTAACCCTATTTAAAATGATTTCATATAGTTTACCTTTCTGAAAATTCATTTTAACACACATTTAACATCGTATTATGAATCAATATATATTAAATTGATCTTTATATTTTATTTTATAATTCAGATGATAGTAATAACTAAGTAACATACATTGTATATAGTTTTTACCGAGATTTCAAACTAAACATGCATAATATTTTAAAATTTTATTTTTTTACAATTCTAACTATTAACTAAGATTAACCATATGCTGCAACTATTTTTTGTTTGACCGTTATGAATGTTGAAGAATTAAGTTGGTAAAGATGACCTATTTAACTTCGGTTTAACGGTAGTTTAACAGTAGTATACCTTCAGTTTAACAACATTAGTTTAACAGTAGTTTAACTTGTAATACTAAATTTGATATAGTTTTACTTGATTTAAAAAGTTATACCTGATATATCAAATACAAATCCAGCAACAAAAAAACAACCGCAAGTATTATTTCAACAAATTTAAATAAATAAACTAACTCGACATATTAAAGTAACCTCCAAGTCCACGGGATCTCGTTCTTCCTCGATGTTCTCCAACTGACAGAAACCTAGCATGTTGAGTTCTTCCCTTTTTTTTGGGTAATCTGGAGGCAAAACGCATGTACCAGTAATATGAGTAGGAACTACCCACGCAGATGTATTCGGTACTGGATAGATGGTCTTACAGTAAGCCGTCAACCAATTCTCAGAAAAATAATAATGTGAGCAACAATCGTGTAGATCGACCTCTTACGTTTTTCCGTGGAACATAGTTGCAGCAATCGCATGTTCACATGGATATTTGTCTATATCATAATGCCTACAACTACAACTTTTACTTCTCAGATCAACCATGTAACATTTTTTATTTTTTCCAAGCACTGTGTATTCGAGCATAAAACTGTTTAACTCAGATACTGGTAACGTTTTTGCAATCTCACATCTTTTGTGCAATAACTTATAGACATAAGGTAATTGAATACACAATTAGTAGAATTCCTCCGCACTACCATATGTAAATAAATGATATATTTGAACTTCTCTTGGATTCCATTTAACAGCATCTCCCATATGTTAATAATATCCACCATAATCAAAATAAATGAGCGTCATTGTCCCCTGCAAACAAATAATAAAAAAACGTCAGTGTATAATGTGTATAGTTTAACTTAGTTTAACATAGTTTAACTCCTGCAACACAGTTTAACTTAATTTAACCCCTGTAACATAGTTTAACTTCAATTTAACTCTGTAACATAGTTTAACTTCAGTTTAACTTTTGAAATTACTTTACCAACAGTAATGGCGATTTTACCCAGATCCAATCCACGAATTCCAAACCAGATTTGACAATATCTCAAAATGGCTCAAATCAAACCTCGAATTTAAACTATTACTCATATATAACATTTATATTGAAGAGAATAAAACTCATAATCAACATATTGAAGAGATTCACCTACTTGACAATGGTGGAAGGAGTTTCGGAGAAGAAGAAGAAGATCAACGTCGTGTTCTCGTCGTCGTCAGAGATTCGTGTAGCCGTCGTCGTTGTCGTTTGAGATTCGTGTCACCGTCGCCGTCGTCTTCATCGCTTTTGTCTTCGTCGCCGTCGTCTTCGTTGCCATCGTCTTCCTTAAGCTCGAACACATTGCAGAAAGAGAGGTAAGAGAGATATATATTTTTTAAATTATTTTAATTTTAATTTTATTTTCAATTATTTCAAAGTTAAAATAGATATATCATTTATATGAGTTAAATGAAGGTTATGTAAATTACTTAGAGGTCAGCTCACTTTTCTTTGCATAAAGTCATTGCAGCATTTGCTCCTATAGTTTCACTACTTTTTGCTGTCGTTAGCGTTAACGATGAACAGACACATTTTAATTGTTAGAAAAATAACCCTTTTAGCTTTTGTTGATAAACTCCGTATATGTCATCATCGAAATGTGTCACTGAACCAGCAACAACAAAAATCATGATTTCGTTGATGTAAATTCGAATTTCTACTAGGATTTACGTTATATATGCCTTAATTAGTAATAAAATACCTAACTTCAAATTTTTTTCTGATAAAGCCCTAACTTCAAATTTAACATACTCAAGTATGTAAAACATGTTAATTCAAGGGTTAAGGGAATTTTATGTCGATCTATCATCCTGGAGGCTGGAGATATGATGAATCATCCATTATGTTTTTTTTTGTTAAAGCATCCATTATGTTTTATCTTAGTCATTGCGAACGTTTTTTAATGGTAAACATAAACTAATTTTTTTTTCCTATTTAGGTTTGAAAATTCGCCTAATGATGTATCTGATAATTAAAAAGATAAATAAATTTTAACCAAAAAAGATCGACAAATTTTTATTATATTTTAAGTTACATATTGGACGACAAACAATCCTTTTTTTTTTACATATTGAGATGTCACATTTGTTAGTCATTTACTCGCGAGTCGTGACAAACTATTGGCAAGAAAATAAATCATGGTCTACTATATTTTAGTCCACAAAGGAGGAGAAAAAAAAAGTCTCGAATGTTCAAAAAAATAAAACATTGAAAAAAGTACGATAGTAGTATTTTTTAAAAATTTAAACAAAAGGAGGAATAAAAATAGTCTCGAATGTTCAAAATTATTTTTATATAATAATAGTAAATGAAATGTAATTTTTTTCAAATAGCAAAATTTAATGATTGATATCTTTTAAATTAAAAATTATATTTTCAAATTCACTTTTGACATGTTTAAAGTTAGTAAATGAAATTTTCAGCTGATAAACACATACACACAAACATATATATATATATATATATATGTATATAATTATGAAAAATAAAATAGTATTGTTTTGACTCTCCATTTCTTGAAAAGTGATATATTTCCAATAATACATAAAATTTTATTTATAATTTAATAATATAGAATTTTGATTAAAGAGAATATATACATTTTATCACCCTCCAAAAAGGAAATTCTAGGGTTGGTGCTAATTTTAAAATATTATTTTGTCAAGGTATTTATAATTGTTTTCCTAAAATATATAATCATTATTTTATTCAACTTAAAAGAATGACAAATATCAAGAAAACAATTGGATAGGTGCAAGAAAATATACTATTCCAAATTGGGTATTTGCTTCCTTAACGTAAGAACCAAAGACTAAAGACTTGGTTTCTTAATGGTCAATTGATTCTAAATTCACATATATAAAATATATTTTTAAGTGACAAAAATTTAGAGTGTAGCGATTTGTGATTGTACTGTAGTCTCTTGAACAATATGATACCATCCAAATTCAAATTAATAAATTACATATTACATGTAACATGCTGAGAAAAAACATTAGTTAATCAGTTTAACTACCTATAATATGATTGATTAATTAGTACACATAGTCCAATGATTTGAGTAAGTATAGTTATTGTGTCAATACTAAAATTAAAATCTGCATATTACCCTAATATTGAAAAAAAAACTAGTAATATGATTAAAACACTTTAACTATATTTTCGTTCTTATTTCTAATTTTAATCCTTTGAAAAGCTAGTCTTAAGGCTCCTCGATCAACTAAAAATTCTAAATATCAAACACCTCCGATACTATGACGAAATTACCCATACCATATAAACCACAAAACCATAGTCACAAAGGCTACTTTCGTATATTAACCAAAAAATCTGAATTCTAACTTGTCGTTTACTCAAAACGAAATAAAACCTTTCCCTCCTCTGTTCTCAACCTTCCTATAAATTCTCTTCTTCTTCATCTGCCATTGTCCCAACATACCAAAACCTTCTCTATCTCTCTCTCCCTCATAAAAATCTTAAACCCACCTCGAGATCATCGTCTTCATCAATCACCCACTAAAAAACAACAATGATCTCTTCAATTAAACCAGCTTCATCTTCCTTCTCCACCACCACCATCTCCGGCAACATTAGCCGCTCAATTCCGACGAAACTCCAGTTTTCTCCATTACACGTCATCAAAAACTGCCATAACCAAAGCTTCAACTCCAATGTCTCTCATCAAAAGCCTCTCCACATTTCAACCACCCAAAACTTTTCTTTTAAGCGTGAGGTTAAAGTTGAAGCTTACGAAGCTGATAGATCTCGTCCATTCGACATTAACATCGATCTTCCTGACGAAAAATCATCACAGAAGTTAAAAATTGGAATCTATTTTGCTACTTGGTGGGCACTTAACGTTGTTTTCAACATCTATAACAAGAAAGTCCTCAATGCTTTTCCTTATCCGTGGCTTACTTCTACGTTGTCTCTCGCTTGTGGGTCTTTGATGATGCTTGTCTCTTGGGCCACTAGAATCGCTGAAGCTCCTAAAACTGATCTTGATTTCTGGAAAACTCTGTTTCCGGTAAGAAATTAGGGTTTTTTTGGTATGTAGTGCTTGGCTGATTTCATCTTAGGTTTATGCGAAAATTCTAGAAAAGTTTTGATCTTTTCTGATGATTGAGAGCTCGATTTTTGGATTTACTCTGTTTTCTTGTAAACATTTCTTGTTTTGTTGTCAAATTTCCTGCATAAAACGGATCTCTAGCTCTGTTTTCCGGTAAAAATTAAGAATTTACTCTGTTTTCAGGTAAGAATTTAGGATTTACTCTGTTTTCTGGTAAGAAATTAGGGGTTTCTTGTTAAATTTCCGGCATAAAATTGATCTCGGCTCTGTTTTCCGGTAAAAGGTTAGGATTTACTCTGTTTTTGGGTAAGAATTTAAGTTATACTCTGTTTTCTGGAAAGAATTTAGGGCTTTTTAACCAAATTTCTGACATGAAACTGATCTTGAGTTCTGTCTTCGGTTAATATTTTAGAGGTTTTCATGATGTCTTGATTTATATTTTCCTTTATGCGAAACTTCTGACACAATAAGAGCTAGAGCTAGCTGTAGGCAGAACTTGTTTGTTGTTTGGTAATGAAAAGTGTATGTTTAATGTTCTCATCTTCTTCTTAAAGGTCGCTGTGGCACACACAATAGGACACGTGGCAGCAACAGTGAGTATGTCAAAAGTAGCAGTTTCTTTCACACACATCATCAAAAGTGGTGAACCTGCGTTTAGTGTTTTAGTCTCAAGATTCTTCTTAGGAGAAAGTTTCCCTCTTCCTGTCTATCTATCTCTCTTACCTATCATCGGAGGTTGTGCTCTCGCCGCCATCACCGAGCTTAACTTCAACATCATCGGTACATAATAATAATAAATACATCACATTGTTTGTTGTGTGACAAAATCTTTTGATTATAGTTTATGCAAAGTTTTATTGTCTCACGATACTTGATCCACAAGATATACATCTTATTCCTCAAGTTATCTCTAGTAACTTTCAGGTAAAACTACCAAAAATAGTCCCTTTTGAAGTTTTAATGGGATTTTTTTGGCAGGCTTTATGGGAGCAATGATATCGAATTTGGCATTCGTGTTTCGGAATATATTTTCGAAGAAAGGGATGAAAGGGAACTCAGTGAGCGGAATGAACTACTATGCTTGCTTGTCGATGATGTCACTTTTGATCCTCACTCCATTTGCTATAGCTGTGGAAGGTCCTAAAATGTGGGCTGCTGGTTGGCAAAACGCAGTTTCTCAAATCGGACCAAACTTCGTCTGGTACGAAAACCAAAAAACAAAATCAATAATCTTTTGACATTTGGTTAAGTTTCATGCGTTGTAAGTTTTTTGCTAAATCTTGATGTGTTGTGTTTGGTTTTGAATATGAACAGGTGGGTTGTGGCACAAAGTGTCTTTTACCATTTGTATAATCAGGTCTCATATATGTCATTAGACCAAATTTCGCCACTGACGTTCAGTATCGGTAATACGATGAAGCGGATTTCGGTTATTGTGGCTTCGATCATCATTTTTCATACCCCGGTTCAACCGGTTAATGCTCTTGGTGCTGCCATTGCGGTTCTTGGAACTTTCCTCTACTCACAGGTGAACAACACACACTTTGTTCTTAATTAGCTGCCAAATCACTTGCTGATATATTTGGTTCTTGAATGAAATAATCAAAATAGTGGAAGTTTCTCTTTATTTTGGTTCTTGAATGAATACTTTCTAGTTCTAATAAACTTTGTATTAACGTTGTTCCTTTGTTTTTTGCAATCCTTGAGCAGGCAAAACAGTGAGGATAGTTTAATAAGCGTTTTTGGGTTGATTTTGATAAAATAACTATGAAGAGACTAGCCAGAGAAGAGAGAATGTTCCGGTGAGATCAAGATTGGAATGCTTTTTCCGGTATCAATAGATATGAAGAAACTGGAACTTCAAGTTGATGACCACGTTTAAGTGTTTGGTTCCTTTTTTTTTTTTTTTTTTTTTTGTTTACAGTTTGTATCATATTAGATTCTGCACAAGATCGGCTAATTCTATATCATTTTAACTATTTTCTTCTCTTTTTTTTTCTTTTTTCTTTTTTGGGTCATGGTAATAATACTCTTATTTATTTTCTTCTCTTTTTATTTTGAGTTGAGCTTAGTTTAGCTATGTAGCCAATGTTCTCAAATCTCACTTCTCACGGACTTTTCTCATATCAAACAATGATCACAAGAAACATAAGTTCTAATTATTCTCTCTTAGATGTTTGATCGTTGGTGATCAAAACTCAAAAGGTTAGGTCAAACGAAAGCTATACAAAGCAAGTCAGTAGTTCGTTATCTACATAAACAATCAACGATCCACCGGTATCTTATTATATAAATATGAATGATTCAAAGTTAGTAATTCACCATATTGTGACATGTGTCAATTAAAACGATCAGATTTTGATACGTGTTTAATTAAATAAAATCATAAATTATCAAGAAAAAAGGAAATTCAAAAAGGAATACATTCCTAAAAGAAAATTATCAATATAATTTTATAAAAATAAAGTCAAAATTCCTTTAATTAGTAAAAAGTAAAAAGAAATTTAATAATTAATAGATATCCTATTAAAATTATAAATAACATGCCAGCAAAAAAGAAAAAGTTTATAAAGATGAATGATTCAAAGTTAGTAATTCACCATATCGTGACATGTGTCAATTACAACGATCAGATTTTGACACGTGTTTAATTAAATAAAATCATAAATTATCAAGAAAAAAGAAAATTAAAAAAGGAATACACTCCTAAAAGAAAATTATCAATATAATTTTATAAAAATAAAGTAAAAATTCCTTTAATCAGCAAAAAGAAATTTAATAATCAATAGATATCCTATTAAAATTATAAATAATATGCCAGCAAAAAGGAAAAAATTTATAAATAACAGGATGATGACACATGTCGGTTGATCATCTTATTATACAAAAGAGAATGATTCAAAGTTAGTAACTCGCATGATCGTGACACATGTCTATAAAACCATTGATTAAAACTATAGATTATAATTTTAGAGTTAGTTCTTATTCCTAAAAGGTTAAAAAAGAGAATAAAACCATAGATTATATATAAAAAAAGGAATCTTATTATATAAAGTTGGGTTAAACTCACAAGAGCTCGACACATGTCAAAATTTTAATTAACTCACCAGATCGTAAAATGTGTCAGTTAAAACAATCATATTTTGACACATGTTTAATTAAATAAAACCATAAATTATCAGGAAAAAAATAATAGAAATTAAAAAAAAGAATACATTCCTACAAGTAAAAATAAATTCTATTTTTTATCTCTATCATTATTAAATAAGAAAATGTGTTAAATTAAATTAAATTTATATTTTGAAAATTTTTCATCCACCATCATCTTCAAACGCCAGCAAAAATCACAACACCTCTATTGAACATGAAAATTGAAGTTTTCTCTATACAAGAGAAATAGTGTGTAAATAATATTTTCCTAAGGGATGAATTAAGAATTTTTATCTCCAAAAGTAAAAAAAGAAGTAGAAATCCATCCATAGAGAGTTGCTTCACATTTACTAATTTGGATCCAGATGAGGAGTTAGGTGTTGAAACTTTTGCTGACGTTTAAAGATGATGGTGAATCAGAATCCAACGACTAGAAAAAAAAGAAGCATGTGATTCCAAGATATGAATAAATTTGAGAAATGGTGATGGAAAGACTGAGATAGAGAATGTTTTTTTTAAACACCAAGAGATTCTAAATTGTGAAGGTGCAAGAAAGAAAATATATTCAATTAGAAACCGATATAGGATCTAAACCAGAGAACTTCAGCGGGAAAACGAAGATCTTGCTAGAATAATATCTCGCTTATATATGTGTGAGAGCATAGCCACCGGTTACAATATTCATTTTTTAAAAATCTTACACTAGACGTTCGGGTTTGGTTCATATGTTTTGGCTTTTCGGGTTTAGAGGCATGTGACACATTCAGATACTATAATTTTTTGTTTGTTCAGATTGATTCTATTTGAATTCGAGTCAGATTCGGATACACGAAATATCAAAGCAAATACATAAAAAAATTTGGTTAGATTTGGTTAAACTTTCATAAATATAACTAAGAGCTTTCAGTTATTTTGATATAAAAATAATTTATATTTTTGGGTTTATAATTGTTGGGTAAATGTATTATATTTATTCAAACTATTATTAATATATTTAGATATATAATTATATTTCAAATATTTAAAATATATCATTAACATCATATATTTAATTTAATTAAACTAAATTTATAGTTTACAAACCCGCCATCGGGTGGGTCCTAATCTAGTATAAATATAAAAGTTTTCAACAACTTATAAAAACAGAATTTTGACAAATAAAAAACAAATTCAAAACTGAGAGCCACCGTACAACTTTGTGGCTTGAGGTATGAGACACTAAATTCAAATTCTTCAGAACAAAAATTACCTTTTTTTTTCTTTTCGGCATTAGACTGCAAAGACTATTTGTTGCATTTTCTAGCTCCTCTTACTCAATCTAAGCGAGATTTAGCTCCTTCATTTTATTTGCAAAGTTGTTGTGATGATTTGAGCTCATCATTCTCCAAATTCTGTAGTTGAGATAATCCATGTTCTAGTCAGAATAGAAGTTATGGAAAAGTAATCTTCACCAATGTAAAAATCATGAAAATAAGTATAGTGTGAGCTTTAGGAAATTAAACCGCAATAGTTATGATATAAGCTCATAGCAAAATACCTAAAAACATTCAAATAAAGTAATAACTCTTTTCTCGGTGGCATAATCTATTGAATAAGATCTTAATTAAGATGCAGGATGCTCTGCACTACAATTGTTGTGAAACTAAAATACAAAATTTTTATCAGTTTTTCTTTTTAGGGTTATATAATGATTTTATATGGTTTTATAAGGGTTTCATAAGGTAATATAGGAATTTTATAAAAATATTTATAAGAGTTTTACAAGATAATATAAGGGTTTTATAAAAATATTTATAAGGGTTTTATAAGATTTTATAAGGTTATTTTCCCATCAAAACTCGATTTCGTAGTTTTTATTAAGGTTATCTCCTTTAACGAAAAATGATTTTTCGTTGATCTATTAGATATTCTATTGATTTGGGGTATCTCAATTAGTAGAAGATTTAAAGAGGATACATATATATGGTTGACATTTTACAAAATAAAAAAAATATACGGTAAAACCAGAATATCAGATGGAACATAGCTATCCTTCATTTGGTACAATACCTTCGTACTTTCGTCTACACATTTGCCCACTACAAGATCATTCATGGAAATTAAAATGTTTCCCAAAATTACGTCATTTTATATGTAAAATTATAACGGGTTGTCTATCGGTTAATTCAAATCTTGGAAAAAGAGGAATAAATTGTGACATCCAGTGTGCTCGATGTGTAGTGGAAGATGAGACAATAAATCATACCCCTTTTGAATATCCACTAGCAGTTCATGAATGAACATTATTAAAAATACCATCAACACTTTGGAAAATTATCTGGAACTTCGAGTTTTTCAAATATTGATAACTTATTTTGGAGAATTCCTTAAATAAACAAGGATAAAAGTTTTCCATATATTTTGTGGTATATCTACAGAGCTAGAAATGATAAGGTATTTAAAAAATATTGATAGAAACAAACAAGAAATCTTAAAATTAGCGGAAACCGAAGTCTTAACTTGGAAGTTGGCACAAGTTAAAGAACATAATGAGCTTAATCAAATATCTCATGATACCAGGGTTACACACACTACATGAAAACATGCCCATTTCCTACTAATAATATTGGTTAGAAAATTTCTGACTATTTTCTTATCAGTTTCCGACAAATTTGAGAGTCATAAAAAATTTTCGGAAATTTGTCGGTAAAAAAATTAGTCAGAATTTTACAAGAAAATTTCCGATCAATTTCTAAATAATTTCTTTTGTCAATAATTAGTGGGAAATAAAATTTCATTTAGTCGAAAATTTGCCTAAAATTTTATGACTAATTTCCGACTAAATTTCCAACTATATATATAATTATTTAATAAATTTAATTTAATTATGATTTTTAGTAAAAATTTTAAATATATATATAATTTCTGACTATTTTCCGACTAATATTACAAATTTAATCAGAATTTTGTAGGAAATTTCTGACCAATTTCCGACTGAAATTTAATTTAACTAATTATTTTTTATAGTCAGGAATTTTTAGAAAATTTCTGACCAATTTCTGACTAAAGTTTAATTTAATTGAATTAATTTTTTTATTGTCAAAAATTAGTCAAAAAATTTCCGACCAATTTCCGATCGACTTATTTTTCTATATAACCCACACGATTATTTTCTTCCAAAATCACTTCTTATTTTCAAACATCTATCTATCTTCTCTCCAAAATCACTTCTTATTTTCAAACATCTATTTTAAACTCTCTAAAATCTATCTATGTTTTCAAACATCTATCTACAAATTTTAAATCTCCAAAACTTTATAAAATCTTACCAAACATTCAACCATTTAAGAGAAGAATTTTACTTAAAAAACATTTCTATATTTAATTATTTGTTTATTTATTATTTATTAAAATATTTTAGTTCATATAAATCTTTGATATAAATTCAAGTATTCAGCCAACAAAGTATTTGTTTTGATAATTTTTTTAATGTATAAATATTTCAGACAAATTTCCGACTAAGTTTGTAATATTAGTCGGAAATTTTTCAGACATTTTCTGAAAATTTTCAAACTATTAATTTAATTAATTAAAGTAAATATTTTTTTGGTAATTATTTAATTAATATTAGTCGGAAATTAGTCGAACAATAGTTAGAAATTTTGTCTGAAAATAGTCAGAAATTATTGTTTTAATTTCTGACTATTTTCTGACCTTTTTTCCATGAGTGGTATTCCGACAAATTTTGGGTTGTCGGAAAATGGTCAGAATCTATTACTTTCCTATTAAATTCTGACTAAAACCTCTGTTGGAAATGTGCATGTTTTCTTGTAGTGCACAAGATTCTTATAATTCAATATTTAAAGGGTCGTCGTCATGTAGATGGTTCATAGAAAAAGATGGATAATTTCTTTGGATTAGGTTGTTCTACTTTTAAGATGACATGGTGGGAACTGAGAACAATTATGGAGGATTTAACACTCGTATGTACCTCTCCTCTTTGCACGTCGAGTTAGAAGCTTTTGTAATAAAAAACAGAAGTAGTTTTTGTAATAGATTCTTCCGAGCAGCTGAAGATGGTGTATACGCCGACAAATTGACATGTTTTCTCAACACACTTGGACTATCTCGTGAGGATTAAGAATTGTTTGTTTTTTCTCTCTTTCTTTAAATTTTTAAAATTTAAATTTAAAGACGAATAAATTAGCACGGACTGCAAAACTTTATCCATAATTTATTATACATGTAAACAATGCACAGTTGGTTTAGATTTTTGAGCTGTTTTAATTAATATATAATTGTTGAGAAACAAATGATTTTTAAATCTTTAAGTAAAATAAAGTACAAATAGATACATATTACCAGCAATTTTTTTTTTCTTTTTTAGATTTGTCTTTTACAAAAGAGTTTCCGCGAAACCACTAAAAACACTGAGAAGAGTATTCTCAACTCCTGTATCAATCATACCACTTTTTCAGCCTTTCAGCTCCGATGGAAATAATACCCATTACGGCAACAGGAACAACAGTAATAGCAGTAGCAATACTAGGAACAGCAAGAACAGCAGCAACACTAGGAACAGCAGCAGCAACAAAAGGAACAGCAAGAACAGCAGTAACCGGAGGAACAAGGACACACGATACCGCTACCGACATCACCAAAATCATCGAGGCTGTTTTCAAAGACGATTTCGAAGACGATTTGGATTTGTTCGTTCGCTTTTGCTTGGAAGCCTCCTGAAGTTTAAAAACATATCAGTGACTAAATTATGTTTATAACACATACAGATTCTTAGGCAGATTTGCAAAATCACCTGTGCATGGATAGCTTGGATTACAAAATTCTCTACTAAACTCTGAGAATAGTCCTTTAGATTCTGAACCATAGCATCAATTGTGGCATGATCTAGCTCAAAACCAGCAACCACAACCGAAAAATCTGTAATAGATGTTTCAGTCTCCCGTTTGAGAAGCTCCCTTATGGACTCTTTTCCACCAGCTTCGGACAAAGACGCCACTAGTTCACCAAGTGCTTGAACTAGCCGTTTCTGTAAACCATCATGAAGCAAGCAGAGCAAACTAATATTAATATGAGCCCTAAAAAGCTAAGAAATCAAAATAAGAGAAAACCAAAGCAGAACCTCATAGTTGGCAGTTAATTCAGATAGTTTAGAAGCCCGAGCAGAAGATGAGTGAGCATTAATGTGACGACAAAGTTTCTCCCTGATTTTTGATGTATCCAAAGTCGCTTGTTCAACCATAGCATCTGAAGAGACAAACACAATTATAAACATAGGTATTCTTATTTAAGTGTTGTCTTCCCATTTCTCACAAGGAAACTCTACCTTTGAAGCACAAACTGAAATCGGAACTCTCGCCATCAAATCCTTTGTCAAACACAGTCAGACATGACTCTTTGGAATCCCGCACAGCTTTGGCGAATCCTTCCCCTTGATTTAGAGACTCTTCCAGGCGGATCTTAAAGGATTCCAGTGCAATGGACCGTAGATGTCCTAACATGGTAGCATAAGCAGGGTACACCAACTGAAAATTTGGAAATAAGTTGAAAACAAGGGACACAATAATCATAAGTAACCTGATCCAGAGTCAACACTAATTAATGGAAACCAAAAGACGGAAGAATTCTTACATCCTTAGCTTTAAGTTTCAGCTGTATACACTTTTCTTTTCGTACTCCTTCATCAAAGTATATTGCCTCTGCGTCGTATCTAAGAAGGGGTAGGCGAAACTAGATTAGGCGAAATTACTTTGCTTGGGAATAAAGTACTTCAGGAACCAAAAAAGAGAGCTTACTCTGACAAGTACTTTTCAAGGATACAGCTAAGTTTTTTACCAAAATGAGGAACTGGACCACCTTTTACGGCTTTTTGCAACTCCAACCAATTCTAAATAAAGTATACCCGTCATGTCTCATAAAACATTCATATCAGCAAGAAAAAACTCCAAGTATATCCACAGAAGCATACCTTATCGGTTGCCAATTTTTGTAGCTTCTCTTTGGCTATCTCTTCACACCGAACAGTGGCAACCAATACCTTGCAAGTGTTAAGCAAAACAATATTAGGTGATGGATATGTTAAGTTCTATGGGTAATGAATGGATTGACCCATATCTCTTATATACTAGTGTTAATCCCTTTATATAACCGATGTAGGATATTAACAGGATAAAAAAAACATGGTTTTAAATACGTATAATTCTATGAATATAAGACCTTGTGAGCAGGAATGTTCAAGTCTCTATTCTCCTTTATACGTTTCCAAATCTGCTTGAAGCTGAAAGATAATCCTGAAGCAGAAACTACATCATGTCTATCACCAGCAAGTCCCCCAAGTGAAGTGGAAAGGAAAAACCTCAGCCTCAACTCAGCAACCTATTTAGAAGTTCACATGAATCAAGGGAATCAATCTTAGGTTTACTTTTAGGTCTTAGGTGTTATACATAGCAGAAAAATACCTCTTGTTCAAACAATTTCTCTTGATGTATATAGTGGGATAATGCAACAACCTCTACCTACAAGTATTTATCAAATTAGCAAAGAATACTCACAAACAATTCAGTATACAGACCGCGTTAATAAGATTAATATGGACCATAAGAAGCATCATATATGTTGGAAGTTGCTCTCCTTACATTAAAGAATTCACTTAGAGGTGTATTCTTGTGTGCTTCAGACTTGCAAACTAAATCCCATATCTGCAACAAACCATAATCCGTACCCAAACTTAAGAGAAGAGAAAACATTTCAAGGAAAGGAAAATTGAGAGACACGCCGTGTTACCTTCTGAATATCTTTCCTTAAGAGAGATTCAAGCTTCTCCATCGGAGTCTAAGGTAAAAATCACATGTCAATCTAAGAAATATGACTTTATTATCAAATCATAGGCAATTGCAAAACCCAAACCTGTGTTTTATCACGAATGACAAAAAGAAGAGTTGTTTTCCGAGGGCTAAACAATTGCGTCATGACCTACAACACACAATAATGACCAAGTTATTGAACTTATTGGTTGAACAAGAACATTCCATATGTAAGCGCATTACAATACCTGGAAAATTGTCTTCAGTAATGGTTTGTTTGAAGCTTGTTCCCTTCCAATGTCATGGCACCATCTATGGAGTTCATTTTCATTAATCATCAAACTAAATAGCCCAAACCTTTTTACACTCATCATATTTGTGCTGGTAGTTCTTTAATAGTCTATGTGAATCTAACCCTAACACAGTACTTAAGATTCAGAAAAGATATAAAACATAAAAGTATTGAGGGATAAATTGGGACTATATATATCATCTTCTAACATTGGCCATTTAACTTTATGCTCCCATGTTTTAACTACATCAGTAATAGTTGTAAATAAAAAAAAGAGCAAACGAAATATAGACTCACATGTTTATCAATACAATATCGGCAACAGCTAGAGCAAACAGGGCACTTTGTTTCTCAAATGTAGTGTCATCCTGAAATTTGTTTATCAATAAAATATTCTTTGGTTATATATAACTAAATGTACAAGCAGTATATATTGCTAATCGTGTAAGTACCTCGCCTCTTTCTGTCCCATCAGTACCCTCCAAATCCATGGCCACAGTGAAAGGCTCAATTCCAACACACTTAGCCATCCAAATACCTTTTGTTGTTTGATTCCTGCAAAGAAAATGAAGACACATTTAAAAAGTGAAACAAATTTCAACCCTAAAAATGGCATTACCACAAATAGATTAACAAACAATATTTGACAATTGACAATAATCTAACCTTCCCGCTGAAGCATCCATTTCTCTAAAATTTGTTTTAAAAAGATGATTCAAAAGTGTACTCTTCCCTGAAAAGATATACAACAATAAGCATTTAAAAACCCTCAACAAATCAAAGAATGTCTCAAACCGAAGTCAAAAAGTATAAATCTAGTAACGTTGAGAGATTAATATTACAAATTCAAATATCAACAAAAACAACTCCAAGATTTTTCAAAAAAAAAAAAAGATTGTAACTTTGATTAGAGTTAACCATGAACTTCAATCCCAAACTCATACCACTACTCTGAGGACCCATGATTGCAACAACTGCATAAGAAAGTCCACAATCAGAGAGCTTCGTCTTCTTCACAAAATTATCCAAACCCTCAACCTTAAAATCACCATTCCCATTGATTAGCTGAGTCGAGCAGTTACCAACATCCATTTCGCCCATGTCTATTTTGCCAATCTACGGATCTACAAACTCCCAAAAACGTTATAAGAATACAAAATTACGGAAAAAAATATTTGTTTCCTCAAATGATGTAAAGAAAAGTAGAAGCTACTTCGGGATTTTGCTTTGTTCCTTACCGAATTTTTAGGTCAATTATTATATATGACTGTTCTGTGTCGTAGTAAACTTATAGAAGAAGAAGAAGAAGCAGAAGAAGAAGAAGTGTTGGGTTATGACAAGTGTTGTTTTATTAATTGGTTATTTGATATTATTTTAGGTCAATTATTAATATGACTTGTCGTAAGCTTATAGAAGAAGAAGAAGAAGCATCTTGTAGCTGGCGACATCGACGTGCTTGATACTCAGTCAATTGAAACGGCACAAAATACTCAGTCTTTTTGGGACAACAAAAAAGCAAAAACAATTTATTGATTTTCTTCTAATATTCATAATTAGCCTGTGGTGATGCCACGTCCAAATTATAGTGTCTTTTTACTATGCCATGTTCTTTGTCAAATTTAGAAGAAGGCGAAGAAAAAGAAGCCTCTTGTACGGCACGAATATGATAACGAAAAAGGGAAATTTGTTGTAAACTAGAGAATTATGGGGGAATTTCGTATGTTGTATTATTGATAATAAGGTTTCAATAGAACATTTATATAGGAATCAATACAAGAGATAAAAGGTAAATTCTATTTGGAATAGAAAAAGTATAAACCGTCTTAAGTCTCATCGGATATTGGTCTGATGGACCAGAACTAGAGTTTGACAATCCACAATGATTTATAACACTTCCCCTTGGATGTCATAACTCTAAGAGCTCGTAATACGTTTTGGATGTTGCCTCATTAAAACCTTTCTCGGAAAACCCAGTTGGGACAAAACCGAGATAAGGAAAAAGAGTACAACACGCATTACTCCCCCTGTTCCGAACATCACTGAATGTCTTTCAATCTTCGCATTCCAATCTGATGTATTAGCTTCTTGAATGTAGAGGTTGGTAGAGACTTTGTAAATAGATCTGCTGAATTTTCACTTGAACGAACTTGTAGAACTTGTACTTCTCCATCCTTTTGTAGATCATGCGTGAAGAAGAATTTTGGCAAAATATGTTTCGTCCTGTCTTCCTTAATATATCCATCTTTGAGTTGTGCTATGCATGCTGCATTATCCTCGTACAATATGGTTGGTTCCTCCTTTCCTTCGGTCATTCCACAATCCACTTTAATATGTTGAGTCATTGATCTCAACCAAACACATTCACGGCTAGCTTCATGAATCGTCAAGATTTCTGCATGTTTGGACGATGTAGCAACAAGAATTTGCTTCATGGATCGCCAAGATATAGCCGTACCACCGTGGGTAAAAACATATCCCGTTTGGGATTTAGCATTGTGTGGATCCGAGAGGTAATTTGCATCCGCAAAACCAATCAAACCATCTTTGTTATGGTTAGTATAAAATAATCCCAAATCTTTCGTTCCTTGTAGGTAACGAAGTATATGTTTAATCCCGTTCCAGTGTCTTTGGGTCGGACATGAGCTAAATCTTGATAATAAATTCATGACAAAACATATATCTGGCATAGTGTGGCTCGCCAAATACATCAAAGCTCCTATGGCACTTAGATATGGCACTTTAGGACCAAGGACTTTTTCATCATCCTTCTTTGGACCGAATGGATCTTTATCCAAGTCAAGGGATCTCACAACCATGGGGCTAGACAATGGGTGAGATTGGTCCATGTTAAATCTCTTGAGTACTTTCTCTGTATATGCCGTTTGATGCACAAGGATTCCGTTATTCATGTACTCAAGTTGTAACCCCAAAAAAAATCTTGTTTTTCCTAAATCTTTCATCTTGAATTCTTTCTTTAGATATTCGACTGTTTGGGAAATTTTCTCAGAGGTTCCTAGGATATTCAGATCGTCTACATACACCGCGATGATTACAAACCCCTTAGTAAATTTCTTTATGAATACACACAAATTTATGGGATTGTTCTTATAGCCCTCTTTGACTAGATATTCACTTAGTCTATTATACCACATTCGACCTGATTGTTTCAATCCATAAAGACTCTTATTCAACTGTATACAATGTTGTTCTTGAGAACTTTCTTTATCTTTGAGCTCAATTCCCTCTGGGACTTTCATATATATTTCATTATCCAGTGGACCATTGATATATTAGTATTTTGTCCCAGTTTAGCTAGTCTTTTCATGTTGTTTTTGAGTCTTTTCTAGTATTTTTGTGTCTTCTCAGGTATTTTAAGGCTATGGAGCATGGATTGAAGATCTTGGAGCACATTGGAGCAAAAGAAGCAATTTGGAGCAAAAAGACGGTTTTCACCGACCGAGCACCTGCTTGCATGCTCCGCCAGGGTGCTCGCCCAGGGTGCTCGACCTATTTTACCTAGGGACGCGTTTTTAATTAATTTTTAGAATAAAAAGAGGCAGCCGCCTCAGACTTAGACATCTATCATTCACGTTCTTTTCCAAACTTGAGTTCTTGTTCTAGGTTGATTTTTGTATTCAAAACTCCACCACTTTGTTCTTTCGATTTGGATTTATATTATTCAGCTTGGACCTCTATTCTCCTCTTGTCGAGCAGACCATACCTTGTTTGAGAAGTTTTCCTGAACCTTATTCTATTTAATAAGTCATGAATTCATCTTTATGCTTTGTTGTGTTCGATTGCATCATGTGTGAGTAGATCCATAGCTAGGTTAGGGTTTTCAATGATGAATTAGGTTGTTAATGGCTGAGCACAAATAGGAATGGAATTTATATGTCTTCGCCAATAGGGGTTCGTAATGCCTAGGTTAGCTTGATCACCTAGCCTATGATTTCTAGGTTAAACTTATTCATGAGAGTGCTCTAGGTTGCTAGAAAAATCATTGGTGAGCAATTGAGGCGCAGCCAACGAGAGTTGATTGCTGCGGTCGATTGTGAACATATTGAACCTGTTTGCTAATGCTTATCGTCTTCATTAGATCCAGAGGAGTTTCGGATTCTAGGTTGTTAGATAAAGGTGTCGATACATCACGAGAGTGGGGCGGCATTTATTTATGTTTGAGTTCTAGACCGGTTGTTAATTAGCCCTGAATAGTTGCTCAGCTTTATCTCCTAATCACCAGCGAAATACCCTGATCTAGTGCCTTTAATTAATTGTTTGCACCGAATTATTTTAGTTGTTATTTGTTCCAAAAATTACACCAACACCATATTGTCTTAGCTTTGAATAAAATCTCATATTTTCATAGTGTAACCTTGGTCTCTGTGGATTCGATTCCTTTTATAGTACTGCGATTGTTCTGTGCACTTGCAGTATTTAATTGGGTTAAAACATTGTACATCAAGTTTTTGGCGCCGTTGCCGGGGACCAATTGTGTTACCTTTGATTTTTGATTTTGTTTTCAGTCTAAGAAACTACTGACCTTAATTTTTATTTGTTTCTGCTATGTGTCAGGTGCATGATCAGTAGAAGAACAAGAAAAAATTGTACCGAAGATCTAACCATCCTCACCAACGAAGAGTTAGTTCGCATCGAACGTCAAAACCGTCAAAAGAGACTTACAGCTGCTCCGGTCATCATGGCTGAACAAGATAATGGTATGGCTGCTCAGTTACAGTTGCTAAGGGATCAGATTGCTCAGTTGAGGAGAGATCAACCGCCAGCTCCACGAGTTCAGCCGGGTATAGGGGATTCGGATAACCCCCATGCATTTTATCAAAACCGCTCAGCTATTGTCTCTCCGACAATTCAGAGGCAAGACTATGAGATCAAGCCTCAGATGATCACATTGGTGAAACAGCATCTCTTTTACGGACTGCCAGCTGAGATACCGATGGACCACATCGAAAATTTTGAAGAAATCTGCAGCACCACTGGTTCTAATGGGGTATCCTCCGAATTTCTTAAATGCAAGCTATTTCCGTTTTCTCTTGCTGACAAGGCTCAGAGGTGGTTGAAGTCATTGCCTGCTGGTTCTTTGAGGACATGGGATGAAGTTAGAGCTGCCTTTTTGGACCACTTCTACACTAAGTCCAAGACAGCCACTCTAAGAAACAAAATTTCGTCTTTTCAACAACATTTTGGTGAAGCTTTTTGTGAAGCTTGGGAAAGACTGAAGGAATACCGTAGGGAGTGTCCTCATCATGGCTTTAAAGATGAACAGATTCTGGGAATATTTTATGATGGAGTTGAATGGGATTACCGCAATGCCCTAAATGTCGCGAGTAATGGGGATTTTATGACCAAGACTAGAGATAGTGCTTTTGAGCTGATAGAGAACCTTGCTTCAAGCTCTAGCAACAGGTCTCCTGAGTATGATAGGTCCAAGGAAGTAAACAGTGTGGACACTCAGAAGATAGATGAGCTGACGGCAAAGGTAAATTTGCTCCTACGCGAGAGTCAAAGATCGGTCAAGTTTGTGGAAGTGTTGAGGTTGAATCAAGCTCAGGAACACCTCTGGGAACTGTTCCAAACGAATCTGAAGAAAAATTTTCCGAGCACCCCAACTCTGCTACCGAGCACCTGCTCGCACAGGGTGCTCCCACGAAAAATTTAAAAATTCCAGAAACTCACCCAGAACGTATCTACGTACCTAAGGTCCCTTATCCAGTGCCTCCAAGGAAATCTCGCAAAGATTTGGAAGATGCAAAGTGCAAGGAGATGCTTAAGGATTTGACGGTGAAGCTTCCTTTGGTTGATGCCATGCAAATGATGCCTTCTCTCAAGCGATACATGAAGGAGCTGGTTGCTGGTAAGGTTGTTGAGGAAGAGAGTGTTATGATTGTTTCTAAGGAGTGCAGCGCCATACTTCAGAGTAAGGTGTTGAAAAAGAAGGAAGACCCCGGGAGGTTTGTTATCTCGGTGAAGATAGGACCGTGTACTTTTACGTGTTCTTTGTGTGACTTAGGTTCCAACGTCAATCTGATGCCATACTCTGTGGCTAAGCGTCTGGGATTCACCAAGTTCAAGCCTACAAAGATCTCATTGGTTTTTGCGGATCGGTCTACTAAGCTTCTGGTGGGTATTATCGAAGACATGCACGTCCAAATTGGGGATACATTTATCCTAACTGATTTTGTGGTTCTGGAACTTGATGAAGAACCCAAGGACCCATTGATATTGGGTAGAGCATTCTTATGCACAGCTCGTGCCATTATTGATGTTGAAGAAGGCATAGTTGATCTCCGTCTTAAAGATATGTTAGTTCGGTTTGAGATGAGCAAGCTTCTCAAGAAACTGATGATTGATGGACAGACATTCGTGATCGATGATGGTTCAGTGATAGCGGAGGATGTGGTTGAAGAGATTTTGGCGAATGATCCTTTAGAAGTCGCATTGACTAAACTTGAGGGTGAACACGGTTTTCTGAGTGAAGACACCCATGGATTCGCCAAGTTTCTTGATTCCAACATCAGAGTGGAGGAAGGAGATAAATTTCTGAGCCTGGGAGAAGGCACAAAAAACGAGGCCTAGCGAGCACCCCAGCGAGCACAAGGAGCACCTGCTTGAGTTGAAGACCCTCCCAGCAGGGCTCAGGTATGTTTTTCTTGGTCCGAACTCCACCTATCCCGTTATAGTGAATGCGAACCTGAACAATGTAGAGGTTACCTTGCTTTTGTGTGAATTGAGGAAGTATAGGAAGGCTCTAGGATATTCACTAGATGATATCACTGGGATATCCCCTGACTTATGCATGCACAGGATACACCTAGAGGATGAATCTATGACTTCTGTCGAGCATCAGAGGCGGTTAAACCCTAACCTCAAAGATGTCGTCAAGAAAGAGATAATGAAACTTCTAGAGGCTGGTGTGATTTATGCGATTTCTGACAGTAAGTGGGTCAGCCTTGTGCATGTAGTTCCTAAGAAAGGAGGAATCACAGTGATTAAAAATGATAAGAGTGAACTGATACCAACTAGGACGGTAACCGGACATAGGATGTGCATAGATTATCAGAAATTGAATGCTGCTACTCGCAAAGATCATTTTCCGTTGCCTTTTATTGACCAGATGCTAGAGCGTCTGGCTAACCATCCATATTACTGTTTCCTAGATGGTTTTTCAGGGTTTTCCAGATTCCCATCCACCCGGACGATCAAGAGAAGACGACGTTCACATGTCCTTACGGCACCTTCGCGTACCGCCGTATGCCGTTCGGTTTATGTAATGCTCCAGCAACGTTTCAACGTTGTATGATGTCTATATTTACTTACCTTATTGAGGATATTATGGAAGTATTTATGGATGACTTTTCTGTGTATGGGAGTTCGTTTTCTTCTTGTTTGTCTAATTTGTGCAGGGTATTGCAAAAGTGCGAGGAGAAGCATCTAGTTCTCAACTGGGAGAAGTGTCACTTCATGGTCCGAGATGGGATAGTACTTGGGCACAAAATATCAGAGAAAGGGATTGAAGTTGACAAGGCAAAGGGAGAGGTCATGATGAGTTTGCAACCGCCTAATTCAGTTAAGGGGATCCGCAGTTTTCTGGGACATGCGGGATTTTATCGTCGCTTCATCAGGGACTTCTCCAAGATTGCTAGACCTCTTACAAGATTGCTGTGTAAGGAGGTGAAGTTTGAATTTGATAGTGACTGTTTGGCGGCTTTCCACACCATTAAGGGAGCCTTGGTTAGTGCACCGGTAGTACAGCCGCCGGATTGGGAGCTACCATTTGAAATTATGACGGATGCAAGTGATTTTTCTATGGGAGCTGTTCTGGGTCAGAGGAGAGACAAAAAGCTCCACGTGATTTACTATGCCAGTCGGACAATGGACGATGCTCAATGTCGGTACGCCACTACCGAGAAGGAATTATTAGCGATTGTTTTCGCTTTTGAGAAGTTCAGGTCATACCTCGTCGGATCGAAGGTAATTGTTCACACAGATCATGCTGCATTGAAATATTTGCTGACAAAGAAGGATGCAAAGCCCAGGTTATTGAGGTGGATTTTGTTGCTACAAGAGTTCGATCTAGAGATAAAGGACAAGAAAGGGTCCGAAAATGGGGTTGCAGATCATTTAAGCAGGTTGCAGATTGAAGAAGACACACCCATGGAGGATAGTCTACCAGATGAACAGATCTATTTCATCAGCACTTGCAAAAATTTCCGACCACCTGACCGAGCACCCGGCCAAGCATCCGACCGAGCACCTGCTCCGCTCGTTGGAGCACCTGCTCCCGAAAATTTTTGTGAATCATTTCAAACAGGTCAGTCCTCTAGCTTCCCATGGTTTGGAGAGATTGCAAACTTCTTGGCTGCTGACAAGGTTCCTGAGAACCTAGCTGGAAGCAAAAGGAAGAAGTTTTTCCGCGAGGTTAGGCGATATTATTGGGATGAACCGTTCTTGTACAAGCAATGTTCGGATGGGCTGTATAGGAGATGTGTATCTGAGGCAGAGATCCCTGGGATTCTACAGCATTGCCACAGTTCGTCATATGCTGGGCATTTTGCCACATTCAAAACGGTTTCAAAGGCTTTACAAGCCGGATATTGGTGGCCTACGATGTTCCGTGATGCACACAGGTTTGTCTCTAGGTGTGATGCGTGTCAAAGGCAGGGAAACATCAGTAAGCGCAATGAAATGCCCCAGAATTTTATTCTGGAAGTTGAAGTTTTCGATGTATGGGGCATAGACTTCATGGGACCGTTTACATCCTCCTACGGTAATGAATACATTCTAGTGGCTGTTGATTATGTTTCTAAGTGAGTTGAAGCGCTGGCTACCCCAACTAATGATGCTAAAGTGGTTATAAAGATGTTCAAGAGTGTTATCTTTCCGAGGTTTGGGGTTCCAAGAGTGGTGATTAGCGATGGTGGCTCACACTTCATAAACAAGGTTTTTGAGAACTTGTTGAAGAAGAATGGTGTCACGCATAAGGTAGCTTCTCCTTATCACCCTTAAACTAGTGGACAGGTCGAGATCTCCAACAGGGAGATAAAGAGTATCCTGCAGAAGACGGTAAGCATCACGCGAAAGGATTGGTCGAAGAAGTTGGATGACGCTCTATAGGCGTATAAGACCGCGTATAAAACACCGTTGGGGACAACGCCTTTTCATTTGGTGTATGGGAAGGCATGTCACCTACCGGTGGAATTGGAGTACAAAGCGGCCTGGGCTATTAAATTGCTCAACTTTGACATCCTTTCTGCATTTAAGAGGAGATCCATGCAGCTGCATGAGTTGAAGGAAATTAGGCATCTCGCCTACGACAACTCAAGGATTTACAAGGAGCGAATAAAAGCTTACCATGACAAGAGGATCATCCCCAGGAGTTTTTCTCCAAACGATCAGGTATTATTGTTCAACTCTCGTCTCAGATTATTTCCAGGTAAGCTGAAGTCCAGATGGTCCGGCCCCTTCACGATCAAGGAGGTTACACCACATGGAGCCGTGGTGTTGCTAAACGAGAAAGGAGACGAATTCGTGGTAAATGGCCAAAGGATCAAGCCATATCTCTCTGACACACACATTGAAGAAGGTGATACTGTCGCCTTAGGTGATGTTCCTCACACCTAAACGGTCCACAAAGTCGAGGTAACGACTTAAAACAAGCGCTTGGTGGGAGGCAACCCACCGGTAAGGTTTCTTGTAAATAATTTTTTTTTTTTTTTCATTTGTTTTTATACTAATTTTTATTTGTGATTTCATTTTTCATCTTTAATCTAAAAAAAAAGAGGGTATCGAGCACCCCAGAACTGGACCGAGCACCTGCTCAACCGGGGTGCTCGACGAGTCAACTCAAACAAAAGGTAAAATCCAAATTTTCCTTTTCCCAACCCCACTAACCTTCTCTTTTTCTTATTTTGCAAGGACATGCATTGGTCACCACTACCATCCAATTACCGAAGCCCTACCTCCTCTCTCCTTTATATCACGGACCGAGCTCCTCTATCACATCAAACCTCCATCGCCATCTCTCTCTCTCTTCTAATCCGTGACTTCGAGTTCTCCACATCAACCGTTCTCCCTCGCCTCTCAGTTTGTCGCTCGTAAGACCCCTCCTCCGTCTTCCATCTCCACTGCTCAATAAAGCTTTCATCCCCTCCTCTCAAATCCGAAAGCTCTCGGCCGATCTCTATCTCTGCCGTTCACCGCCCTCACCAACTCGCGAAGCCTCTCGTGACCGCAAGTTTCTCTCGACTTGCTCTTGCTTCGCCGCTCCTCCGCCACTTCGACTCTTATCTCTCCGCGATCTCGTTCTCTCGTGAGCTCCTCTCTTCCGCTCGAATCACCAAGTTCTCCAGCGATCTCTCTCGCCATCACCATCACCGATCTCCTCGTCGCTCTGTCCCAATGTCGTCCTCCGCCTCACCGAACGTCACCCTCGGCTTTTTCACACTCGGCCGATCCACTCTTGTCGCTACCGCCGCTCCAAGCCCCTTTGTCTCACCATGCCTCCCAAGCAATATTTCGCCTCCAACAAAGGAAAAAGCAAAACAAGCACCTCCACACGAGCCACCGCCTCCGAGAGACTCGCCACGCACCCGTGGCCCCGCCCCAAAAACATGCCTTTCGATCTCGGAATCAAGGAGCTCCCGCCCATCTCACCGGACTCGTGGGACACTCGCGATGCCTATTACTACAATCAGCGTCTCGGGCTGAAACTAGAGCCCACGAGGTACATGTGCGAGACGACCCTTCAGCAGCTCGGTCTCCAAGAGCAAGTTCGGAGGATCCTAAGCCATGCGCATTGCCTGTCCTTTGCGCTAGAGGAGGATGTGCTTTACCCGGACCTTGTGAGACAATGCCTAGCCACCGCCACTCTCACCTACAAAAATCCGGACAACCCAACATTTGAAGAAGGTACATTTTCGTTCTTTGCTGGAGGAACGAAGTACGACATTGCTATGTGGGATTTTTGTGTTTTGTATGGCTTCCGCGAGACGGTCACCAAGTTGGATTCACCAAAGTCGTTCGCGCAGTCCAAGCAATTCTGGAGCCATATCGCCTCGGGCCCTTACTCCTCCAACTCTGCAAGCCAAAACCGCCTCTGCCATCCCGTACTTCGCATATGTGCGCGAATTTCAGCAACATGCTTTTTGCCTGGGCTGTAGGTAACAAAGTCCACATCGATGAGTTGATGCTATTATTCTTGGGATGTGCTGATATTGTAGGGAACGCAAACACGGAACAATTCAAGGTCTACCATTCCAACTTAGGCATCCGCTTTGCCGAAGTCATCTGCGGAATCAAGGACAGCCCCACGGAAAACAACAAGGGCCAGCGCGTTGAGCGAATAGGGAGCCTCCTAACTCCACTCTTCCGCCATCACCGAGTGGACCTTTCATACGCTTCGTGTGTCGCTCAGCTCTCAAAGATGGATATGAAGCACCTGCTTGCGTCCAAGATCATCATTGCGCCTTCCAACTACCAGTTCATTACTGCGACCGGGGAGTCTTGCTTCATCGAGCTTCCAAACCCGGCCGCGACTGGGCTCTACACTATGGACGATCTTGCGTTCCACCCACCGCAGTACCTCATCACCAACCAGGGCCGCTCATCATCAGCTAGGACGAGCACATCTCGTCGCAGCATATCTCGTCACGACACCGACGATGACACCACACCAGTCCCGCACCTCGCACTTCCATATCATCTCGCCTCCACTCAAGGTGAGTTTGATCTTCCACCTATCTCTGATGATGCTGACACTGCCGAGTATAGGAGGTGGATGATCGAGTCAACCAAGCGAAACAACAGCCTCATGCAGAGGATTATGTAAATATTGGCACGAGGATGTTGCCATACCACCGCCGCAGCAGCCGCCACACCCCAGCCTTCAAACTCAACCTCAGGCTCCGGGCAGCCATTGCGCCATAGGAAGAGGCGAGCACCTGCTCCACCAGGCTGCTCCATGGGCGACGAGCACGACACCGCGACAACTGAGTGATATCCCCCTTTACCCTCTATTATCATTGTATTATCCATGTGTATTTTTATTTTCACTTGTCGCCAATATCTCGTTCTTTTTCACACCGGAGATGGTGTGATTTAAGTCCGGGGGAGCGGTTAGTTATTTTATTTTATTTTATATCCTATTGAGTCTTGTTGTTGTGTCAGTCCCAAGAGTCTTAGATTTTTAGTGAATCAGGTCGTGCTGCTTGGTTTACTTTTATCGAGTATATTTTAGAGTTTTATCGAGTCAAAAGTTTGTTTGGGAATTATGAACTTGATCTATTGGATTTATTTTCGGACTAAGGATTACTTGTATGACTCACAGCTTGGCCAAAGTTCTGTATCGGAAAGGCATTGGCTGATTGAATATTCCCCAAAGCTCACGCTCAGCGGGAAATAGGCTGAACCTATGTCATCTCTGATTCTTTATTGGACCCTAACCTGATTTTCAATTTCTTTTTTTCAGGGGTTTGATGTTCATTAGGGAAGACCTATTCGAGCCAAACAAGATCACGCAACTCTCCACAAAGTATGCTATTCCTCTCTCACTCTCCTTCATTACACCGAGAAAAAGAAAAGAAAAGAAAAAGAAAATAAAAAGGAGAAGTTCAAAGCAACAAGCCGAAGTGAACCAAGGGATGATGCATAAACCCGTGTATCCTTTGTGACCTCATGGAAAGCTTGTTGTAAGGGAAACTAAAAATCGAAGTGAACCAAGGGATGATGCGTAGACCCGTGTATCCTTTGCGCCAAAAACTTGATGTACAATGTTTTAACCCAATTAAATACTGCAAGTGCACAGAACAATCGCAGTAGTATAAAAGGAATCGAATCCACAGAGACCAAGGTTACACTATGAAAATATGAGATTTTATTCAAAGCTAAGACAATATGGTGTTGGTGTAATTTTTGGAACAAATAACAACTAAAATAATTCGGTGCAAACAATTAATTAAAGGCACTAGATCAGGGTATTTTGCTGGTGATTAGGAGATAAAGCTGAGCAACTATTCAAGGCTAATTAACAACCGGTCTAGAACTCAAATATAAATAAATGCCGCCCCACTCTCGTGATGTATCGACACCTTTATCTAACAACCTAGAATCTGAAACTCTCGCTCGGATCTAATGAAGACGATAAGTATTAGCAAACAGGTTCAATATATTCACAATCGACCACAGCAATCAACTCTCGTTGGCTGCACTTCAATTGTTCACCAATGATTTTTCTAGCAACCTAGAGCACTCTCATGAATAAGTTTAACCTAGAAATCATAGGCTATGTGATCAAGCTAACCTAGGCATTACGAACCCCTATTGGCGAAGACATATAAATTCCATTCCTATTTGTGCTCAGCCATTAACAACCTAATTCACCATTGAAAACCCTAACCTAGCTATGGATCTACTCACACATGATGCAATCGAACACAACAAAGCATAAAGATGAATTCATGACTTATTAAATAGAATAAGGTTCAGGAAAACTTCTCAAACAAGGTATGGTCTGATCGACAAGAGGAGAATAGAGGTCCAAGCTGAATAATATAAATCCAAATCGAAAGAACAAAGTGGTGGAGTTTTGAATACAAAAATCAACCTAGAACAAGAACTCAAGTCTGGAAAAGAACGTGAATGATAGATGTCTAAGTCTGAGGCGACTGCCTCTTTTTATTCTAAAAATTAATTAAAAACGCGTCCCTAGGTAAAATAGGTCGAGCACCCTGGGCGAGCACCCTGGCGGAGCATGCGAGCAGGTGCTCGGTCGGTGAAAACTGTCTTTTTGCTCCAAATTGCTTCTGTTGCTCCAATGTGCTCCAAGATCTTCAATCCATGCTCCATAGCTTTAAAATACCTGAGAAGATACAAAAAGACTAGAAAAGACTCAAAAACAACATGAAAAGACTAGCTAAACTAGGACAAAATACTAATATATCAACCATATAAGTATGTGGTTACAACATCCATTAACCGCACATCCAAATTTTCTCTTATGGCCAGACTTATTAAGAATCTAAATGTTGTAGCATCCACCACATGGGAGTATGTCTCCTCATAATCTATTCCTGGTCTTTTCGTGAATCCTTGTGCAACAAGCCATGCTTTATGTCTCACGATTTCATTATTTTCATTTCTTTTCCTCACAAAGACCCATTTGTGTCCAACTGGTTTAATATCAAGAGGTATCCGGATTATAGGGCCAAATACATTCCTCTTCCTTAATGAATTTAACTCCACGTTTATAGCTTCTTTACATTTAATCCAATCTTTTCTCTGAGTGCACTCTAATATTGACGTGGATTCTAGGTCCTCGCTTATATCCATAATGTCAAGCGCTACCTTGTATGCAAATATTTCATCAATGTCGACATTCTTTCTATTCCATTGTTTTCCAGACATGACATAATTTATTGAGATCTCATTATTGTCAAGAACTTCAAGACTTTAGCTTGAAGCTCGGCATCCCGAGTATCAATGTTTGGTTCCTTTGGTTCATTCAAATCTAGGGTTCCAATAACTTTGGATTCTCCCATTGTACCTTTCTTTGATTTTCGAGTGTTCTTATCCTTGAAACCTAATGGTCTACCTCTCTTTAAGCGTGCTTTAGATTATGTAGCAACTTGATTGTGTCCCTCTTGGACATCAATTCTTATTGGTGCATTAACAGCTGGTATATATGACTTTGTTACTCTCTTCGGGTCAGCAAAGGAATCTGGCAATTGATTAGCTAGCTTTTGAAAATGTATAATCTTTTGGACTTCTATTTCACATTCTTTAGTCCGAGGATCTTGCCATGTTAAGGATGTTTGATTCCATGTAATTTCCTTTACCAGTCTGTTATTATCTCCTCCTAATGTTGGATAGTTGGATTCGTTAAAGTGACAATCCGCATACCTGGACTTAAATAGATCACCCGTGGTTGGCTCAAGGTACTTAACTTTGGTGGGAGAATCATATCCAACATATATCCCTATCTTCCTTTGAGGTCCCATCTTACTTCTCTGTGGTGGAGCAATTGGTACATATATGGCACATCCAAATGTCTTAAGATGGAATATGTCTGGCTCATGACCCGTTAGCAATTGTGATGGGGAATATTTGTGTTTACTAGATGGCTTGATGCGAATTAGTTCAACTGCATGTAAAACTGCATGTCCCCAAGCTGAGACCGGGAGTTTTGATCTCATTAGTAATGGCCTCGCAATTAGTTGAATGCGTTTGATAAATGATTCGGCTAATCCGTTTTGTGTATGTACATGTGCCACAAAATGTTCTACACTTACCCCCATGGACATACAATAATCATTAAACGCTTGGGACGTGAATTCACCAGCATTATCTAGACGTATAGTCTTTAAAGGAAAATCTGGAAAGTGTGCTCTTAGACGAATTATTTGAGCAAGTAATCTTGCAAATGCCAAATTTCGAGTTGATAATAGACATAAGTGTGACCATCTCGTGGATGCATCAATAAGTACCATAAAATATCTAAACGTCCCACAAGGTGGGTGAATTGGTCCACAGATGTCACCTTGTATTCTTTCCAGAAAATTCAATGTTTCCTTATTCACTTTTACAGGTGATGGCCTGACTATGAGTTTCCCTAGTGAACATGCTTCACACGTGAGATTCTTTGGGATAACTCTTATTTCTTTCAATGTGGGCCCATTTGTATTTAATAACAAATTTCGCATCATGTTAGAATCGAGATGGCCAAGTCAGTTATGCCATAGAGTAAAATTTTCGGAAAACACTTTGTTTACTGTGGCATTTGCTTCTATCATATTTATCTTAGCACAATAAAGGCCTGTAGATATGGCAGGTATGGTTTCTAGGATTTTCTTATGGCCATTGGCGAGTTCAAATATCATAAGAAATTCTTTATTCCCTTCGCCCTTAGTTTCAATATGCAAATCATTCATTCGAATGTCTTTAAAACTCAATAGGCTCCTCTTTGAGCTCGGTGAGTATAGTGCATCACTTATTTCTAGATGTGTACCCTTAGGTAATAATATGTTTGCTTGACCATATCCTTCTATTAAATTAGCCATACCCGCTATGGTATATATTGGTACTTTTGAGTGTGAGATTTATGAAATATCTTTTGTCTCTTAGAATCATGTGGCTTGATCCACTATCCACCACGAAAATATCATTGTTATCACTCATTCTTCAAAATCAATAATCATATTTTAGAGACTTAAAACAATATCTTTTCATTAAATCAAATAAATCCAAAATAATAGCAATAACAAATAAATTCAAGAACATAAATCCAAGCAAATAAAAACACCAAAACTAAACATAGAAACTAAATATCGAGATCAACTTTATTCTTTTAGACAATCTGAAGTCTCATATTGCATTAGATCATCTTGCTCATGATCAAAATCATTTTCATGATCTTGATGGACCAAATTTGCTTCCGGATTCTTCCCTTTAATACTCTCTTGATAGATGTCAATCAAATACTTGGGAGTTCTACATGTTTTGGCCCAATGATTCCCCATTCCACACCGATGGCATCCATGCTTGTTGGCCGAGTTTTGTGGCTGAGAAAAATTGTCACGGCCTCTTCCCCGGCCTTGATTAAAGTTGGGTTGATACCCTCGGCCTCTGCCTTGTCCTCGGCCATAGGGGCTTTAGCTGTGGCCACGTCCTCCTCGCCATCTTCTACGTCCACAGCCTCAGCCACTACCTCGACCATTAAACTCTTTATGGACATGGTTTGTTTCTTTCTTTTCTTCAGCGGCCGTAAAGGCTTCAGGGAGTGAGGTTGATCCGGGAGGTCTCATTTCACTATTTCTCATCAATAACTCATTGTTTTGCTCAGCTAGCAATAAACAAGATATCAAACTTGCATATGTCTCGAAGCCCTTTCCACGATATTGTTGTTGTAACAATACGTTACTTGTGTGGAATGTAGAGTATGTCTTTTCAAGCATCTCTTCTTCAGTTATTTTCTTACCACACAACTTTAATTTAGAGACAATCTTAAATAGGGCCGAGTTATACTCATCCACGGATTTAAAATCCTGGAACCTTATATTCCTCCATTCATACATTGCCTTTGGTAACATCACCGTTCTATGGTGATTATATCTTGTTTTCAACTCGTTCCAAAGGTCAAAAGGATTTTCAATTGTAAAGTATTGATCTTTGAGACTCTCAGCAAGATGATGGCGAATTATCATAATTGCCATGTATCGATTTCTTTCATTCTCATTATTATTCTCAACGATACATTTGCCAAGTCCTTTAGAATTTAGAGTGATCTTAATATCCAATGCCCATTGTAGATAGTTATCTCCCGAGAGAGTAAGGGCAGCAAATTCCAAGTTTTGGATATTCGACATCTGAAATTATGCATCATATTCTCTTAAGTATCACAAAATTTTAATATTCATGCATGGTGTAAAACAATTTACGTGATAATATTCTAGCAACCTAGCATGCTCAAAATACAAGTTCAAATTATCATGCAAGGTTCTCATGCAGCTTAAATATTTATATATTGATCAGATTTTAATTTGTGACAATTATTATCATGCAACCGATTTAACAAAATAGTAAAGTTATGTAAAATAAATTCATGCGATAATAATCTAGTAAAATTATATGATGAATTTTCATGCAAGATCTTAACATATCTATGTGATTTGATCGGATTTTAATTTATGATAATTAATTATGCACTCAAATTTATCAATCTATTAACAAAACAAAATAATTTTCATCTGATAATCGGATTTAGCATGCAAGTTCTAAATATATATGCTTGTCGGATTTTAATAAAATTTGTGATAATTATTATCGATTAATTTTAATCATGCAACATAATCATCAATCAAACAAACAATCATATGCGGATCAATTAGGGTTTATACATATATGTGCAGTTTCCATATTAATTAGGGTTTCATAATTATTTAACCAAATTCATAACCTCATCGTGAATATCAACAAACAAACAATAATTAATCACACAAGAATATTCGTGTCTTGCGATACTCCAGCAATCATACAATTAATATTGAACATGAAAAACCAAACATGCTATATAATTAGGGTTTTTATCGGAACAGCCGGATCATACATCCGAACACATGACTCCGGTTAGCCGGAACAACCGAGCATCGGAACATATATCCGAATATAGATCATCTTTTAGGGTTTTGTAGATTTCCTAATTTAATTAGGGTTTACCGATTTCATGGTTATATATGTTCTAGGGTTTTAGAACTTACCTTAGAGATTCGGTTTGAAGTGAAAATCACGAACCAGATATCTTCCTTAAGAAATACACTCAATCAATCTTTTCACAACCCTGTTACCATGTATTAGGGGAACCGAGTCTCAGAGTGAAGTAAGATTGACTGGTTTCAAGAGATCTTATTTGCTTTGCTTTGATCCGGTTGCTTTGTGATCGGCGGTGAGATTAGGGTTTTAGATGTGGCGGCTGCTAGCTAGGGTTTTAGAGACTATCGTGCTGATAACGTGTAGTAAACTAGAGAATTATGGGAGAATTTCGTGTGTTGTATTATTGATAATGAGGTTCCAATAGAACCTTAATATAGGAATCAATACAAGAGATAAAAGGTAAATCCTATTCGGAATAGGAAAAGTATAAACCGTCTTAAGTCTCATCAAATATGGGTCTGATCGACCAGAATTAGAGTTTGACAATCCACAATAATTTATAACTTCAGGATTTTGCTTTTTTCCTTACCGAATTTTTAGGTCAATTATTATATATGACTGTTCTGTGTCGTAGTAAACTTATAGCAGAAGAAGAAGAAGTGTTGGGTTATGACAAGTGTTGTTTTATTAAATGGTTATTTGATATTATTTTAGGTCAATTATTAATATGACTTGTCGTAAGCTTATAGAAGAAGAAGAAGAAGCATCTTGTAGCTGGCGACATCGACGTGCTTGATACTCAGTCAATTGAAACGGCACAAAATACTCAGTCTTTTTGGGACAACAAAAAAGCAAAAACAATTTATTGATTTTCTTCTAATATTCATAATTAGCCTGTGGTGATGCCACGTCCAAATTATAGTGTCTTTTTACTATGCCATGTTCTTTGTCAAATTTCGAAGAAGGCGAAGAAAAAGAAGCGTCTTGTACGGCACGAATATGATAACGAAAAAGGGAAATTTGGATAATATAGAAACTTTTAAACTTTTTTTTGTCCGTTTATACTTTTTTTTTGTTTTTTAATGGTGATACAATGTTCTAAATTCCAATTTAACCTCTAAATCCAAGAAAATTAACCAAAATTAGAAAAAAATCAAATATTTTTGTTGATGTAAAGTTCGTACATTTTTAATTATATATTTTTATTAAATTAAGAAAAAAAAAACTTAATTCCCAAAGTTTTCACAACTAGACCGGACCGGCCAGTCGAACCGGTCCAACTGGAATTTAGTGGTTATACCGAGTCCAAGTAAGCTTTAAAAGCGGATGTGAGCAAAACCAGAAAATTTACTATAAGACCATTTCTAATAGTTGGCTCTATTTTTTTTTCTAAAAATAGAGATTTTCAAAAATAGAAGAAATGTTTGCCCCAATGGTTGCCTCTTTTTTATTTTTAAATAGTATTTAAAATTTTAATATTTTTATTCTATTAACTAATTTATATCAAAATCCTTTACCTTCTAATTTCACAAATTTGATCCATTCATTTTGTTTTATAACAATAGTTCAATAAAAATCTGTTTTTACTAAAATTAAACATTGTATTATATAAAAAAAACATTTCATTACACCACATCAAATTAAAAAGATAACTATTAAATTTTTAAGCATCTTCATTGGATTTATCATCTCTCATGTAATTCCATAAAATTTGACAAACTCATGTTTTTTTTTTTTTTTTGCAATCCTTGAGCAGGCAAAACAGTGAGGATGGTTTAGTAAACGTTTTTGGGTTGATAGATAAACGATAACTATCAAGAGACTAGCCGGAGAGGAGAGAATATATTCCGGTGGGAGAGAATATATTCCGGTGAGATCAAGATTGGAATGCTTTTACCGGTCAATAGATTTGAAGAAACTGGAGATTCAAGTTGATGACCACGTTTAAGTGTTTGGTTCCTTTTTGTTTTGTTTTGTTTTGTTTTGTTTACAGTTTTATCATATTAGATTCTGCACAAGATCGGCTAATTCTATATCACTTAAATTATTTTCTTCTCTTTTTCTTTTGAGTTGAGCTTAGTTTAGCTATATAGTAATATAGCCTATGTTCTCATTTCTCAAATCTCACTTCTCACGCACTTTTCTCATCTTTCTCAAGAACTAACAAAACAATCAAACAATGATCACAAGAATCATAAGTTCTAATCTCTCTTAGATGTTTGATCGTTGGTGATCAAAACTCAAAAGGTTAGGTCAAACGAAAGCTATATACGGCGATTTAGTCCAATGACTGCAAAATATTTACGGCATGCAAAAATTATATGTCATTTCTAATTAACACATGACTCTATGATTTCATCTCATCCTAAAATAATTTCGTGTCATTTTTTTTTGTGTTAAACATATTTTTTAAGGATATTGTAGTAATAGATATTACCACAAAGGTAATTCTCGAAATACAACTTATAAAAACAGAATTTTCACAAAAAAAACAAAAAAAAAAAAACTTAATTGAGATCCACCGTACAACTTTGTGGTATGAGACACCAAATTCTTCAGAACAAAAATTACCTTTTTTTTCTTTTCGGCATCAGACTGCAAAGACTAGTTGTTGCATTTTCTAGCTCCTCTTCCTCAATCTTATAGCGAGACTTAGCTCCTCCATTTTACTTACAAAGTTGTTGTGATGATTTGAGCTCATCATTCTCCAAATTCTGTAGTTGAGATAATCCATGTTCTAGTCAGAACAGAAGGTATGAAAAAGTAATCTTCACCAATGTAAAAATCATAAAAATAAGTATAGTGTGAGCTTTAGGAAACTAAACCGCGATAGTTATGATAAAAGGTCATAACAAACGTGCAAGCCAAGAAAGAAACAAAATACCTAAAAACATTCAAATAAACTTATAACTCTTTGGTCGGTGGTATAATCTATTGAATAAGATCTTAATTAAGATGCTCCTATATATGCTCTGCACTACAATTGTTGTGAAACTAAAATACAAATGTTTTATGAGTTTTTCTTTTTAGGGTTACCTGAAAACGTTTGTCCAGCTGATGAGGAGAAAACAATGAAGAACACTGCCTCTCCTCCTTGTATCTTGCTGTTCCATAGCCATGAAAGTTTATGGAAGATTCACAATCAAAAGATTCAACATTTCTTCACGTAATCTGCAAGTAGAAATGAAAACAATTTAGTATTCGTGTACTGCTTCTCTCTCTTCACTATCATCCATCTCAGTGCCTAATCACTGTCTCCACACTCTTCAAACTCATCAGTCTCACTTCCTAAATCATTGTCTCCACAGTCTTCATACTGATCGATTTCACTGCCTATATCACTGTCTCCACACTCTTCAAACTGATCATTCTCACTATCATCACTCTCTTCGCGCTCTTCACTGTATTTAGTTTCATAGCATCCATCACTAACAGTATTGTCTTCATAGGCTTCACTAACATCATGAAAAGTGTTTGGAGTACCACTTCGGTTCTCAGGTGATGAACAGTCCTCGAGGAAATCTATACTGCATTCTAATAATCTGCCTGTAGACTTACTTAAATTAGTCAATTGAAAATGTATATCCACATGATCGTAGTTCAATTGAGCTAAAGAAGCATCACCTTGGTTTAGAGGGAAAGAACACTCGAATATATCAAAGTGGACACCATTCTTAATTTTATAAAACTGTTGTGGTCGATAAGGGGAAACAAAGTGGTTCCCAAATCTACCTCTGAACAGACAAGATACGTGCATGACAAAACATGAAAGCTGACCATCAGGATATGAATCATACGTGGCGAAAACCTTAACTCTTAAGAGCGTTTGAAAGGGACAAGTGTGAGGTAGAGTAATATTGGTGAGAGAGGTTGCAGTAGTAGGGCGACTGGAATATAAAATATTTTCTTCATGCCATGGACGAAGTAGGTTCTCCGGTGATGAACAGTCCTCAGAGAGTCGTATACCCCATCCTTTTAATTCAAATGTAGATTCCCAATCACTTAAACCTATCTTCATATCCACGTAATCATAGTTGAGTAGAGCATTAACTTTGATACCACATTCAAATATTAACAGATGACTATCCTTGCCAGTTTTCAACCTGCTATGTACCCTAACAATATTGGAATCATCGGTGTATCCAAATCTTCCTTTGAACTGACAGTTTACATCGATACATACTCCATTAGAAGCAGTTACCACTGCGCAAGCCCTAAATCTGAAGACTTGTTGAGAGAGAGGGATGTGAAGTAGAGGGATATTGGTGAGAGAGGTTTCAGTAGTGCGGTGAGTAAAATATGAAGGCACTTCTTCCCCTGGAAATACCATAGAGTTGAAAATAATAAATGGTTGTTGCTGAATGAGAGCATCTTGATCCAGTTTGAAACATTTGGTGAAATAGAGCTTGGTTTCTGGAACATAATCATCTAAAAGAGAAGAGGAGACCTCCTCGGGAACTGTGGCAATACTGTCTGTTTCCATCTCCACCCCAGTCCCACTTGGACAGCCACTTAAATCAACTCTAGTCAATGCCACACAATCTGAAAAGTGAACTTCCTTAAGATGTTTCAGTTTAGAAATGTTTAGGGATACACATTTTAGCTTACTGCAACCTTCCATAGTTAACATAATGAGTTTGTAGAAGTTATTGATCCACCAAGGAACCTCTTCAATCCCTGTTTGGTTTAGATTGAGATATGAGATGTTGGTTGAGATTTTAGGAAAACTCCTCAACCGTGAGCATCCATGGAAATCAAGGTTATGGAGAGATTTTAGGTTAATCCCTGTGGGAAGAGTCTCCAGATTTTCGCAGCTACGAATACTCAACCTCTCAAGTTGATTGAGATTCTGAAATGAGGAAGGAAGTTCCACCAAACTTGGTATATACTCGAGCTCCAACTCCGTCAAAGTGGGAGACAACATGGCCATGAAGGACGTAAGCGGCTGAACCAAATAAACAATGATGTTATACGAAATCACCCATAATTTTATACTTTTTACTTTTACAGTTTGTCAGTCACAAATTAATTACTGTGATTTAAAGTTAATTACCTTAAATTTATAAAATAAATCTTAAATAATAATAATAAATTTATAATAATAATAATGTAATAATAATTAAAAAAAAACTATTATTTTTGAGTAATAGATTTTTCAGCTAAATTAATTTTCATTAAGAATATATATATATATATATATATATATATTTCTTACATTTTGGCATTCCTTGGTTTGTTGCTTACAAAGTGCTTGTTGATGCCAAAAAAAAAAAAGAAGCTAGTAAAAGTGGCTGGAGAAAATATTAAGTTTAGAACTAACATACCTCCACTCCTTTCGATTTCGATTGTTTCCCATCACTCTCATCTTTTGATATGACAAGCTCAACAAGATTTTGGAGATGTAAGTTAGAAGGGAATTCTTCAATGTTTGTCCCATATAGATTGAGAACTGAGATGTTGGTTGAGAATTTGGGAAAAGTCCTTAACTGAAAGCATTCTTCCAGATTGAGGTAGTCGAGAGATTTGAGGTTGAAGCCGGTGGGAAGAGTCGCCATACTGTTGCAGTATCCCATGTTCAATATAGTCAGTTTATGGAGATTTTTTATAGAGGAAGGAAGCGCCACCAAACTCCAACAATGATCCAAGTCAAGTTTTACAAGATTAGTAGCTTTTGAAAGATCTGGAATTTCTTTCAGGTTGTCAGATCTTGCCAGATCTATCTCCTTTAGACAAGTAAGCGACTGTACTCGACAAAAATAAACACATAGCTTAGTAGAAAATACACCACACATAACATAAAATATTAATCAAAACTTACAACAACTCCTTCCCACAACTTCTCTAGCTTGCTTTCTCGCATTTTGAGCATGACAAGGTTTTCAGGACGAAAATTAGAAGGCATACAACTCATTGGATATTTGGGCCAACACAATAGTTTGAGTTTAGGGGGCAAATAGTCGAAGCTTTCAGGTAAGTGCAATCTAACTTCTTCATCTTTCTGTGTATAAATCTTTGAGTAAATTTGTAGGAAACGGAGATTACGCATCCGTTTAAAGGCACTTTCATGTACATGCAACTCATCGATCTGACTTGCATTCAATGATATACCTAAAACTTTTTGAGTACCCTGAAAATATAATATTAATGAGAAAGAGACAAAACCATATACAATTTATCGTTTATAAAATTTCATTAAAAATAAAAAAAGAACTTACAATGCCTTCACTCAGTACATCACAAATATCTTTTGAATCCACCAGAAATTCCTGTTTTCCGGGTTTGTCAATGGACTGTGTGCGAACAATTTTTCTGCCCATTTCTTGTAGCAAACAGTGCATCTCCACATGACCTTGTCTGACATGAATGAGAGACTTATCAGCTAGGTTTTGCAATGCAATATTAACACCCAAGTTACTATCTGCGAGCAATGACTTGATGGATGTGACTCTCATATGATTGAAAAGACATGCAATATGACGAAATATCACTTGATCTTCTTCCCTGCCTAACTCATCATAGCTGACTCTTAGTATTTTCTCAATTTTATCGTCTAGACCATTCTGAAGCCTTGGCAACATATCCATCCAGTACTCCTTATCCCTCCCCCGCAAATATGATCCTAAAACATTAAGACCCAAAGGAAGACTACCCGCATGTCTT
>CM051366.1:13459665-13509665 GCA_028015245.1 Cardamine occulta
GTAACTTCAACTACGAGCTCCTCAAAACCTCGAAGTGGAATCTTTTTACTGAAAGCATATTGACATAACATCTCACAAGCGCACTTTTCAGTTGGGAGACCAACTTCATAAATATGATCAATCATATGAGCCCTTAACAAGTGCTTATCATTTGTAACCACAATGATTCTACTCCCACTTCCAAACCATTGAATTTCATCCGCCAAGACTTTTAGCACCGTAAGATCATCCAAATCATCAATGACGATAAGAAGTTTTTGGTGCTTTACCCTATCTCTCAATGCACCTAGATGATCTATCTTTATGTCCTTTATCCCCATAATTTCCGACAGAAATTGCTCTTGTAAATGTAACTTCATGTTGTGGTCGTCCGGATTGGTTCTACTATAAATTTCTTTAATCTTCGATACGAAACCTCTATCTATGAAAATGCTACCTTGAAAATGCCTAGAAATTTGGTTAAAAAGAGCTCTTGCGATGGTAGTCTTGCCAATCCCTGACGAACCCCATATACCAACCATCTTCACTTCCTTAGATTCCAATTGCAACAACACACTCATATTTTCAATATGATCTTTGATGCCTACAAAATCCTCAAAATCCTTCGATGAAGTTGAAAGCAGTTTACCCAAAATATCATTGACAATTTCTTCAATCATTTTTGCTTCACTATCCCTGATAAAGAAAAAATTAATTTCACAATAATAAAACGACATTTACTTATGATATGTATCTAAGCACAAGATAATAATTTATAAAATCATACCGGGTCGCATAATGATATCCGAGGATATTAGCAACACTGGTCAACGCTTTTATCCATTGATTTTTCACTTCCTTTGTTTTGTTCTTGCAAGTCTCTTCAAAGATCTTTCCAAAGTCACCAGTTTGTTTTCTCACATGGGAAGGATCCAAACCATAGAAAACCGGTATCACCATCTGACCAAACTCTTCCTTACATTTCACAATCTCAAGCAACTCATTAAGGCACCAGCTTGACGAAGCATAGATTTTGGAGAACACAACCACCGCGATCCTCGAATCTTTAATCGCCTGTTTAAGTTCAGGATCAAGCGACCGGCTTCGCTCCATCTTATTGTCTTTGAAAGCGATGATTAATTTCCGATCGAGCTCTTTGAGAAAGTGGCTGAGAAAAGTCACACGAACATCTTTCCCACTGAAGCTCGGGAAAACATCATAAACCCAATTGTGAGAAGAAGACGAAGAAGCCATTGAGAGAGAGACTTTGGCTATTCATTGTTATTATTAATGAATATATATAGAAGCAGCTTGTTTCTTGAAAGTTTTTTATTGCAAGTCGATGGAAGTTTCCTATTCGTTGACTTTAATCACCCGCTACACAATTTTCTAACTTGTTTACTTTATTAAATATAATTTTGTTGATTGTTATCAGAAAACTGTTAGCAATAATTTCCATCGGTGTTTTTTAATTATAAAATCTTGTTATGATGTATCATGTATGTAAGCTCAATATGCTCTTGACGACAAAAAAAAAAAAAGATCAACATGCTCCAAATCCTGTGACTGCTGTGTGCTTTCTTGCTATGAGATATTTTATGGAGGCATGCATAATCTCAAACTATAAGCAACTCATGAGTATTGTGACCACTAGGAAAGTCATCTTAATAGTAGTAAAACATTGAATAAATTAAAACAAAAAAACATTGAAGGGTATAATTGTATAGATCATGCTTATCTAGGTTTTGAATTCGAATCCGTAAACCATTGGATGAACATTTCAAGAGACTGAAACCAGAGTGAACGCAGAATTATTGCAAATTGCAATCTATATTATACAAAAAAAAACCAAAAAAGTCGGTTCGAATCAAATGATCCTGGAGTAGTTCATCTGTTCATGATTCTTTGTACGTAGCAGAATAGGAAGCGAGACAAAGAATCAAAGACCTAAGGCTAAGCTTCAGTCATTGTAATTTCCAATCTGGAACAGAGACGGCCAATATATATATATATATATATATAGTGGGCAAATCTCTCTTAGACGACCAACGATCAAACATCTAAAATATGTATAAAAACATAAACTATAAAGTAGTAAATATATATAGAAGCAGCAGGCACTTGATAAAAGCTTCGTCAATCACGAACTTGGATCAATTATGATAAAGCAGACTAGCAGAGCAATGTTTGATAGACACTGAGCAGCATGACAATTCTACGAATAAGAACTAAAAGGAGATATATTTGGTTCTTGTATGAAATAATCAAAATTTTATATGCTTTCGCTGATTAACATTATACTTTTGTGATGTCCAAGGTTGTTACAATATTATATTGGATGTGTCCAAATAAAATGTTTTTCATAAAAATAATTGAAGCAACGGCGAGAATCATCAGTTGGCGATAAAAAAGGAAGAAAGGGCGACAGAGTTTTCTTGCGCAGTAACCCAAATCTTAAAAAGAATTAAGTAAAATAGTCTTTTGTCAGTTTTTTTTTTGTTATCAGAAATTAGTTAGCCATGGACTCACATGTCGAAGGGAGTGTTTTGACAAACTAACCCTCTTTCTAACTCATAATGATCCAATACTCTTACCCACTTTAAAACTCCAGTCATAATGATTTTTCAAAATTACTTGCATACAAAAAAACTAGAATATGGTGGTTAATGAAAAAAAAGAATTCAATTGAAGAGAGATGAAATTTGAAAATAGCGTGAAATATGTAAAAACAATACTGGATTCGACGCGAGCTGGCCACCCAACCCGCAGTTAAATGCACGAAAATGAAGCTGGTATAAGGGGTATTATGGGCCTTCGGGTCCAGAACTTCCAAATTTCCAAAAAAAAAAAAAAAAACAACAACAATACTGGAGATATAAGAATATTACTGTGTCATGTTAACATTTTTTTTGTGGATAAAGTTGGTCATGTTAAAATTTACTGTGTTTTAAAAAAAATATGTGACCTAGAAAAAATAGAACATGAAATATACAAAAACATCATGTTAAAAATAAAAAGAAATACAAATGATGCTATATAGAATATTAAAACACAAAATATTGAAAAAAATACTTAATTTTTTTTTTAATTCAGATAAACTTTAGTTGTAATTCAGTTTAAACAAACATAAAAGAAAACAGATTTTAAATATAATAATTACTGACGTTGAAATCCGAGGAATGTAACAGTTCACCTCTAATTAGCAAAGTTTGACCTAATCTTCGATGGCAATATTATAAAATCCGGGGAATATATAGATCACCCTTACCTAATATTTTATTAAAAACTTAAGTTGGACCTCTGACAAAGCTTCTTAAAGCCCATTTAGCTAGGGTATCAGCCGACTGATTGGCTTCCCGTGGGACACAAGAGAAAGAAATTGTAATGAAATCTAGAGAGATAGTAAAGATATCATGGAGAATCTCATGGAGCTCCTTTGAAGGAGATCCCAAATTGATGGCTTTGATTAGCTTGAGAAAATCTGAAGCGGCGATAAGGGTTGTGTAGTTTAGATCTTTTGCATGGTGAAGTGCCATGAGTAAAGTTGTAGCTTCAGCCATTGTGGCAAACGATCCCGTGATATCGGGATTGTCGGATCGACTAAAGACCCAACCAAAGCCTGCCGATCTGTTATCTTCATTCCACACCGCATCTGAGTTCAATTTAGTCACGTCAAGGTCCCTTGGTGATTCTGGAAGATCTTCTGATTCTGTGCATGCCAAATTGTCCAAAAGATCCAAGGAAACAAAGGTCCCTCTCCCAATCCCGTTGGAGGTAAGCAAATCAAGAGCTTTGCTGTTTTAAGCCCTTGCTTAAGCGAGTCGATGTGAACAGCGCTTAGTGTGGTTTTGCATGGGCTTAGGGACCAGATTTTTGCCGCATACGAGCAGGTGAAGAAGAGGTGGAGAGTAGTTTCTGGTTCACCGCAATGCGTGCATACCACTGTGTGTAGGCTCTGTACATTGTTTTAACAAAAAAATCCATAATTTATGATTTTAATAGTTCAATGTCCAAATTATTTTATATATAATGGATAAACCATTGTTCAAAAGTTTGACACATCAACACTTTTCTTATTGACATATCAATTTATTTGTATCACTTAAAATATATCATTAAAAATCAATAACCGATTCATCTTCTTTTTCTATTTCATCATTCTAAATAATTTGTTGGTTATTTAGCAAATTTGTGATTCCAAACAGCAGGTTATTCTTCATCTCACTCTACTCTCTTCGTTTTTTTCTTCTATCATCTCTTTAAATCCATATCGTTTTTGTTTACTTTAAATTAGAATCCGGAATGGTTTCTCTCTGCCCTCATGTCTTAAATTCGTTGAGCATGAGCATGTTGAACACCACAATATCTGTGCATATTAACATGCTCAACTTGCTCCTTTGAATTATGTTCGAAGGTATGTTTAAAATTAGGAGAACATAAATCTTAACCCTCTTCTCTTTTTTTTGTCTTTCAGTGTAATTGGCAGCGACGGCAGGTTTATTTCTCTTACTGCAGTGATCTGACTTCTTGGACGAACAGAGGGTTGGAGGCTAATCCATATTCCATCATGTTGATAAACAACTGTCTCAACTTTTACACTTATTGTTAGCATGTAGTTTCTCTTGTTCATGATTGCTTGTAGTTACAATGATTTGATTTTTTCGGTAGATTTCTCAAATTCCAGGTATGTTTATTGTTTAGATGATGTCATGGTTATCCTCAAATATTTGAAGATTTCTCAAATTCCAATTCTGTTTATTGTTAAGATAAAGACTCATTATGTTTATTGTTTAGATTAAGTCATGGTTGTCATCAAATAAGTGAAGATTTCTCAAATTCCGATTATGTTTATTGTTTAGACCAAGACATGGTTATTATCAAGAGCTGAAAATTTCTCAAACAGCTCTAGTGATTTAAACGTCCAATCTACATATCTTGGAGTGTATTTTCGGCATTGATGAGGTATTTGTGTATTATTTTTTCTTGTGTCCTTTATTAATAGTTAGTTATGTTAGATTATAACTAGAGTTTATTTTGTTTCCTCAGCTTTCTTGTCTCTGTGATTTTATGGCATGGTTGATGGTTCACGTGTGTTTCAACCCTCTCTTATTCACAATCTTTTGATTTTATAACCTTGTAAGTGTTATCCCACATCATTCTATTCCAGTCTGCCAGTGGGGGAACATGAAGGCGGCTCGGATGGAGGTGCTAAAGGTGGAACATACAGTAAACCCTGCCCCAGTCATTCTAGCAGAAACTTTCCGATCACTTTTCATCATTGTAGACTCTGTGGAGAAGGAAGGTTCGTAGGATGTTAAGCAACATTTGACCTACGCCACACTTTCGATTCCCCGAAAGTTCTAATCGAAGGCATTGAAGGTCGGCAAAAAGCAAGCTAATTCGGGTTATATCAAGGAAACGGCTCTCTTCAAAATTCGAAGACAGAGGGAATTTGGCTATACCACACAAGATGACAGGCAGTGAATATCCCCGAGTGCCTCTTTTCCGCGAACTCAAAATAGACTTTAAGTAAGAATGTGGAACTCTTATTCGTTACTTTTGATCAAGACGAGGCGAAAGAAAAAAGAGCCAGACTGTCGTGTACTTTAAGGTGTCCTTTGATTCGGGGGGCGGCTTTTCTTTGAATGTGTCAAAATGAAGGTCCTCCCAGGGGCTCAATGCGATGGAAGGGTTGGGATTTTCTTTGATGCAATGCAAATCAGCTTGATCGTAGCCCGGCTACATATTCGCAAGATCACTAATCCCAATGAGACGGATGCAGAAAGTGTTGTTTTAGATGAACGTCGTAACACCGAAAGGGTCCGCGAAGCTTGGTTTCTAAAATATACGAGGGGTTGAGTTTCAGCTTGAATATTGGTAGTATTACACGTATGTCATTTCCTTAAATATTGGCCTTAAATTTTGACTTTGATGTTTTCATTTTGAGTGAAAGTTTCATTCGGATTCTTTTTTTTTTTTTTTTTTTTTACCGTGTGTATGTTTTGTTTTGTTATAATGTTCTCTTTTTATTTTGAGTTGAGCTTAGTTTAATTATGTTGTCACTTCTCATTTCTCACTTGAACATTAGAGAACTCTTCTACTGGGCCTGGACCATGTACTCCGCTAAGTGTCTACTCTTGGCCATTTTCTTATTATAGACACGTTTCTCATCTTTCTCAAGAACTAACAAAACAATAAAGTAATATCACAAGAATCATAAGTTCTAATCCATCTTAGAAGCTGAATCGTTGGTAATTAAAACTCAAAAGGTTAGGTCAAACGAAGGCTAGGGAGATACAGTTCAATTACTAAAAAGTATTTACGGCATAAAAAATTAGCTTATGTCAATTGTGGTTAACACATGCCTCTACGATTTCATCTTATTCTATAAGAATTTCGTTTTTTTTTTTACAGAAAAAAAAAGCGTTGATTTAGTTTTGATTGTGCTAGAAAACTCCTAAGAGATTGTATCATTTTTGTTGGAAGAGCATGGTCCGTTGAATCGAAGTGGGCATGCTTCTTTGTAGAAAGAAAGGAATTTAATGTTTGGTTGGTTCCATGAGACCAAATTGTGAGCCACCCGCCAATTTTCTTAAGAAGTTAAACCATTTACCACTTCTTTAAGAGTCTTTTTCGACAGGTTAAGATTCTAGAGCCCGTCATCTAATTCGTCGGCTGTGTTTAAAGATGATTTGGACAAAAAAAATGTTGTCCATATGTTGTGGTCGGATAGGTGGCTCGTAATTCACCGTAATAAAAATATTCTTAATGAACGTTTGATTAAATTTTTGGGTCAACAAAGTTAATGTGAAATTGAATTTCATTTAAAAGTAACAGTAATAATAGAAATAGCATGTAGTTTATATTTTATTAAGTTGTGACATTGTTTTCTTCGAATCTAGTCACTATTGTGAAGTTGGTGAAACGACGAAATTCAATTCTTGCTTGTGATTAAAACTTTTTTTTATTTTTGTCCTTGTCGGCAGATGAGATGGAGACATTTATGCATATCATAATCGAGTAGTTGATACACATCAATTTTGGATTTGATTTTTCAGTAAGTTCTTTTGTAGATTAGATGCTATTTGATGCCTCTTCTAGTCTTTTTCATTACCGTTTTAAGGATTATACATTGACTCAAATGACTTTTTCACTTGCTTTATTTTTAGGATACCAAGACAAAAAGGATTTGCAAGAGGCTATCTTCTTCTCACGTTGATTCTAATTGAATTTAGCTATAACCAGGAGTTTACCAAATTACATGGCTCTAACAACTAACAACATCAAATTTGAGTTCAAATGCACAGTGTTAAAAATAATTTATTTGTCAAAACAGCATATTTGGGAACATAAATAAAAAAATCTAGCATGACATGTGTAAGAGAGAAAACAGATGTGGTCTCCAAATTTTATTAACATGTTTTAAAAAAGAAAAATTCCATAAAAATATACCAAAACTATTTATCTATTTCCAAAAAAACACATGAGTTTTTTGGATACATAATGAATTAAATTTGTCTTCTATTATTATACAATTGTTTTTTTTTAAATCATATCCATTTCATACCCATGAGTTACCGGAAAATAATAAATTTTTGATTCTCAATAATATTTTTAAACAAAACTGAAAACAATTAAAATTCTTTAAAAAATATAAAAGTTTATGTTATTTATTTTTGATATTTTCAGCGTTATATATTATCTCATGAAGTTATATTATTATTTAACTCACTGAATATTGATATCTTTGTCTAAAACATTCTAAAAAAATATTAAAAGTGTATTTTAATAATAATATATCATATTTTAATCTAAATATTTACAAGTACTATTTAGCATTTTCTACTAAAACTCTAATATTTTTCATTAATTATTTATAAAAAGCCATATTTCTCGGGCCATACTTATCTAGTTTGGAGGGATATCATTTATCAATCAAGATTCTCTTGGGCTCCACTTTTGACATTTCTCCATTTTTCTTTCTGTTGTCTTTTTTTTTTTCTTTTTTTTCTTGCTCAAATCTAATTCTGTTGTTTCTTTTCTAATTTACGAACCGTATAAGCGTCATATTTTCTATTTAAAACATTTACAGTTATCAATCATACTGAAACTGGAATAAAAAGATTCAAACCATGATCTCACAATTCTGATACAAGTTCTTTGGCATTATTGAACCACAATAAATCTGCTAAATATTCATACATATATAGTCTTTTTTGGCAACTATATCTGTATATATTTCAGGTATAAAACTAAGTATATACATACTCATATTACTTACCTGCTATATATATATATTTAGTAGACAGAATTGACATTTTCTCAATAGTGCTACTGCGGTTACCATATTTCCACGTTTTTTTTCCCTTATGGGCATATATTTACATATAGATAAGAGTACAATTTTTGACCAAATATTTATATATAAGAGTAGAACAAATCTCCGGAGACACACACAACAGAAGCAAGAAAAATGCAAACTCTAGCCAGTTTCGTAATTATCATCCTATTACAAAGCTTACTGTTTCGTGTTTATGGTCTTCATCAAAGTTCTTCAGAGAACATTTTAGAAGATTCATCTTCATTTCCTTCTGATTTCCTCTTTGGAACAGCTTCTTCCGCTTACCAGGTACTTATTTTTCCTTTCTTTGATCAGTTCAAAATTAGACATGTTACTCTATTTCCCAACTTCAGTTTGTTTGAACTTTTTTTTGTTTGGTCTCGTTGTAAATAGTATGAAGGTGCGTTCTTGACTGATGGAAAAAGTTTGAACAATTGGGATGTCTTTACCCATAAACACCCTGGTATGTATTTTATTCTGGTTTCCATTTTGTTTATTTTATGTTCCAATAAATTTAATTAGATTCATTTTTTCTTATTGGTTTGGATTAACTTAGAAATATCTATATGGTAATATGCAGGGAAAATACTTGACGAGAACAATGGAGATATAGCTGTTGATCAATATCATCGATTTATGGTTATTTTTCTTATAATATTTCTTGTCTTTCTATTTTTGTCAACTCCATTTTTTCTCTTATATATTTTTAATTATTTGATTTTATTTATATTATCTACTACAATATATGTGTAGGAGGACATCCAATTAATGACTTTCCTTGGAGTGAACAGTTACAGATTTTCAATTTCTTGGGCTAGAATCTTACCTAGTAAGTCCCTTTTTACTTAGGGAATGTATAGTAGATGACGACTATGAAACAAATTTTTTTTTAAGAAAATGACTCTTTTACTTAACCATGACTATTACTACATTTCACTGCATGCATGATTTTAAAAAAAATCGATTGAAAAACTAACAGGAGATAATATATTAAAAAGAAATTTTCAAAATGCGATAATTTCCTGTTGTTTTAAATTTTTAAAATGATTAGGACCAATTTTTTAAAAAAATTTGAATTGAATAAATTTAACATTCAATTCAAAAAATATATTAAAAAGAATGAAACTAAATCTGGATAGAGTTGTTTAGATTACAAAATAACTAAACTTTATTATTTGGGAGACAGGAGGAAGATTTGGACGCATTAATTCTTCAGGAATAAAGTATTACAACATACTTATCGATGCTCTCATTAGTAGAGGTAATAATAATAGTTTTTTTTTGTTAATTAATAATAATAATAGTTACTAATTTATTATTGTATTTTAGTTTAGTTGAAACGTATAATCTCTATTAGTTTCGATGTTTACTTTCTCGATTCAATTACGTAGAATGCATACGATGGAAAAAATAATAATACGTATAATGTATATTGATAAGAAAAGAAAAAGTTACAATTGACTAATTGTCTCACAAATTAATGAAAAAGGTATTGTTATCCAGGGATTAAACCATCGGTGACGTTGAATCATCTGGACTATCCTCAAGTACTTGAGAACCGGTTTCAAAGTTGGTTAAGCCCCGAGATGCAGTGAGTGGTTAAATTGAACTCCTAATTAATTAGCATATTAAAATTGAAATGAACAATTATCGTAAAAATTTTTATAGGAAAGAGTTTGGTTATTTGGCTGATATATGTTTCAAACATTTTGGAGACCGAGTTAAATTATGGACTACGATCAACGAACCAAATCAACAATTAATCTTGGGCTATCTATATGGGATTATTCCACCGTCTCGTTGCTCTTCACCATACGGAAACTGTAGCCATGGGAATTCAGAAACCGAACCTTTCATTGCCGCTCATAACATGATCCTTGCACACGCAGCAGCGGTTAGCATATACCGAACCAAATATCAGGTAATAAACCGATACATAATCTTATTTCTTGTATGATATCATTATATATAAATACAATGTTTTTGTAGAAAGAGCAAAATGGAAGCATTGGCATTGTGGTACAAACATCATGGTTTGAACCCATTAGTGATTCAAATGCTGATAAAGAAGCTGCTGAGAGGGCTCAATCTTTTTATTCGAATTGGTATGTTATATTACTATAAATTGGATCATATATTTATATTTATATATGTATAATGTGTTATATGTTGTCTTATCTATTTGTATGCTAACGTACTAGGATTCTAGATCCCGTTATATATGGGAAATATCCAAAAGAAATGGTGAATATACTTGGACCAACCATACCACAATTTTCGAGAAATGAAATGAAGAACTTAAAGAACTTAAGAGTAGATTTCATCGGTATTAATCACTATACAAGTTACTTCATCCAAGATTGTTTGATCTCTACTTGTAATACCGGACATAGAGCTTTAAAAGCCGAAGGATTTGCTCTCAAATTGAACAAGAAAGGCAATGTTTCCATTGGAGAACTTGTAAGTATATTAATTCCTAGTTTCCTATTTCAACTTGCGACTATATATATTCTAAATGTTTTAATAAAATGTTGTTTCTGTGACCAAAATTTGATTTTCTTGTATGATATATAGACCGACGTAGATTGGCAACATATTCATCCGGAAGGACTCCACAAAATGTTGAATTACCTAAACGATAGGTATCCAAACATACCAATAGTCATAACTGAAAATGGTAAAAGATCTCAAGATTTAACCAATAATCAAGTCATGATTCATAAATTATTATTTTTTTGAAATTATCATGAACAATTTGAATTTGATGGCTTGAAGGTTTTGGAGACTTACAAAAACCCGAAACAACGGTTAAAGACCTTCTACATGATACAAAAAGGATCCAATACATGAGTGGATACTTGGAAGCTTTGCGAGCAGCAATGAGGTAAATAATTTATGGAATTTTGCAGCGATTTAAATCTGCATTTTGATTATTGCATTAAGTTAGTCTTTGGACCAATTCATTTAATGCCAATTAATTGTGAAATTTTTTATAGGGATGGAGCAAATGTGAAGGGTTATTTTGTGTGGTCACTATTAGATAATTTTGAGTGGTTGTGTGGATACAAGCTTCGGTTTGGGCTATTCCATGTGGATTTGAAAACTCTTAAAAGGACACCGAAACAATCAGCTTCTTGGTACAAGAATTTTATTGAAAAACACGTGATTAGAAGAAATCTCGTAGCTAGCTAGATAAATAATGAATACTTAGATTAATTTTAAATTCGTGTTCTTACTAAAAGAAAGTCAAACTTACTACAGCATCTGAAACATATCATTGTTGTATGATCAATGTTTTATTCTGCCGCTTAAACTGAATGGTTAAGGTGCTACTTTTGACTAATCGTATACACTAATTTTATTAGCATAAATGTTTAGTGTACATTAAAATTTGCTTAAACATTCATTTTCTGGAACAAGTGTACTATACGTCAATACATAATATTTATTTATTTTTCCTTAATTTAATACTTGAGCATACAGACATAGACATAGAGATTGTTTAGCTAGAGAGCCTATTTAATAACAACTTCAGATTTGATCGCGTGCACATAATCTTTTAATCGTGGAATTTTATAATTAAGCGAAAATGTTACTATTATTTTAGAGCTTTTTTAAAAAATGGAAGATTTGAGATAATATCACTTTTATGATATTTTTAAAAAAGTACCATTCTAAAATATGTCATATTAACCTTACAAACATTATAAAATCTTATTTATTCCAAGTTATAAAATAGTTGAATTTATTTATTATTTAAGATTTAACACTAATTAGCTTTTAGGAGTTTCATATTACTAAAAATAAGTAAAGTTTTATGTGATCTATCGAAACATATAAGATTTTCAACCTGCGGTTTATTACGTATGGCATGAGCAAAACTTGCGTCTTCATCATCAGGGTTCTCAGACAAAAAATTTCATAGTCTGCTTAATCATGAAGCTGGTCACAGTTCGAATCTCTTCTCTTCGCTATGTTGAAGGCAGAAAACTCCGGGAGCTACAATACTGGTGGCAAGCCTGTGGCTAGATCTCTGTTTCATTATCATGCTTTGTTTCTTATTTTGGAAAATTTACAAAAGCTCTTTGTATAAACTTTTTTCATGAATAAACTTCACATTTAAACAAAACATAAATATGTAGGATTTTAACTCTACAAGTTTTATTAGTCTTTTTAGGTAGAAAAATTATAGCCTGAATTTATTGTTCAGTTTTCTTTTTCAAGTGTGAAATGAGCTTTCCTATAGTTTGTTTTTACCAAATGTTTGTCAATTCATTCATATTCAGAACTTTAAAATTTACAAATACTCATATACATTTTTTTCTTATAAAATAATTGTTGACTATTTAATATTCTGAAAAACAATCAGCTACTTCATGTCTAATATTTTCTCTGTTTCATTTTATTTGTAGTTTTAGATTTTTTCACAATTTTTAAGAAAATAATAAATTTTTCTGGTTTACCTTTAATTAATGTTTTTTTGGTTTTATTTCATTGGTTAAAACATTGAGAACAAAATTGGAAATTTTAACAAATATTTTTATTGGAAACACAAAATAATACTTATTTTGTAATAAAAAAACTCATAAAACTACAAATAAAGTGAAACATAAGGAGTATGTATTTTTTTGGAAGGGGATACAGTTATAGAAAACGGTATGTTCTTTGGAATTTAAAATACAAGAAAACGATAAGTACACAATCTTTTTCTTTTCTTTTTTGGTTAACGGACAAGTACACAATCTTGGGGGGTTAGATTAGAAATGAGAAGATTAATTAAGATAAGCGAATGTTTCCTGCTGTGAGATATTGTTACAGTTAGTAAATTTCAGATAGACTATCGATTCAATTAATTCATAATGAGTCATTAAACAATCAAAAGAAAAGGACACACGACCAAATGAGAACATAAATAGTATATTAGCAAAAATGAGTCATAATCAACAATTACATATAGAAATGGTTGCGTGGTTGATGAATTCCTTTGGTTTCTTTACGAAAAGATCGCTTCTAGGTAAGTAGAAGTCAAACTCTTTGCCATACAAAACTTATAAAACATTTCGTCATGAAAAAATCAAGTTTATTTATCAACTTCACAAATTAAAATTATCATATTGTCTCCATCATCGCTCATATCTTAGCGATTTCTTTGATTATTTCTCGTAATTAATCTAAGATTCCTAGAACATAATAGTTATAGAGTTGAAGAAGAAGAAGATGATACCTCTTTCCAAATCTATTAGTTTCATCACTTTTTCTCTCATATTTTTCACCTTACTTGCATTATACGCAACCTTGTTCTACGAAATTTGTTTTGACACTGGAAACTTGAAAAGAAGTAAGTTGAGACACGAAACTTACGACAATAGCTATGCAGCTACCAGTAGTCATGTCACCAACTCTATCAACAGCCGCCGTACCACCAACCCCGTGACCAAACAGTTCAAGATTCTCCGCCGCACCACCACTTCTTGTTCCAAATTGTAAGTTTTTTTTCTTTTTCTTACTTGCATTTAATTCTTAGTATGTTGCAAAGGAACTGAGACGAAGTGTAAAATATGTTAGTTCATTAATTTGTGATAGAGTTGAAAAAAATTGATGTATCAATTTGCGAATGATTTCAAATTATTTAAAGAATTTTATTAAATGAATATGTTTGTTGTTAAAAAGTGGATAGCATTAATTAAGTATTTAGTTAATGCACCATGACATCACAATAAGAAGATGTTCTAAACTTGGTGGAGAACATTTTTAATTGTACTTACTTTTTTCTTTTTCTTTTTTCTTTTATTTTTTGTTAAGGCTACTTGCTTTTTTCCTAATGTACATTTTTATATTTTTTATAAAAATATAAATTCTATATAGTCTAAAATGATGTAATCACTCCACGCAAATATATAATAGCATGTTTAAGCTATAAGTATGAGTTTTAAGAAATTAAATAAAAAATCAGTTATATATTAAAAACAGAATTTAATATATAACTGATTTTTTTATCAATGATAGAATATACTACAAAATATAAACGGTAATAAAATTAAACAAATTTAATTTTTACAATAACCCTGTGAAATTCTACATTTTTTTATAAATTAAGGTTGTGCACACCAAAGAAAATGCTCCAAAATATTCTTTAAAGTGAAACACAATTTTGGGTTCAAAGAATGTATTTGGTCATGAGTCTGATCCTCCTCTCTCTCGTTCCCTTATCTCCCGTCTCTATTTTAAGTGTGTGTTTTTGTTTTTGCTTTATGGTTGTAATGTTCCTTTCATATTCCTTTGTATTTATATTTTGTAAAATTTCAATCTAAAAAAAAACTTTACAAAAAAAGAATAAAATGCAAAAAAATCCTGTAAGACATCCTATAATATGAAACATAGAGAGTCCTATATTAAAAAAAAAAAAAAAATTAACGTACGGAGTCGTTGGGCCCAAGTTCATAATTTAAAGTTAGGTTGTAGTAGGTCGTTGTATGATTTATGACAATGCATGTACAAATATATTGTTGGTTACAATATAAAGGGAAAATGTTTAAATGTTAGGCTATATAGTCTATATTTATAAACAAATTGATGTATAGTTTATGATTAGAGTATTTTCAAACATATATTTTTTTTATAAGAGTTTCAAACATATTTAGTAGGTAGAAATTGGAGACTTTTAAAATATTAGATAAGAATGCACCAAATCTCAATAATGCCTTTAAAATATCATACAATTTTCATATAAATATAGATACATATAGACAACTAGAGATAAAAGAGTACACACCAAACCTCAGAAGATAAGGCGTTTTATCAAAAACAGAAATCGCAGAAGATAAACACAAGAAAAAAAAATGAAACGTTATGACAACTATGTAACTATATTTTTACTACAAAGCTTACTGTTTCCTCTTTACAGTTCATGTCTTCATCAATCTTCTTCAAATGATTCATCTCCATTTGCTTCTGATTTCTTCTTTGGCACAGCTTCTTCTTCTTACCAGGTACTTCATTTTTTTTTTTAAATATTTCAGAATTCAGTTTTTTGGAGTCAGTACTCTATAATTTTAAAATTTATACTTTTGGTTTTAATTTGATGTATGTAGTATGAAGGTGCGTTCTTGAACGATGGAAAAGGTCTTAACAATTGGGATGTCTTTACCCATGAAAACCCAGGTATGTAATTTATTCGTTTTTGTTTTTAGTTCGGATTGAAACAGATCAAGAAAAACACTGTTTGGACTGGACCTGTATAATTTAAAAAAAAAAGATCATGAAAAGGGTAGAAATTGAACTAACTTGGCGTTAAAATTTGATTAATTTGTTTTGGTTTATATGACCTAAGAATATGGTTTTTAATGTTTTAAATGAATCTTGCGGTTTAGTTACTGCCTTCTGGGTTCAAATTTAATTTGTTTTCATGCATATCATATTTATTTAGTTATTTAACTTTATCGATTTATTCGATTGGTTATGGGCACAAGTTTTCATCTTATATTTGCCATGTTGATTCCATTTGACACTATTAATTATATGGGAAAATGCAGGGAAAATAGTTGACAAGAGCAATGGAGACATAGCTGTGGATCAATATCATCGATTTATGGTTAAATAATTTTCTTATAATATTTTGTGTCTTTTCTTTATATACATTGAAAACGTGATTGGATTTTTTTAATTATTTTAAATTATCCACTATATATGCTTTCAGGATGATATCCAATCAATGTCATTTCTTGGTGTCAACAGTTTCAGATTATCAATTTCTTGGTCTAGAGTCTTACCTAGTAAGTCTTTATTTTCTTATGCATAATATAATAATTAAAATCATGTTTGATATCAAAACTTATACCATCAACCGATTGGTCATTAAAGTTTGTATCTTTTTGTTTGGTTTAAACGATTTATCTTATGAAAAGAAAAAAAACCTTTGCATTTGGGAAATACAGAAGGGAGATTTGGAGGTATTAATTACAAGGGAATAAAGTATTACAACAATTTGATTGACGCTCTCATTAGAAAAGGTAATACTCACTCTCCCTTTTTTAAAAAATAAATTTCTTACTTAATATTTCTTGATGCTTTAAATACAGAAATATAACTTCAAAAGATTAATATATTTTTCATTTAAATGTTTCCAGGGATCACACCATTTGTGACGTTAAACCATTTCGACTATCCTCAAGAACTCGAAAACCGGTTTAAAAGTTGGTTAAGCCCCGAGATGGTGTAAGTTGCTAAACTAATAAGTCTTAGCTAACTTATTTACCTCAACTAACTAAACTAATTTCTTTTCTTTTTTTCTTTTATCAGGAAAGATTTTGGGTACTTAGCTGATATATGTTTCAAACATTTTGGAGACCGAGTTAAACACTGGATCACAATAAATGAACCAAACCAACAAATAATATTAGGCTATCGAAAAGGTATATTTCCACCATTGCGTTGTTCCATGCCATATGGAAATTGTAGTCAGGGGAACTCGGAAACTGAGCCTTTTATAGCCGCACATAACATGATCCTCGCACATGCTAAGGCGGTTCAAATATATCGAACCAAATATAAGGTAACAAATCCATATAATATCTATTAAGATTTTAACTATTTTGTATGTATTATATCGGTATAAGTATGATGTATTTGTAGAAAGAACAAAGGGGGAGTATTGGCATTGTGGTACAAACATCATGGTTTGAACCAATAAGTGATTCCATTGCGGATAAAAACGCTGCAGAGAGAGCTCAATCATTTTATTCAAATTGGTATGTCATCTTATAATTATTTAGACAGACCAAAAAATTCATATATGACTATGTATCATGTATACATGTACCAAAAAATGTTTTCTTATCTAATGTGTACTAAAAAAAATACCAGGATTCTAGATCCTGTTGTATACGGGAAATATCCAGAAGAAATGGTGAATATACTTGGATCAGCTTTACCACAATTTTCGAGCAGTGAAATGAAGAGCCTAAAGAACTATAAATCGGATTTTTTGGGTATTAATCACTATACAAGTTACTTCATCCAAGATTGTATGATCACTGCTTGTAATTCTGGAGATGGAGCTTATAAAAGTGAAGGATTCGCCCTCAAATTAGACCGGAAAGGCAATGTATCAATCGGTGAACTTGTAAGTACATTTTGCATATATTTTTTCTATAAGTTTTTGGTGGACTACCTAGCATATTATAGTGTTTTCTAATATTATTTCTGAAATGTTTGGTTTTTGCGCATATGATAGACTGACGTAACTTGGCAGCATATTGATCCTGAAGGATTCAGAAAGATGTTGAATTACCTAAAAAATAGGTACCACAACATGCCAATGTTCATCACGGAAAATGGTACATACCTCGATATTTTGCGTTATATCTACATTTCATTACGTAAAGTGACTAGAAAAAAATGTTAAAGTTGCCATTAGAAAATAACAAAAATTATCCGGTAAAAAAAATTAAGTGAAAATATAACACATTATTTTTGTTTTATTAAATATATCTTTGAAAGTATATTCATTTGATATTTTCATAAAGGAATATACTAATATTTAACACAATAAATAATTTGGTAAAGCTGCAAAAGTATAGATCACATGCGTATGCAACGCATATATATTAAATAAAATGATCCCCTATAAAATAGCATTGTACGAAAAATTATGCTTTCTACAACATTTAAATAATACTAGTAAGTAAAGTTGTATTAAAAATCCATTTGATAAATTAGATATGTATGTAAAAATAACTTGAATGGGTGTTTTTCCATAAGAGTAAAATAAAATGGATAAAAAAAAGTCCAATTGTTTTTTTTTCATAGCTAAATCATGTGCTCAAATGTAATGTATATTCATGTCTTCACCAAAGTTCACAAATGTATATACATGAGTTAAATGCTCAAATTTCACACTTCTTCACTTGGACAAAAAAATAATTTGTTTGTCAAATTTCAAAAAACAAAATAGTGTGGTTTACATTGTCATACATCATTTTTAGGTTTCGGACAGTTGGAAAAACCGGAAACGACGGTTAAAGAACTTTTGGATGATACAAAAAGGATACAATATATGAGTGGATATTTGGAAGCTTTGCAAGCAGCAATGAGGTAATGCGAACAATCTAGTGATCCAAGTTGGTACCCTAACTGTATTTGATAAATTTTGAAACATTTTACTAATTATATAAGTTAATTGTAAACTCTTTTGTAGGGATGGAGCAAACGTAAAGGGCTATTTCGCATGGTCTTTATTAGATAATTTTGAGTGGTTGTATGGATACAAGCTTCGGTTTGGGCTATTCCACGTGGATTATACAACTCTGAAAAGGACACCAAAGCAATCAGCTTCATGGTACAAGAATTTCATTGAACAGCATGTGAATACAGGAGATCACATAGATAAATAATAAATCAAATTTATATAAAACTGATAATTAAATGAAGTTAAAATTACAAGGAAGGCTTAATTAAAAAGAAATGCGTTCTCATTGTTTGGTGTTATTGGAATGTCTCCAGAATTGCTTAGAGACATGATGACTGTGTTTCTACTCTTGCAAATGTTATTACAAAAAAAATCAGTGTAAAGGATAGGTTTAGAATTTGTTGTATATAAAATGTGGATATAAAGACTATTTGATGGAAATAATTGTTGTTAAAATAATTTTCAATTCACCTATGTTTTAGAATTAAAATTGTAAAGTTTGATCTGATTTTTATTCAAATATTGAAATGCCGGTTTAAGATCTGCCATGACTAATGATGCAAACATATCAACGTGTGTTAAATTAAGAATTTAATTAGTTACTCTAGTAGAAACTTGATAGTCTTACATTACAAGCATAATATTCATCGACTTTATTACATGACAAGAAAACTATTGAACTGGCCAGGATCTTTAGATGGAGATTTATCAAACTGCGTTAAAATGTAAGACTTGTCAAACTGCGTATAGCCACGAATGGCCAAGATAAGAAAACCATATTCGTTAATTCATGGTCACATTGTAGCTATATAGTCAAAGTTATCATCATCATCATCATCACTATTAACATCGTAAAGAATCACGACATCATGACAATGACGAACATTATCATACATAACTGTCAGCATTGTATAAACCAAAAAAAAAAATGTCATTGTCCTTTTTTTTTTTGAAAATTAAAACCTGTCATTGTCATCAAGATCATTCCGCCATTATCATCATACGACCATTGTAATCATCATCATCAAATAGTGATCATCATTTTGTAGAATCTTTTTTTATTTATTAAGGATCATATTTTAATTATATATAATCTTGTTTTTAATTTCTGTCATATTGCAGATTTACCGTATTGCTTTTTTAATTAAAATAAAAGATTTGATGATGGTATTTTGAGTTTTATTCTTCTGTTGAAATTTTCTTCTAACGTTATCTGTTTCCATGTTGTGTTGGTCAGAGACTAAGAGACGTTAATGTCTTATTATATTGCTTTAGTTGATGAATGTTTTGGTTTATCATTCTGAGGCCGATGATCATTTTAATAAAAGTTTTTTTTTTCTTTTTATATATATCATGGCTTCACTCGTATGTATTTAGAAGAGAAGGAAAAATTAATTAAGAATAATGCGATTGATTTTGAAAAGTTGGAAAAACCAAAATTATTTGGAAAGGATTTTGACAAGTAACACAACTTACCTCCGTTTGTTTCGTAGTCGTTGGCAACAATGAATGACTAAATCATGTTCGTTTCATAATTTCTAATTCAACAAACGATGACATCACGTTTCAACGATTCATTGTTAATTTCAAATTTAAGACACAAAATGTTTTAGCGATTCAAAAAATATTATAAAACAATTAAGATTCCGCAAGTACAAAAGTTTGGTTATCAAAAAGAAAGAAAAAATAAAACTACAAAAAGGAACGTATTATAGTCCATATATAACAAGTAGTTGACTATTTTTTCATTATGGAAATTTAATAATACCATTTTTATGATATCATTCATTAAAAATACCACTAGTTGATATTCATTTTATACGTTTCATAAGGTCATTTAGAAAAATACAGATTTATAAGTTAACTGTATAAAGCATGTTATTATTAAAAAAAGTGTAACACATGTTTTAAAATATTTATAAAGTTGTGTAAGATTATAAATTTTTATAAGAGAGGTTATAAAATTATAAACTTTCATAAGATAGTTTATAGAGTGATAAAAATAGAATCCAAAAATAATATATGTCAAAACTCATTCAAATTGATAAAGTATATTCAATATATTTTTCCAGACAAACAAAAAAAAGCTTAGTGGTTGAGCAATTCCTATAGGAGCCATGTTTAGTTGATGTCTTCCCGTTGATTATTTCTTGAGGCGTTACTTATTTGTTTATTATGTATTGATGTCTTATATTGCCCGGTTATTTTAATATTGGGGTTGAACCAGTGTTTTCACGGCCGATCTGATCAGGCCGGTCCAACCGGTTAATCCGGAATCCAGACATTATTTCGGTTCGAGTTTAGTATTAAAACTCGCCAATAATAAAATTAAAAAAAAACCAGAAAAAACCGCTATTAACCCGCCATCCGGCCGGTTCAACCGGTCTATCGGGTTGCGGGTCAAGAAAAAGTTTCAAAATATTTTAAAATTTTGATTTTATAATCCTTTTGATTCAAATAAAATATTTGATTTTGAGAATAAAATAATATTTTACACTTATTTTTTTATAACTTTTTAGTTTTTAAAGCGTGTACATACATTGTTTGTTTTGATGTTTAGTTTTTTTTTTTGTCATTGACGATTTTTCACTATTTTAGTGGTTTCTTCACTTTTGGTTTAAATTGATTGAATAACTTTAATATTACTCTTGGATTTTTGTTTTTTTGGTCAAACATGGTATTACCGTTTCTATATTTTAATATTTTTAATCTCTTATTCTTAATTTCATAAAACAATACATAGAAATATTGATAAATATATATAAATATATAAACTGTTTCTTATTCTATTGATCTGGCGGTCGACCCGGTTCGACCGGTGACCCGGTAACCCGAAAAGTCATCCGGTTTGGTGTCCAGATCGGGTATAAAAACATTGGATTGAACATATTCAAAAAAATCACAAAATAAAAGGAGATATTTAAAACCATATACGTTATCGAACTTAAAACCTTTTAAAAAACTAGAGTTTAAATGATCAAAAGCAATATCTGCTAAAATAGTCTAATAAAAAAATATGTACATTGAGATTGAGAATTTCGAATAGATAAGGTTTAGTTTAATTAATGTGTTGCCAATATATAGAGACTAGAGTATACACAGAAAAAAAAACCACACCAAAGTCATAAGGCAAACACAAACAAGAGAGAGCCAGAGAATTAATATGGAAACTTTTGCCATTTTCATATTTATCATCTCATTACAAAGCTTAATGTTTAATGTATATAGTTCATGTCTTCACCAAAGTTCTTCAGAGAACATTTTAGAAGATTCATCTTCATTTCCTTCTGATTTCCTCTTTGGCACAGCTTCTTCTGCTTACCAGGTATTTCCTATTTTCCCTTTCATAACTTTTGAGTTCATAAGTTCACCGATCCTTTAAAAAAACACATATTTTGGATTCAACTTATATTAATGATTTTTTGTTGCTTTTTAAATTTTGTATTATTTGATGTAAATAGTATGAAGGTGCTTTCTTGACCGAAGGAAAAGGATTGAACAATTGGGACATATTTACGCATGAATACCCTGGTAAGTAATGATTTTTTGTTTGATTTAGTTTATTTCCGATATTTAGATTGTTGAGTTTGGACAAAAAAAAAACATGAACAAATTTAGAAGCTAACGAATCCAAATCATGTTTTTCTGGTTTATTTGGATTACCTTCAACGATATAATTATTCTAAATAGAAAAGTTGGTATAACTTTGTATTCTAGTTTTGGTTTATTTTCCTCTAGTTTCTAATATTTGATTGGACATGTACACACAGAGATAGATAGATATGTTACAAAACTTTTCAAATATGATCATAACATATAATCTAGTGATTTAAATTATTGTCATCGCCAATGACAAAATTTTCATGTGTGTTTATCTATATCTTGTGAATATCACTATTAGTTTTTTTTTTTAATTCAGTTTTTTATTGTTATCGTTATATTCTGTTGACAATATATGTATTTCAGGTAAAATACGTGATGAGAACAATGGAGACATGGCTGTTGATCAATACCATAGATTTATGGTCATATAACCTTCTAAATAATAATTTTATGTTTTCTCCATCTACCTAAAAACATGATTAGTTTTAAATTGTCTACTATATGTTTACAGGAGGACATCCAACTAATGACTTCCCTTGGGGTTAACAGTTACAGATTTTCAATTTCTTGGTCCAGAGTCTTACCAAGTAAGGGTTCTTTATTAAAATTTTTGTTGATCTACGATAAAATGTTTATTTTTATATCATGATTAATTGATTTTTACTAAACTGGTTTACAAAAGTATACACTTGCCAGTTTAATTTTTTGTTTTTTGTTTTTATAAATATATGGTTAAATTTGGCTATCTAACACCTTTTAACCCACAAAAATCTACTGAAACATTTTAATCGGTTTGGTTCACATATAATCAAGAAATAACATATACAAACATACTGAAATCGGTACTCAATAAAAATGTTTGTTATTTGGGACTTGGGAGACAGGAGGAAGATTTGGGAGTATTAATTATTCGGGAATAACCTATTACAACAGATTAATCGACGCTCTCCTTAGTAGAGGTAGTAAAAATGTCTTTAATTTATCTTTAAATTGTAATTGTTGTTTGAACAAATAGACTTAAAAAATATTTTCCAAATATTAACTAATTAGTAAATTTATCCAGGGATTAAACCATTCGTGACGTTGAACCATCTAGACTATCCTCAAGAACTCGAGAACCGGTTTCAGAGTTGGTTAAGCCCAGAGATGCAGTAAGTGGTTTAATAAAATCTCCAATCCATCAATCCATCCTAAGTCCTAACTAACAAAACTAATAATTAATCGATAATTTCATCTTCCGAGTTTTGTAGGAATGATTTCGTGTACTTGGCTAACATATGTTTTAAACATTTTGGTGACCGAGTTAAACACTGGACCACATTAAACGAACCAAACCAACAAATAATCTTGAGTCACCTTAAAGGTACATTTCCTCCGTCTCGCTGTTCCTTACCATATGGAAACTGTAGTCAAGGGAACTCGGAAACCGAACCTTTCATAGCCGCACATAACGCAATCCTCGCACACGCAAAGGCGGTTCACATATATCAAACTAAATATCAGGTAACTAATCAACCGATCAATATAATATGTCTATAAGTTATTTCGATATAAAGATCGACTGAAATATGTTGCGGTTTAGGAAGAACAAAAGGGAATCATCGGCATTGTGGTGCAAACATCATGGTTTGAACCCATTAGCGATTCCATAGCGGATATAGAAGCTGCAGAGAGAGCTCAAGCTTTTTATTCGAATTGGTATGTTCCATAGTGATTAATGAGATATCAACTTAACATGTTAAATATTCTGATGGATTTTGTGCTAAATATATTCCAGGATTCTAGATCCGGTTATACATGGAAAATATCCAAAAGAAATGGTGAATTTACTTGGATCAGCCTTGCCGCGATTTTCGAGAAAAGAAGTAGAGAATCTAAAGAAGTCAAGATTAGATTTTATTGGCATTAATCACTATACAAGTTACTTCATTCAAGATTGTTTGTTCTCATCTTGTAATACTGGAGATGGAGCTTCTAAAGTGGAAGGATTTGCACTCAAATTAAACCGAAAAGGCAATGTTTCCATTGGAGAACTTGTAAGCATAATTTGATCGTTCTTTTCTTCTAAAATGTTTTTGTACTCGCAAGTATATTCTACTACTATAACATTACATTTGAAATGTTTTTTTTTTGTTTTTTTCTTGATAGACCGATGTACCTTGGCAGCACATTCATCCTCAAGGGTTCCAGAAGATGTTGAATTACCTAACAGATAGGTACCACAACATACCGATGTTCATAACCGAAAACGGTACATGACCTCAAGCCTTAACCAATGATCGATTCATGATGCATATTTATTTGAAATCTATATATTGAGTGATGCAAATCAACAGGTTTTGGAGACTTGCAAAAACCTGAGACAACGGTAAACGAACTTCTAAATGATACAAAAAGGATACAATATATGAGTGGATACTTGGATGCTTTGAAGTCAGCAATGAGGTAAAGAGACTGTGAATCGTGAAGTGAGCAAACTATATGGATTTTAATTGCGTTTGAGCCAATCGATCTGTATCAAACTGATTTTTACATTGATATATTTTGCATAGTCTATTAGTACAATAACATATTTGTGAATTTTGTGAAGGGGTGGAGCAAATGTGAAGGGCTATTTTGCATGGTCTTTATTAGATAATTTTGAGTGGTTGTATGGATACAAGCTTCGATTTGGGCTATACCACATTGATCCTATAACTCTCAAAAGGACACCGAAACTTTCAGCTTCGTGGTACCAAAACTACATAGGAGAACACCTTAGAAGTAGATATCATTAGACATAAACATATGCTTCTTTAAAAAAAAAAAAAACTCTTTCTATATAACAAGAATCTCCTTACCACGTTGTGCTAAAACAATAGACCAGATAATTTGCTGAATTTTGGCATTAATGAAAAATCGAGTATTGTTCTTTGTTCTATCTTTATCGCATATCTTCTCATTCCCATGGTGTTGACACAAACTGTTTGGATTGTTTACTCGGTTTTGCTATTTAAATAAGCGTAGTGACAAAGACAAACCAGTAGACTATATTTTATTGTGTACACTCTATTGATTTGTAAACTAACAAACAAGATATGTCGCTATTAATTAGGTAAATATTTTTGAAGATTCTTATATTTATATGTTGTCGATGATATTGCATGCTATTCTTATTAAGAAGTTGAGTAACTTTTGTGAACAAAAACCCAAACCTCAACGTTCACTTGTATATGTCTTCTACCTCTAAACCGGCACCTCAAATTGTTCGTGAAATACAAAAGATCATCAGAACCAAGCTAGCTCGTCTAGATAAACCTTCGGCTTCCGCTCAAGCACTTTGAGATCAACAACAAGAATCGTACATATCTCTCTACTTGGTTCCGATACATTTGATGGTCTCCAGCTACATACCTCCAAGCTAACGGATCTCCTCTACTAAAGCTGAAACGAGCTGATTCAATAAATTGAAGTCTAGTTTAGATAAATTGTATCTAGCTAATAGCTAAAGTATTAACATTGATCAATTAGCCAAGTAATTATTCGTGAAATAAAAATCTTAAGGAGTTAGATATTTCAAAAATTAACGAAAATCATGTGCAAAGAAAATGTGATTCTTTCTTGGGTCATTGTCTAAAATAGACCATTTCATAAATTTATTTTCAAACAAGGTTTTTTGGGAAAAAAAATTCAACTAGAGAGAGCCATGTTTGGAAATAAATTTCTGAAAGTGTCCATTTTTTGGTATTTTCTCTTCTTTCTTTACATGAAATAAATTTATCACAATTAGAAAGAAAATAACAAAATTCAGTTTGTTTTCACGTTAAGGATCTAAAAAGTAGAAGGATATTTTTGACTCAGATTTTCATATTTATAGATAAAGATTGCAAATTTTTTGATTCTGTATAACAAATTAAAAATCTTTAACAAAAATATAGTAAAGAAAGCTGAAGAACAGCCACGGATTTCATTGGTGCATTTCACAAGATAGAAAAGGATGGTAACCTATTTTTTGTATATCACAACCCGAAATACCATCCAATACCACAAACTCAAAGCCCAACCTCTTATGGTGAAACACCCAGCCATGATCACACTCTTCAAACTCTTTTCTTATGCCCTAAAGCACGATACCAAAAAAGACTATATTTTATGGGATTCCACCACTTATCCAGTCATTTCATCCCCCGAGTATGTATTCTCTGCCAGAAGTGCTAGTGATCATTCAGTACTCCCTTTATTTTGGTGCAACAATAAAGAATTTGATGTCAATGTTGGGTACAATATATGCAAAAACCCATATTTTGGAACAAACTATTATTTTTGTGAATACTGTGATATGATGTTTCACAAAGAATACGTCTAGTCTCCACCTCAAATCAAACATCCTTACCACCCTGAGCATTCTTTCCAGCTTTACCATCATTTTTCCCCTGAGGACAATTAGGAGTGTTCATGTTGTGGAAGAAGACTAAATGTTTTGGCATATTATTGTACTATATGTCAAGCTTTCATGCATACAATTTGTGCGATGAAGACGATACATTTTGTTATAGACCCACCAAAAAAGCATGGCCATCCCCTCATTTGTTTCCCTAGACAAACTGATATATTGGTTTTTTTAAACCAGATTATCAAATAACCCTTATACCGTTATAGTATAAAAGGTATAGAAATCCTCGGAAAAATGAGCTTCTAACACACCAAGAATCCAAATCTCATTCTAGTTTAAGCAAACAAAGGTTTAAGAGGTTCAAAACAAAATTTGAATGTAAATAAAGTAGTAAAAATGACTTTGAACTTCAATTACTAAAAGCGAACTCTAGGGAGATGATAGATAAGTAGTGGTGATCACAATTCAACTAATGGAGTTTAATTATATCTTATCAAAGCTAATCCATTGGCATAATAACACATATGAGAACTAACTCACTCTCATGGTAATAGCTTCTTCACTAATCAATCAATAAGCAATAATTCTCATTAGTCAATGATTGATCAACAAGCATTAGGAAAAAGTTTAAATAGCCACTAAACATCCTAGAAAACTATTCTCATAGGTAAGGGTTTAATAGCACTTAATACTTTGGTTTGGAAATTTTATCGAACACCTTATGGGTGTGAAAAGTTCTAAACAAGCTTGATCAATGCTAATTTAGCAATAACAACAGCTATTAAGCATGGATCTAAAAGTTACATACCTAAACTCCAGCAATCTACAAGCATTCACCCCTAATCTATCAAACCCCAAAGTTCTATATGACTACTCACTCATGATCATGTTAACACAAAGCAATGAGTCAAATACTTGGTTCAACGTGATTGAGATGTGAATAGATGAAAATATTAAGATGAAAACAAATACTTAAAACTTAAAAGATCAAGATTCATACAATGTCTTGAGAAATCTCAAAAGAGGCTAGCTAGATCTATCTAAAACAAAGCTTACCCTTCACATTAGGGTTAAGGGTATTTATAGTAAAATGCAAAAGGAATGAAAATGAAAGAAAGTCAACAAATGATAAAAAGTCAACATACAAATTTAGGTTGAGCGGTGAAGAATTAGTGACGTCGCTACGATCAGGTCGCTAAGCACTCGCGACGTGACAATATCGCGAGGCTTCGTCGCTAATTTCCTTCGGACCCTATTTCCCATGTTTAGCGACCGCTCCAAGTCGCGAAGCTTCGGTCGCTACTCAGTCACGATGTCGTCAAGTCATGAGGTCATATCGCTACCTCCTATCGATGTGCCCACCTCGCTAGACTTTGTCCCTATTTTCCTCTGGGTCATTTTATTCACACGTAGCGACTAGTCCACATCGCGAGACATGGTCACTACACACTCGGGACATCTTCAAGTCGCTAAGCTTGCCCGCTATGATCATGTGCTTCATCAAAACTTGATTTCCTCAACATTCAAGCTCCCATTGCTCACTCCATTGGTCCACTTCATCCAAACCTAGATAAAAAGATGCAAAACCAATGCAAAATGCAACAATCTACACTACAAGACTCTAACATGCTCAATATGCACTTCTAAGACTAAAATGCACAATTATGATGTAAAGAACTAAAGAAAAAGCAAAGAAAAAGGCTAAATGCTATGATAATAATGTGTAAAATGCGTAGTTATCACAAACTTTCCTAATTTGCAATGTTTATGGTTTGTTGAGAACAAATTATCCCACATACATATGTGCCCAATGCAACTTTGTAGCTCATAATGATTGTATGTATGCTCCACATATCATCAAGATATCACGTCACCACCATCGTATCTCCTACACGTCTTCGCTCCTATCTAGAAAATGGTATTGTGGAGTTTGTCATCAAAGTATTGATGGTGATTATGGTTCTTATACATGTGACAAGTGTGGTGATTATTTTGTTCACACAAGATGTGCTTTAGGGAAAGATGTGTGGGATGGGAAATATCTCGAAGGTGTACCAATAGAAGAGGATATAACACAAGATATTAGACCATTTGATAAAATATTTGATGGAGTGATACTTCATTTTCTGCATGACCATCATCTCCATCTTGAGGTCAGTATATTTTATGATGAAAATGAGCTTTGTCAAGCATGTGTTATGCCCATATTTGAAGGTAATTTTTTCTCTTGTGTAGAGTGTGATTTCATCCTCCATAAAACATGCACAAAAGCTCACCGTAAAATTCAACAAGTGTTACATCCTCATCAACTTACATTGAAGCATGTGAGTCAATATGATTATGGTCTCTTCGAATGCAATGGTAGTGAGTGTTTTGTGGTGGTTTTATATATGGATGTCACATAGGGGAATGCAACTTCGATCTAGATATACATTGTGTTTTCATTTCCGAGCCGTTTGATTACAATGGTCGCGTACATCCCTTGTTCCTAGCTCATACCCAAAAGAAAAATCTATATGTCACGTATGCACAACAAAATTTCATAAACAATTATACTGCATCAAATGTGATTTTATTTTATGCATCAAATGCACTACCTTACCAGACAAAGCAAGGTATAAACATGACCAACACTTTCTTAGAGTTTTATTTAGGAAAGAAGTATATGGGAAAAATTAGTGTGAGGTGTGTGAAAGTAATTTAGGAGATATCGACACAAAAATATTTTATTGGTGCGATGAATAATGCACGACTTTTCATATTAAATGCTTATTTGGTGGAGACCCATACATAAAAAATGGTCAAATTGAGATGTTTTATGGGAAAGTTCAAATTCTTGGCCAACATAAAATTTCTCGACCAGTACGCGATAATTTCAAGAACCGTTGTCAAGGCAAAATATTGAAGAAATGCGACTTTATAGCATATTCTATGAAATGTGGGTATGAAATTTTTAAGTGATTTCGGTGTATTTATCTGTTTCTCTATTTAAATGTAATTTCTGTTTTTTCTTTTCTTTTATCGTTACTTTGATATTGATGTGTTAAGCTTCATGTTTCTTTCTTTTATATAATTTTAAATCACATCATCAGCCAGCCATTAATAGAATTACAGCTTGTATCCTTCCACAATCGCATTATAGCTTCCCTCGTCAGAAAGTTTCCCTAAATCTTCATCTTCGCTTAACCTTATTTCATCCCTAGCGCTGATCGCAGATCGTCGAGATTCCGTGGGGATTAGGATGGAAGAGATCATCAGAGTCCAGAGAGTTACCGTCTAACTGTTAGCTACGACGCCGATGATCCAAAAAAAAAAATCCGATTCAATCATCGTCAGCATTTCTGTTGGGGTCTCACACTTCGTTATCTTTTACTAAACCATAAGTGTTGGAACAGAAAACTTTAAAGTGTTGTGCTAAATTTTAAAATGAACCTTAAAATAGCAAATATTTGTGCCCATATAATATAGGTTCATTAGAAAATATATTTTCTATTTAAAAGGAAGTCAACTCAAAATGAGCGGATTATTATATAACCACTTGTCCTATAGATGACATTTAATTACTTATTGCCTTTTGCTTGTGTAGAAATCTAATACACATTAACACTTAGTCAATCAAATGCCACATGTAACACTACAATGGGTTCAAATCAATAATTAAATTACAAATGGTTTCATGGTTGAGCAATTCTATGGTCTTCAAGTTGATGGCTTTCTTTGATTATTTCTCTAAATCTCTATATATCCCCTGTTTCAAGCTATATATGCTCTTACAAAGCAAAAGAGAGTATAATCAAATACATTATAGGATTATAGAAGAAGATATTACATGTAAATGGATCTTTCCAAATCCAACTGTGTTATCACTTGTTATTTTTTCCTTTTTAGTTTTCTTGTGGTTAACTCATCAGATCCTCACTTTGCCAACACCAATTGTTCAGACGCAAGGAGCTTCACAAGCGACAGTATATACAAATCAAATCTAGACTCGCTTCTCACAAATTTCTCCACAGCTGCGGATCCATTCTATGCCTCAAGGTTCTAGACAGACACATCAGGACAGGGCTCAGACATCGTGTACGGCATGTTCCTTTGCGAAGGTCAGGTCTCTATTGACAATTGTAGAGAGTGCATCAAAGTCGCGGCCAGAGTAGTTGTTGATACTTGCACTATACAAAAATCGGCAATCACATGGTACGAGAACTGCATGTTGCGTTATTCTGATACCAACTTCACTGGTGTAATGGAGACGGTTCCTTCGTATGTAAGAACACGCCTCAAAGACATAGCCGACCCTAACTTGCGTTCCAAACCATTCACCTTGATATACAAGCTAATTGGCACGGTACAAGAGTCAGAGGACCTGTATGCTTATGCCAAAAAAGATGAACGTAACTACTGGATGGTACTGTGCACGAGAGACATAAATGCGAGTGCTTGTGGTACTTGCTTGAACACTTTGATAAAAGAAGGAGAAGAAACGAGCCGAGGCAAGATCGGTTGGCAAATGTATAGTCCTAGCTGTATGTCGCGATATGAATCCTCAGCCCCATCACCTGGTTAGTTGTTTTCCTATCTATGGGTTTATAGCTCAGGGCTTGACAATGTTTTGAGGGTTTAATTCTTCCAACTTATTAAATAGAGATAATTTGATTAATAATATTATAAACTGATTGTCTTATCATTTATAATATTTTTCTTTTACAAAAAACTATATTATAAATGATAAGACTATCAGGTTTGGCCTTTGGGCATCGGAACGGATAGTTCAAAAGTATTATCCAAATATATGAAAGAAAATAGAAATATATAGTGAAAAATCCAAAATATAAGTATTAAGTAGCTTAACTAAAGATAAATTACAGTTGACAAAAAAAACTAAAGATAAAAGTTCTAGACTTTCTAGTATTTTTTTTTCTTATAAGTCAATATGGTTTTTCTTAAAAATAGAATTCTATATTTCCAATTTTCTAAGTTATGTTTAGTTAATAAGGAAAAATAAAATATATGTTATTTTATATTTTTGAAATTAATTAAAAAAATTGTAAGTTAAAGAAATTATCATGTATATCATATGAAAACGAAAATGGAATTTTATTTAAAAGAAAATGGATATTAAATTCTAAAATGGGTGCTAAATTTTTATTTGAGTAAAATGGACTTTTTCGTTTAGGACCTCTAAATATTAGGAATGGCTCTGGTTACAGGTCCTCGACGCAAGATCATCTTGATTGGATCATCACTTGCAGGAGCTTTTGCATTACTAGTTTTCTTTTACTACGCATTTTCATCTCGGAGAAGAAGATCAAGAGAAGGTAAGATTCAGTTTGCACAATTTCGAATTACATAGCTTTCATTTTTGAGTTTATGAATCTATGCATTAAATGATATACAATGCACTAATGCAGTGTCAGATCTCGATGAAGAGATGATTGATGCTGAGCGTGATGACGGTCAACAAATCAGCTACATAAGTCTAAATACTATAGTAGCTGCAACTAATGGTTTCTCCTATGATAACAAATTAGGAGAAGGAGGTTATAAGGTAAAATTTTGTAACCATTAATTGTCATTGAAATGAGGACTTAACGGTCGTAGACATTCAACTTTTGGATCATCTATGATTTTTTATATTTTACTAGATTCCGTTTTCTATGTTTGGATTATGATATGATGAGCTTTACATCAAATTTTGATCTTCCCTTTAGGCAATTCGTTTTCTTCTTTCTTAAAATCTGATTTGTTTTAGGGAAAACTACCAAACGGGGATGATGTGGCGATCAAGAGACTCTCAAGAAAGTCACGTCAGGATATTACGGAGTTCAAGAACGAAGTGAGTTTGATAATTAAGCTTCAACATCGAAACTTGGTGAGACTTTTAGGGTATTGCTTCGAGGAAGATGAGAAGATTCTTGTATATGAGTACATGTCTAACAAGAACCTTGACGCTTTTCTATTTGGTAAGTACATTTTATTCATTTATCTAACTGATAATATTAGTACATAAATCTTAAGGTTAGGAATAATATCTTACCAAACTTTTTTTTTTATTTTCTAACGTAAACAGACCCGCTTAGGAGTAAAGAATTGGATTGGGAGAAGCGCATGAGAATTATTCATGGGACAGCAAGAGGGCTGCAATATTTGCACGAGGACTCACGCCTCAAAATCATCCATCGTGATCTCAAGCCGAGTAATATACTCTTAGATTGTGATATGATCCCTAAGATCTCAGATTTTGGGACTGCTAGAATCTTTGGATGCCAACAAATGGAAGACAACACCGAGAAAATCGTCGGCACATTGTAAGTGACACATACCTCCTTCATAAATAGCCAACAAACCATAGTTTAGATATGTATTGTGAATCTTTATTCATATGTTGTAAATGAAAACTTTATATCATGATCTAATATTAACATCGTTAAATTGACCATTTCAGCGGCTATATGTCTCCTGAGTATGCAGTAGGTGGAGTGATTTAAGAAAAATCCGATATTTACAGCTTTGGAGTATTATTACTAGAGATTATATCAGGAAAAAAAGTAATCCGGCTAGTGCCTCATAACAACCAACAACTTAGCCTTATTGATTATGTAAGTTCTTTATTAATCTATATACTTACTCAAATCTTTTTATATACTGTATGTACATAGTTAGTAATCGACTTGGTTCATGTTTTAGCCACGCCAATATGATGTGTTTGATTTTACAGGCATGGGAGTCATGGTGTGAGACCAAAGGCTTGAGTATGATCATAAGTAATGAAAACGAAATAATGGGTAGTTCATTTTCGTCGGCAGAAGCAATGAGATGTGTTCATATAGCACTTTTATGTCTTCAATATGATCCAATGGAACGACCTACAAGCTCGCAAATAATCGATATACTAAGAAACGAGAACAAGCTATTGCATCCAAAACAGCCCATTTTCGTGTTTCGAAATGCCTTAAACTGCGATCAGCTGTTGAAATCCGATAATGTATACTCTGTATATGAACTCAGCCAAACAACACTAGAAGGAAGGTGAACTATAATTAAATGTTATAAGTATGTGAAATAGATACTTATGAGACTGCTATTTTATCTCCTTGCACTTCAATATTTTAAATTTTCTTTTAGGTCTTTTTGTCATATAAATTCACAATCGTGTTATGAAATGTGTAAACTAAATGTGTTCATCATTCTAAATTAAATGTGTTCAAGACTAGCGCTTAAGTTTTTTTTGAGAACTACACAACAATAATATATGCAACCAAATGTCGTTAGCTCGACTGATAAAGACCCTAGGCGAAGCTTAGAAATCGCTGGTTGAAGTGACGCTTGGAACGAAACTAATATTTCATGTTGTGGTTTCGGGGCTGGAAGGATTACGCAACAATAATATATGCAACCAAATGTCGTTAGCTCTTGGTATTCAAAAAAAATATATATATATATATATATATGCAGAGCTTTGAGTGAATTTAAGTGTACTCGAACCAACTTATTTCCAGTTCAAAGTTAAAATTTATTTTCATAATCATAATTGACATTTTAAACTAAACGACAACGTTTCGTAGCGTCTCGTGAATATTCCAAACTATTAATCAAAAACTTAACCAAACTCAGGCGAGAGAGATCAGAAAACGTAACAAAACAAAATCAGTGTTGAATGCAACAGATGAAAGATCACTCTCTTCTGATCCTCACTTCATCATCCATTGATCTTATCACATTTTTCTTCTCATCCAATCCGATCCACGATCACCGATTTTGATCCAAGGTTCTCCGATTCTGGTGATCGGAGATCGTCGAGATGTCTTGGGGATTAGGATGGAAGAGATCATCGGAGAATTTCCGTTTGAGTCTCAGCTACGGCGCCGACGATATAAACGACGATCCGATTCAATCACCGTCGGCATCTCCATTTGGATCTCCAACTTCGATGTCTTCGACGTGTTCTTCTCCATCCGCGGTGGAGGATCCGGAATTAGGGTTCCGGATTGATTTAGATTGGACTGCGGGTGATTCAGAGGAACAAATAGCGTTGAGACTTGAATCGCAGCTAATGGTGGCTTTACCTGCACCGCATGATACAGTTGTGGTTGAATTGAAAGGAATTGGAGATAACGATGAAGGTGATGAGAATGTTGGAATTGCGATGAGAGTTGAGAAACGGAGAGAGCCATTACGAGCTGTTACATTGATGAAAGCGGCTGGCTCAGGTCAGCAATACGACGGTCTTGGTGTTTTGACAAGGCTGATGCGATCTGATATGATGCCTGCAGCTATTCCTGCGCCGGCTATTGATGTTGCTTCATCTTGTGGTGAGCATTGGAAGACTGTGACTTCGTTGAGTCTCTCTGGTTGTGGTTTATTGGTAGGTTTCTTAACAAAGTGGTGAAAAGAATGAAACATTGAATAAGAAAATCTCATTATCTTAATGGTTTGCAATGTTTGGGCAGGTAATGCCAGTTGAAGTGACTGAGTTGCCACTTCTTGAGAAGCTATGCCTTGAGCATAATAAACTTTCAGTTTTGCCACCTGAGATAGGGAAGTTGAAAAAACTTAAGATTCTTAGAGTTGACAATAACTTGCTTATATCGGTTCCAGGTGAGAGTAACCTGAAAATTCCTTGTACTTGTTAATCGCATAAAAGAAAAATATGTTACTAACCATTAGGATTTTTAGCTGATGTTGGTTGAAATTTGTGTGCAGCGGAACTAAGACAGTGTGTGAGTCTTGTTGAGTTGTCGTTGGAACACAATAAGCTCGTCCGGCCTCTTCTTGATTTCAGGTCATTGTGGAAGAGAGCGGATATTACTGTTTTTTTAGTTGAATTTAGTTAGGAGGCTGATTTGTTATTTGATTGAAATGCAGGGCAATGGCTGGGTTACGAATACTACGGTTATTTGGTAATCCTCTTGAATTCCTTCCAGAAATTTTACCTTTGCATCAGCTTCGCCACTTGTCTCTTGTAAATATCAGAATTGTGTCTGATGAGAATCTGAGATCAGTAAATGTACAGATAGAGGTAAGAAGAAAACTTATCATACAATCTGTCTGCTATTTTTCATTTTCTAGATGATTAAGTTTTTATGCTAAGAGTGAGTTTCCATGATGCCAGACAGAAAACACTTCCTATTTTGGGGCATCCAGGCACAAGCTAAGTGCCTTCTCTCCCCTTATATTCCGTTCTTCGTCTTGTCATCATCCTCTTCTAGCATCTACATTGGTGAAGATAATGCAAGATGAAGGAAATCGTTCTGTTATTGGTAAAGATGAAAATGCAGTGAGGCAGCTTATAAGCATGATAACTAGTGACAATCGCCATGTGGTATGTTGGTTTTTGTTCTGCGCTATGGCTAGAAAAAAAAATACTTTCTTTTGGGAGCAATGACCATAACTACTGGTTTGATAGGTTGAGCAAGCATGTGTTGCTTTATCATCTCTTGGTCGAGATGTTGGCGTAGCAATGCAGCTGATGAAGTGTGATATAATGAAGCCAACTGAAACTGTTTTGAAGTCTTCGTCCCCAGACGAAGTGATTTCCGTTCTACAAGTCGTTGTCACCTTAGCTTTCGTATCTGATTCTGTTTCTCAGAAGATGCTCACCAAGGATATGCTAAAAGCCTTAAAATCTCTGTGTGCCCATAAGAATCCCGAAGTAAGATAGCTGCATTTTTGCTCTCCTAATAAGAAAATCACCTATAGCTTCTTCGACTGAGTTTCATTTTCCTTTAGGTTCAAAGGCAAGCCTTACTAGCAGTTGGGAACTTGGCCTTCTGTTTGGAAAACCGTCGTATTCTGGTTACTTCAGAGAGTTTGAGGGAGTTATTGACGCGGTTGACTGTCACACCTGAACCACGAGTCAATAAAGCTGCGGCTCGAGCGTTGGCAATCCTTGGTGTGTTTCTTGTGTATCAAATCGTCATTTTTGCTTGATACTCTAGTTGGGCACTTCTTACAACATTTTTTTCTATGGCAGGAGAAAATGAAATTCTGCGACGATCCATAAAAGGCAGGCAAGTACCAAAACAAGGACTGCGGATACTCACTATGGATGGAGGTGGAATGAAAGGTCTTGCAACAGTGCAGATTCTTAAAGAGATTGAGAAAGGAAGTGGCAAGCGTATACATGAACTATTCGATCTTATATGTGGCACATCAACAGGAGGAATGCTAGCTATTGCCCTTGGTGTCAAGCTTATGACACTAGAGCAATGCGAAGAAATTTACAAAAATCTAGGTGTGTAGAATTCCCTTTGAGCTCTACAGCTTCGTTCACTTATTGTTTCAGGACTTTACTTTGGATGACTTTTCTTTAGGAAAGCTTGTTTTTGCTGAACCTGTCCCAAAGGATAATGAAGCTGCAAGTTGGCGGGAAAAGTTGGACCAGCTATATAAAAGTTCATCGCAAAGTTTCAGAGTTGTTATCCATGGATCTAAGGTATATACAGCTCGTTTGGTCTATTCACTTTTCTGTAGCGACAATCCTTAATGGTTATGGTTTTAAGGGTCTATCATTTTTTATGCTGTTTAGTAGTGTCTTGAATTTTAAATCTTAGATTTCCTTCAAAAATATCCACTGAGGATTGTAAAAAGATATGCTTATAGAAAACCAAATAGCTCTTGTTGGCTCCTACATGACTTGGAATCAGGTTCTATAAATATACTGTCTTGCAGCACAGTGCAGACGAGTTCGAGAGACTATTAAAGGAAATGTGTGCTGATGAGGATGGAGATCTACTAATAGAATCAGCTGTGAAAAATGTTCCAAAAGTCTTTGTCGTATCTACTCTTGTTAGTGTGATGCCTGCGCAACCATTCATATTCCGGAACTACCAGGTATAGCACTTCACTTTTTTACTTTCGGTTAATTGTTTATGCTCTGTTAATTGGTTATGAAGGGTTTACCACTTTAAATTTGCATATCTATACTTTTTATGTGTATCATGTGCTCTCTTTTCTATTTGCAGTATTCTGTTGGAACACCAGAAATGTCATATGCGTTTTCAGATCATTCAGGCGGCAGTACATTAACTTCATCATCTGCCAGTGATCAAGTTGGCTACTACAAGCAAAGTGCTTTTATGGGAAGTTGTAAGCATCAGGTTTGGAAAGCAATACGAGCATCATCAGCTGCTCCATATTATCTTGATGATTTTTCAATCGGTACAAGTCTACCTTCCTTCTCCTCTATCCATCCTTGAGACCTAGTGGTAAGCTTTAACGCTGACATAGTTTACAATTTATTTTCGTTTTCAAATCACTTAAGGGGCGTATCGCTGGCAAGATGGTGCAATTGTGGCAAACAATCCAACAATCTTTGCCATCAGAGAAGCACAACTTTTATGGCCTGACACAAAAATTGACTGCTTGGTTTCTATTGGCTCTGGTTCTGTTCCAACAAGAGTAATTCCTCTTTTTTTTCTCCAACTTGTGGAAATCAATTGATGGATTTGTGGCTGAAAATGGCAAATTGGCAACTACAGATAGTCAAAACGCGAAAAATCTTTGTTTATATAAGAAAACCATTGAAATACATAGGGTTGATGAAAGCTAGCTGTCCTTGTAATGTTAAGTAATTATCCGTTCTGTTGATCTTACTCCTTTGTAGGTACGAAAAGGTGGATGGCGTTATTTAGATACTGGGCAAGTACTGATCGATAGTGCATGCTCAGTTGAACGGGTTGAAGAAGCTCTAAGCACGTTGCTCCCTTTGTTACCGGAGATACAATATTTTCGGTTCAACCCAGGTAACACACAGCATTTTACCACATGCAAGAACACTCTATCCTCTTGAACACCTAGAAAATCTTGAATTTATAATCCATGCCAATTATCAAAATGTGTGAGTGTTTTAACATAGAATCTAGTTAACCCTCTACATATATGGTCTATGCAGTTGATGATCGCTGTGGAATGGAGTTGGATGAGACTGATCCAGCGATCTGGCTGAAATTGGAAGCTGCAATTGATGAATACATACAAAGCAATTCCCAAGTATTTAAAAACGCATGCGAGAGATTAACACTTCCCTTCCTAAACGATGAGAAATGGTGTGAGAATTTGAAACCACGCTTTATGAATGGAAAGCTACCAAACAGCAGAGGTATATATTTCAAAATATTATTCTCTTTTCCGAAAAACCTTCTCAAACTGTTAGCTTAGTAACTTATCATTTTTCTTTCGTACCTGGACAGTAGAGAGCAGTCCTTCTCTAGGATGGAGACGCAATGTTTTGCTCGTGGAAGCTCAGCATAGTCCTGACTCAGGGAGAGTAAAGTATCATGCTCGTGCGCTTGAGTCATTTTGTACGAATAATGGAATAAAATTATCTTCATTACATGCTACTGCTACTCCTGGATGCCAGAAACCATCTCCAGGAACTGCTTTCCCCACACCATTTTCGTCTCCTCTAATAACCGGAAGCTTGCCTTCAAGCCCCCTTCTCTTCACTCCAGATCTTGGCCCCCAAAAGTTCAATAGGATTGATATGGTTCCGCCACTTAGCTTGGACGGGGGTCATGCTGGAAAGACAATTATGTCACCTCCATCATCTCCTCCACGACAAAGACAGCTTTATCTTCCATTACGACAGATGCATGAAAAGTTACAGAATCTCCCCCAAGTGGGGATCATACATCTAGCACTTCAAAATGATTCTAATGGTTCGATACTGAGGTTAGTCCAAAACTTTTCAATTTCCACCATATCAAACTGAGGTCTAAAAAGTTGATTCTAGTTTATTAATACATTTGCTTTCTGGTTTCATTTAGTTGGCAAAACGATGTATTTGTGGTAGCTGAACCTGGAGATCTCGCTGATAAGTTTCTCCAAAGCGTAAAAGTCAGTATATTGTCAGTCATGCAAACACATCGCCGTAAGGCTGCATCAGTTCTTTTCAACATCTGCTCAATCTCGGATCTAGTGCGTAGCAAGAAATGCTTCCAGGTTGGGAATATCATCCACCGTTATATCGGACGCCAAACCCAAGTAAGGATATGTTTTCATTTCCAACTTCTTTGTGATGTTAGTAATGATCACTTTGAGATGTTACTTATTAATTTTCTTTAAAGGTGATGGAAGACGATCAAGAAATCGCAGCATTTATGTTTCGCAGAACAGTCCCTTCGACACACTTGACTCCTGATGATATTCGCTGGATGGTAATGGCACTTGGCTTCACATATTCATTGATCTTATCATCTAAGCTTGTATGCAAAGATTGTATATACACTTACGGTTTGAACATATTCACTGAATCAGGTAGGAGCATGGAGAGAAAGGATAATACTCTTCTCAGGAACATTCGGACCTACACAAGCTGTAGTTAAAGCCTTTTTAGACTCTGGTGCCAAAGCCGTGATTGGTCCATCGAACGAGCCACAAGAGACACCACTGATCACATCCCAAGGCTCATCTGACTACAACATTAGAGATCAAAACGGGAAATTCGAGATTGGAGAAGACGAAGAAGAAGAAGAAGAAAACGAGGAAACAGAAAAGGAAGAGATCGAACCACCGACCCCGACAAGTGACTGGGAAGATAGCGACCTCGAGAAAACGAATAGAGACGAAAAGTGTTGCGGTCTTTGGGAAGACGACGAAGAGGAAGTATCTGAGTTTGTTTGTCAGTTATATGATCAGTTATTCAGAGAGAATGCAAGAGTTGATGTTGCTCTTCAAAAAGCTCTTGCCTCTCATCGAAATCTCAGGTACACGTGTCATCTTCCTAATGTATAGGAGAGGGTACACGTATCATTTTTATTAGTTATATATACCATTTTTGACCTGGAAGTGAGTAAAAAGTAAAAACTAAGAGGAAAAAAAAAAGGAAGAACATTATCAAATTTTGTTCGTTTTTGCAAATAATAGTATCAAATAATTTTATTGCTTTCTGAAGCTTTATAGAAGTTTATTTTTCCCTTTTGTTTAAAGAAATTAAGTTGCGTATTCCTTATTTTTATGGAATGTTACTCAAAAGAAGAGATTAAAATTTCATTTGAAATCAAACAAACAAAAAGTTAGTATAAGATTAAATTAATAATGTAACTCAAAAGATGCGATCTCCCCTCCAATGCCAAATTACATCACATTACAAAGAATTTGTTTGCATCCGATTGTCTGTGAACTCTAACCCTAATTATTTTTCTTGGGTTTTACGTTACAAGACAAGAACAAAAAAATGATTGAAATAGATTCTTCTTATGAATCAGATGATGTTGTCTGAGTTGCAGAAGCAGAGGCAGGAGTAGTGGTTGTATTAGTATTAGTATTATCAACAACCTCTATAGGTGTAGCCAAGAACTCAAGTGCTGTAACAACATCTCCCATCAATGGTCTAGTCTCTGCTTCTTCTTGCAAACACATCGCCGCAATGGCTAGAGCTTGATGTAACCCTTTTACTGGGTAATTCCCTTCTAGATTCGGATCCACAATCCGCGAAAACATCCTTCGATCTCTCAACAATGGTTCGGCCTGCAAGAAAAAAAAACGAAAAAAGACTTAAATCGGTTTCTTCCTTCTCAAGCAACAACATGTTAACAAGACTCTATTCTTGATGAAGTACCCAAGAGATCAAGTTTTGTTCTTCGGTTGGTCTATCGCCATCAATAGCTCGTCTCCCGGAAATGATCTCAAGGAGGACAACACCGAAGCTGTAAACATCGGATTTAGCAGTGAGTTGACCCGTCATCGCGTATTCAGGAGCACAATATCCATACGTTCCCATGACTCTAGTGGACACATGATCTTTGCCTTCAGTTGGTCCAAGCCTAGCTAACCCGAAATCCGATAGCTTTGACTTAAAATCAGATTGTAACAATATGTTTGAAGCTTTGAAATCGCGGTATATCACGGGAGGATCTGCGTAGTCATGCAAATACTCAAGCCCTTTCGCTGCACCGTGCACTATCCGCATTCTCGTGAACCAGTCTAGACTTGGTGCACCTTCTGGTAAGTCTTATATAGTCAAGAAAAAAATTAAAACTTTAGATTATAATTCAAAAAGCTTGATGATATAACAATAAAAAAGTAACTTTACCGAACAAATGATCTTCCAAAGATCCGTTAGGCATGAATTCATAAACAAGAACTCGTTGATCGTCTTCTACACAATAGCCAATGAGATTAACAAGGTTTGGATGTTGAGCTAGACTCAATACCATCACTTCTGCAAAGAACTCTCTTGTTCCTTGCAAACCATTCCTATCAAGCCTCTTTACAGCCACAGCCTAAACTTCTCATCATTCAATCAAAACAAAAATTATCAACTTTTTCGCCAAATCTGCACACACACATATATAATATGTTTGAGAGATTGAAAAAAGGACCTGATTGAGGCTGCTGAGGAACCCTTTGTAAACTCTTCCGAAACCGCCTTCTCCAATCATACAATCCATGCTGAAATTATCGGTTGCAGCTATTAGTTCCTTGAACTTGAAGATTCGACCGCAGTTTTTCACATTCCCATACTTCTTTATCTCTTCTGTTATATACTTCTGCCTGCAGCTTCCTACATTTAACGTTCATAAACATTTTCAGAAACCAAACAATGATCAAAACTTAACAAGATTGATTTGGATACCTTTTCGACGTGAGCGAAATGTGAAGAGAGCAAATAGTTTACGGCTATGGCCTCTATAAGCTGTAAGACCTTCATCAAATGAATCTCTATGCGAATTAGGTCCGAGATGTTGCGGATTAATGAAACAAGGACAAAGCTTCATCATTCTTCTTCTTCTTCTTCTTCTTTTTTCTTTTGTGTTCTTGATCTTTCAGATAAACAGATTCTTCTTCAAATGAATCCCAAAGGAAAGATTCGATCTCCGTCTCTCGATCAATCCTTTCAGATCCAAACCCTGTTTGGGTAAAACGAATCTGAAAGAAAGATCAGATCTTTCTCAGGAAAATGATGTAGCATGACAAGAGAATTTAGGGGAGGATCACAAAGTTTTGCTGTTTCTTGTTATATATGAATGTTTCCATCTTTGGTTCTCTCTAATTTGGATAAAACGATTATTTTTTCCCTTCTTATTTTTAGTTTTTTCTTCTCTGTTCGTTTATTTGGAATAAGCCAACGCGTCTCTCTCTCTCTCTTTTAACAAACTTTCAATCAAATCTTTACTCAAAACAACATAGTTCGTGGTAAGCATGTAAGACTTAAAACTATATAATATAAACATAGGATAACACTTGATACATAAATAGATTATACGGTTGAGTGTTTACCATTACGACAGGCTAAAATTGTTTCAATCCTTTGACCAATCTTACAGATAAATATGATCAAAATCTCTCTGATAACCAAACCAAAACTTTGCCAACATAAAAAAAACAGAGTTATCTATAGCTAACATGATGATCAAAAGATTAATATCCTCTAAGAAGCTAAGAACTTATTTCATTGCTGACAAATAGCGCGAAAATTCGTAAATTCGAAAATTACCACCAATCTTGTAAAGGTCAAAGCCATAAACATCTTTGATTCATTGAGGCAATGCAGCTTCAACTTCATTCCACAACTCAACATTTCTAGTAAACTTCTCTTTAACTTGCGAAATGAGCTCCTTTGCTTCATCAACTTTCGAAGCTTTAGCTAATCCATTAACAAGCGACTTCATGATACTAAAACTTGGAACCCAATTCTTCTCCATACTCTCTTTACAAAAACTCAAAGCAGTCTCAAAGTCACCACCTTTGCATAAGTAATAAATAAGAGTAAAGTAACACTCACTATCAGGCTTACATCCTCTATTAACCATAACCTTAAACAACTTCTTCGCTTCATCAAACTCATCTTCTCTACAAAACCCATGAATCAAATGACTATAAGTTACCGAATTCGGTTTCATCCCTGAAGATAACATCCCATCAAGTAAAGCCTTAGCTTCTAAAGATTTCTTCTTCTTACACAAACTCTGAATCCTAATGTTATAAGTCGAAACACCAATACTAACACCTCGATCTTTCATCATCCCTAAAACCTTCCCTACATCTTCATTCTTATCCTCAGAGTAAAACCCAGAAATCATCAAACCAAAGCTAGAACTTGTAGGCTTAATCCCTTTCCTCTCCATCTCAGCAATGATTGAATACGAAGAACTAGCAGAACCAGATTCACAAAACACTTTGATCATAGTGTTATAAGTTTCAACATCAGGTTCAATTCCATACATCTTTGGCATCTCAAGATACACTCTTTTAGCTTCTTTATAATCTTTAGCTACTAAACAAGCAAAGAGAAGAGCGTTTAGAGATTTCACCGTTCGAGAGATTTCGAATTTCTCAAGATCACGAAACATCTTTAAAGAATAATCAATCATATTAGCTTGACCGTAAAGAACAATGGCGTGAGAGGCGAATCTTTCTGATTTGAGATCAGGTCGAGTTTCGATGAATCCATTGAGAAGATTCGACACAGCTGTGAAATGTTTCTTCTCGGCGAGATTTGATACGGCGGCTGAGAAAGCGATTCGATCTATGTGAGAATCTGGTGTTAGTGAAGCTGCACGGCAGATTTCTAAGATTCGATCTGGATCTTTCTCGGATTTGAGAAGTGATAGAGCTGCTTTGCTTTTTTGTTTGCTAGTGAGAGGGGTTTTTGAATCTGGTGAGAGGATTGATGAAGCGGAGGAGAGATATCGGATTTGAGGTGAAGGATTGATATGACGGAAGAGAGAGGTTGATGAACGGATTCGAGAGAGTAACGCCATTGTTAGGGTTTTTTTTTTGGATGTGAAGAAGATGAAAAATGGAGAAGAAGAAGATAGTGGAAATGTAAGTGACGGTGAGATTTAGGGTTTTGGGAGAGTTTAGTAATTTTGTTTAATCTCAGCCGTTTGTTTTTAAAGTCTTCATTATGGACGGTTGAGATGAGTTTGGTGTATAATAAAAAAACATGAAAAAAATAGAGGATCCGGTAAACCGGGGTTTTGAACCCGACGTGAATCGAACACGCAACCTTCTGATCTGGAGTCAGACGCGCTACCATTGCGCCACGGATCCGATGAAATTAATGCCTTAAATTAATTTAATATTCGAAACTTATAGTAGGTAAATTAGTTGTTTTTAGTTTTGAAACTCGAATTCGATATCTTAAAGTGTATTTCGTCTCTTAAATTGATAGGTGAGTATAGATGGAAAGTCGGTTTTTACATACACACAAAACATAACTATATTCAATTTATACTTTTATTAAAAAAGTAGGCTAAAACATATCTTTATTAATTAATAATTTGAATATTAATATTTCAATTATAGTTTTGTGCAAAATCATACATATCGTTATTGTGCCGTTAAATGTTGCTGACGTGGATGCCACGTGTGACACAATGTGGATGACATGTCAGATTTCTGCTGACGTGGATGCCACATATACAATTTTTTTTTATGAATCTTCTATATTTTTCTTAGTTTCAAAATTTTATTAAGTTTTATAGATTTATATATATATATACAAGTAATATAAATCTTTAATAAATTATTTAAAATTCTCATACTCTCTCTATCAAATTTTATCTGGAAAAAAATTCTCGTAATTGTATCCTTATAAAAACTACCATTTTATTTTATTTTTACTCGTTCAATTTTACTCGTTTTGGATTTTACTCTCTTCAATTTTATTTTTGTTAAAATACAATTAAATACAAGTAGATTAACGCTGCCGAATCCAGAACATGTCAAATTGAGAGAACCATAATTTTATTTTTTAACAAAACCACCATTTTGTTTTATTTTTACTCGTTCTGGATTCGGCGGTGTTAATCACCTTGTATTTAATTTTATTTTGTGTGTACTCACGTCAAGAGACTATAGAAATATATATATATTGATAGCTATTATAAATAATATATATATATATATATATATCATATATTTGTAGATAAGAGGATCATACATCATATTAAAAAAATATGATCATACATCAAACAAAATGACGTAATTTTATACGTTATATCCATATCATCATGATTTTACGAATTTTAAAATTTTGATGATAAATGTATGATTTAGCAGATGTTTTGGAGAAGATAAAATTTTTTTATTAGGATACAATTACGAGAACTTTTTTTCCGATGAAATTTGATAGAGAGAGTATGAGAGTTTTAGATAATTTATTAAAGATTTATATTATTTGTATATATATATATATCTACAAAACTTGATAAATTTTTTAAACTAAGAAAAATATAAAAGATTCATAAAAAAAAAATTGTACACGTGGCATCCACGTCAGCAGAAATCTGACATGTCATCCATATTGTGTCACACGTGACATTCGCGTCAGCAGCATTTAACGGCACAGTAACAGTGGGCATAGTTTTGTATAAAATTATAATTGAAGGGTGATATTTAAATTATTAAATAATGAGGGTATATTTTAGCGTACTTTTTAATGAAGGTATGAATTGAACATAATTATGTTTTGTGGGTATGTAAAAGCCGATTTTCCGAGTAAACATAAATGTTGTTGCTAATGAAACATTTAAATTTTAAAACATAGATAGATTCATTTAGAATATTATCATGCACACTTGATCAACTAAGGCCATCATTAATATAAAATGTGTCAAGTCATATTTTGAGTTGATTGAGAAACACTAGCAGCTATTGTTTTACCAAAAACAAAACAAAAAGCAGCTACGGTTATAGCAAATCTATTTAAAAGTATTTTTGAGATTGAATAAATAGTTTTTCTCTTAATTTTTTCTTTTTGCCTTTTTAGAACACACTAACACACATAACACAAAATAGTTATGTATATATAAAAAAAAGGTTGATGTGAATCGTATAACATAATAATATATTCAGACCCGAATCATCAGCTTTATCGTTTCTATCCAAAATTCGAAGATTCTTTCTTCACTGAAAACATGGCTGAGACTCCTAATCTTGTGAATGTAGTAGGTAAGTCACTCGAGTCGTTTATCTTCAGGTTCTTGAAAAGTTAGATCTGCTCCGTAATTTTGAGAATTAAATTAATTACAGTAGACTATCTTTCTGTTTTAAAAGATTGTTATTAGTCATATCTGATTATATTAGCGAGATAGTTGGAAATATAGTATCTTGTACTCGTATTGGCTAGTTTTTATTTATTGAAAAACAAATGATTAACACTCTAACAAATGAAACAACGATAAAACGATTAGAAGATATGAATAAATATAAGATATACCTGAAAGATAATTGTTGCGGTGATATTTTTATTCTTCTCTTATAAATTTATACACTTATTTTCTTATAAAAAAATATTTTGACCCTATAAATTATTTTTCTGTCTCCACCACTACTAATCATTATATTTGGGGAACTATATCTTAACAATTAGATGTTAAGTATGGATTAAGTTGGGATTTAGGATTTATTGAAGAAAGAGCTAAATAACTAATTTTCAACACTACATAAATAAAAAATTTAATTATCTAATTGACCATGAGAAAAAAGCACATGGAACAAAAATAAACAAAATTGCATGTTCTGTACTACTAGTTAATTAAAAGTGTAAATTCTTGATATTGATATTCTATTAGAACATCAAAATTAGATCGATGATTAGCCTTGTTAGCGGGATTGAACATGCTTTACAATTATGTTCTAACATGATTTGATCCCTTCACATTTATGTTCATCAACTACAAATAAATTACAGACCAAGACATTCAAACACAACACATGAGAGCATGTTTATATCTCCTTTTCAGATCTTCTTGAGAAACTCAATGATGTAAATACCAAAGGCGTTGCAGACAACTTTGATGCCATGAAAGCCGGACCCTTTAGCCATTGCCTCAAACTCTTTCTCAGTCCGTTCTATGCCTTCGCGACTGTGAGCCAACATAATGCAGTCTACATGAAATGCTTGTTTGGTCAAAAGGCTCGAGTCTATAGTCTCTGGAAGTATACACTCAGCTACTATCACTTTTCCATTCTCTGGAATCGCGTCGTGGCAGTTCTTCAAGATTTTAAGACATCTTTCATCGCTCCTAGCATGGCATATCCACTGTTACAAACTTACAAGTTACAACAATGAGATAATCAAATGAAAATGTTGTGAGATTAAACGTCTTCTAGATGAACTTATATAGATTATGATGTTAGTTACTAACCTTCATGAAAATGGCATCACCTTTAGGGACACTTACAAACATATCTCCTCCAACATGCTCAATACCTACATTATTAAGTAACTATAAGACAATATCTTAATCAAATTTATCTTAAACAAATGATCTTAGAAAGTCGAATTTTGTGAAAATGTAAATATATATACCGGTATAAGAAGGAGCATCTTTGATGACATGAGGGAGATCAAAGTTGATGCCTTTAAGGTTAGGGTACTTGGAGACAATCATTTTGAGAGTAGCACCAGTGGCACCACCAACATCAACCAGAGAAGTCAAGCCATCAAAACCCTTATAGGTCTCGAGAATTTTCTTCATTGATATTGTAGAATGGTTAGACATTCCATTGTTGACGACCTTGTTGAATCTAGTGTCAGTCCTTTGGTACTCTAACACGCTCATGCCATAAGCCTTGTTGAATGGAGTCCCACCATCAAGAACTGCATCCTTCAAATGGTACCTACAAGTCTCTTTGGCATGAGACGAGACAATTCGATTGAATAAAAAACAAAAGTAGAGACGTTTTGATTAAGTCTTCTCTTCTCTATCTTTTTCTTGTTGCTTAATCATCCAACGACCGATTCTGTGTTAGTTAGAACTTCGAATATAACTTGTTTTCGTCTAGGAGCTTGTTTTAACAACTAAAATAATTTTATTTTATATAATATACTTTTTTTTTCAAAAATATATAATATAGTTCTAGTATAGAGCTCGTATGGTATACTTTTAAAAACGACTTCATGTTATCTCTATGTTTTATCTGATTATCTTGGACACACTCGTGCAATTGCATTTGACATCAACCTAGAGAAGCATAACTTATGAACGACATGAAGACCTGACTTGATCTAGCTAAGCTCCAGTATTTAATTTGTCCCTAATTAAAACCAAATGTCATATGATTATTACAAAAGTACCAGCTCTCCATGAAGACCTTGTCTTGGTTCATGAGACAAAGAGGAGCAACTGAGACACCGTCTTCATACTTGGTTAAGTACTTACAAACCGGACCAATCCCGTAAACCCGTTCCATGCCATCGCCTCCTGGAAGCGTACGGACAGAGCAAGTGAGGATGGAGTAAGCCGCAAGGAGCCGGAGGATACGATCGAGTAAGACCGGAGCTTCCATGTTTTTGGTCGGGAGATGAGAAGTGATATCAGCTGGAGACATCGGAGAAGCGTTCTTGGCTATGATCTCGAGAAGGTCGAGCTCTAAAGCTGATTGTAAAACCATAGGAAGAACGGAGCAGCTAGCTAGCTGCATTGCTAGAAAGTTAGTTTCGTCGCCGGTGACTTGCACCGGAGTTATCTCTGTCTCTGTTGTTGAGTTCATTATCGTCTCTGTTTTGAGGTTTGTGATTGTGTGATGGATAAGTAGTGAGTGGTGAGGTTTATTTATTCAATTTTTTTTTTTTTTTTATTATCCTAGTTATCAGAGGATGTGGTTGTCAGGTTTCAATAATTTAGACACTTGATACATATAGTTTTAACCCTATATAAATTATTGTAAGTGCACGGCAAATATTGTAGTAATTTAGGTATCGAATCCACAAAGACCAACTTAAACTAAAGAAAATAATTAAAACCGTGTAAACTATGAATTAAAAAGCGTTAGGTCAAAAGAAATTCGCAGGAATTCAGAAATCATGAATCAGATAATTATTCAGGAAATATATAAGCACAATCTTAACTTAAACATCAATGTATAACCAATCCACTGTCGTGCTATCAATTACTTTATCTAGCAACCTAAGTGTCTAAACTGTCGTTTGAATTAAAAGTTCTAGACAAACACTAGTGAACGGGTTCAATTTATTCACGGATCACCTTAGTATCAGATTTCGTTGGCTAAATATAATCTGATCATCTATGTTCTTTTCAAGCAATCTACATAACACTTTTGATGAATTGATTAAACCTAGAATCAGAGACTAAGTGGTCAATTTAGCCTAAGCAATGAGAACAACAATAGATGAAGATATAATAAGATTAATTTCCTATTTATGCATAATTCAATGATTCATCAATTCCCTTGAAAAACCCTATACCTAACTATGGATCTACTCAGACATGGAAGCAGAGATAACACATAGAGATAAATAAGAACTCATAATCATAAAATAAGAAATCCAAAGGGGTTCAAAAATCTTCGCATAGATGTAAAGTGAGAGATTTGTCTCCCAAACCAATAGGTCTGAATAGAAAAATAAGTGTTGCCTAAACAATAGCTGAAAAATAGATAAATAGGTCAAAAACACGTCTTGGGTCAAAGTTTCCTTTTTTCTTTGTTTTGGTCAATATAAGGCTGGATCGATCGATGCAGGTGTGGATCGGTCAATCTGATAATTTACGGCAATTTCTTTGAATATCGGATCAATTGATCTGAAGTGGCACAATTGATCAAGTGTT
>CM051366.1:13509765-13609765 GCA_028015245.1 Cardamine occulta
ATTAATAATATATTAAAAATTTATACCATGTCAATTAGCTGTTAGTTTCATCTTGTTGTTTGTTTTTTCGATCACCGTGTCAGATAGGTCTTGGGAAATATCCGAAATCAAAGAACTGAACTGGATCCGGATCCAATTGGAAAAACCCGAATGGGTCCTAGATTCCTATATCCGAAGAACTGAACTAAGAACCGAATGGATACCCAAAATACTCAAAATACAACTATATATCCAAAAAAATTAATAATATATGAACTCTAAGCTCTTTCAAGGCTGATGCAATCCACAATATTTCTTATGCAGTTTCTGAGAGTGATCTGTACTTAGCCTCCGTTGAACTTTTAGACATTGTGGGTTGCTTCTTGCATGACCAGGATATCAAGTTATTTCCTAGATAAGTGCAGAACCCACCTGTTGATCTTCTTATCTCTGTGCATCCAGCAAAATCACTATCGCTATATGCACTGTGCAATCCGTATTGTTGCTGAAACTTATTCCCATAGTGATAGTACCTTTGACATATCTCAGAATTCTTTTAAGAAGCTTGTAGTCTGCAAGCGTATGAGCTTGCATTTTCTAACATACATAGTTAACAGCGAACTGAATATAAGGCCTTGTCAACGTTAAGTACTGAAGTTTACCTGCTAAACTCCTGAAGTATGTTGGATTTTCGATTAGTTTGTCTTGGCCTGAGACTTTATGCAGTTGTAAAGGCAAAGGCGTCAGCATTGTAGTGCAGTTGTCCATTGCTGCAACTGTAATCAGATCTTCTGCATATTTTTTTTGCGAGAGAAACAATCCTCCTTGATGAAATGAGCCTGAATCCCAAAGAAGTAGTGTAGTTGGCCCAAATCTTTCATTTGAAACTTTTTATTCAGTTCAGTCAACAAGCTTTTCATAGATTCAGAGTCATTTCCGGTTATAGCCATGTCGTCCACATATAGCAGAAGCAGAATAATGTCCTTACCTTTGATGTAAATGAACAAGGAAGGATCTGGAATGCTGCATATGAACCCGAATTCTAGAAGAAAGTTACTGAATTTGTTGCACCAGGCCCTGGGAGACTGCTTTAAGCCGTACAATGATTTATGTAGATGACATACATAGTCTGGTCGTGCTGTTACTTCCTTCAGGGTCTATTTTCGAAAAAACGGCAAGAAAAATGGAAAGGTGGCTGATTGGACAAACGAAAATGGCAAGGAGAAGGAAAAAATAACATCAAACACAGCTGGACCACAGGACAATAGGGAAAAGACCGTTACACGAGCCACAAGTGGGGAGGAAAAAGACAAGCTGGAGGTAGGTGCCAGCGCAACAAAGGACAGGCACTAGGGTTGGCTGCACTCAGCCATAAATAAAAAAGCACGGAGCAGGATGCAGATAGGGATTTTGTGAGTGGAAAATAGGGCTAGCCGCAAGGTTAGATTGGGCAAGCGATTGGGAACAATCTCTTGATTTCATTTGCTTGTCTTGTCAGTTTGAGATACTCTGTTTATCTTCCATTTGTAATCGTTTTCTCTTTGGGGATTTTGAATAATGGGTTCTTGAAGTTTTCAGCAAACTCTGAGCTTTATTGATATATGCTTCTTCAATAATATTACATTGAGAGTTTTACTGAAAATAGAGGGTTTACATTCAAAGTTCCTAGCTTTCTAGTCTTCGAGATAGATATCTTCCTCTCCTTCAGGCACACTGGAGCTAGGAGCGTAACAACTAGTGCGTAGTGAGACAGAACACATCAATGGCAACTAAAAAAGCTTCCCCCATCACAGACATGGTTGAAAGCTCTACCTCCGACAAAACACCAGACCCACAGTCGACACCAACCACACAACGCAACATCGACGAACTGTTTCGTCGCATCAAAGACATGGAGAAGGGCCAAAAAGAGATTTTAAGTACGATGGATGCGTTCCAAGAGAATATCGGCCGGTTAATCAACACCGCCATCAGCCGCGCCCTTCACACACCGGCTCCATCTCCTCAACCTCGAACAAATCTGTTTTAGGAGAGAGAATATGAGCGATTTTAGAATCCAGAGAAATGACCCATGATTGACGAAGGCGGCTCTCGCGATAACCGTCTCACACCGGACCCAGCTCCGCATCCATCAACAATAGGCAACCCACCTCCACTCGAGCTTACAAAAAAGCTGGAAGTTCCGATTTTTAACGGAGACAACACATTCTCCTGTTTGTCTAAAGTGGAGCGTTTTTTCTGCCTAAGTCAATACTCTGACGATAATAAACTCGACTTAGCGGCTATTAGTCTCGATGGTCCGGCCATTGGATGGTTCAACAGTGAGATTAACTCGGAACCATTCCGGGATTGGGATGACTTCAAGGATTATCTGTTGATGCGATTCTCAGAAATCAGCAGTCGAGGACCAACTCAGAGCATCTACTGCATCTCGCAAATGTGCTCCGCCGCCGATTACGTGGCCCAATTCGAAGATCTTGCAGGCCAGGTAACCAACTTGGAAAAATTAACACTCGAAGGTATATTCCTTAATGGGCTTCAAGGGGCCTTACGAGCTACAGTGGAACTGATGAGACCAACATCATTAACAGAGATGAAGGCTTACGCCATTTCGTTGGAATGAAAGGAATTAACAAAAGTGTTAGCTAAAGAGATGCTCGCAGAACAAAGGCATAACAGGTTCTCTCACAAACCAGACTCACAAAACAACGCAGAACAGACAAATGCAAAACCGGTAAATCGACCCAAATACATTTCAGATCGTGAAATGGAGGAAAAGAAGCGTCTTGGCCTATGTTTTAAATGTGATAGTAAATGGTCCAAAGATCACTACAAGACATGCTCGAAACGAACACTACAAGTGCTAACAGTAGTAAATGGGTATGAAATGGAAATCTTGGATAAAAACCTACCAGGAATCAAAGAAGATGCCGAAGAAGAAAGCACTGAAGAAGTCACAACACAACCAACATTCGCCAGGCTATCCTTAAACTCATTCCTAGGCGAAGATTCGGTGACAACGACTAAGATCCGAGTAACCTTGGCAGGTTCGGAGCTCGTAGCATTGATCGACAACAGCGCAACACACAGCTTTGTGTCACCAGATGTGGTTAAATATCTGAAGCTGGAGATGACTGAAGCGAAGGATATTCAAGTGATGCTTGGTACCGGCATATCAGCATCTGGTTTAGGTGTATGTCTCAATGTTGACTTTCAGGTCAATCCGACAATTCAATTCACCGATGACTTTATCGTATTAGAACTCGGCGATGCGGACCTGGTCTTGGGAGTCCAATGGCTGAGCAAGTTGGGACATTGCTACTGCAATTGGCAAAAAAATGAATTGAGCTTCCTCTATAACGGAGAAGTGGTGGAATTATGGGGGGAAAGCACCTACGGAAAACAAAGTTTTCACGATCAAAAGCAAATGATCCACCCACTGTCACCTGAGGAATCCAAATCGCATACCAAGCCTTAGACACGAAACTCACACCAGCTGGAGAAATAGACTCCTATGTGCTAAGTGTTCTCCAGCAGTTCAGTGACATATTTGCAGAACCAAAATCCTTGCCGCCTCTCCGCAATCACGAACATACCATTCAACTTCTTCCGGGTACCAAACCAATATCCGTCAGACCTTACCGCTACCCGCACGCATACAAGGAGATCATCAACACTTGGTTGCAGAAATGCTGCTCATAGGGGTTATCCGGCCAAGCAAGAGCCCATTCTCCAGTCCGGTTTTGTTGGTTCGGAAAAAGGACAACTCGTGGCGCTTCTGCGTCGATTACAGAGCTTTTAATCAAGCTACAGTTCCAGATAAATTCTCTATCCCAGTTATCGATCAACTATTGGACAAACTCAACAATGTTCTCGAAGCAGGATCTTCGCGCAGGATACCACCAGATTCGCATGGCACCAGAAGACATTCACAAGACGGCTTTCCGGACACACGAAGGCCATTACGAGTTTTGTGTCATGCCTTTTGGATTGATGAACACTCCGGCGAGTTTTCAATCGCTGATAAACGAGATCTTTCGTCCCTTCCTGCTTAAATTCATTTTAATATTCTTTGACGATATCTTCATTTTCAGCAACAATGAAACAAAGCATACCGAGCACCTCACTACAGCCCTACAGGTTCAGCGCACTCACTCCCTGTTTGCAAACCAAAAGAAGTGTATCTTTGCACAACGGAGTATCGACTACCTAGGCCATATCATTTCAGCAGACAGGGTCCCTACCAACCTTGAAAAAACATAGGCCATCAAACAATGGCCAACACCGAAAACGCCGAAGGCTCTGCGCGGTTTTCTAGAACTAACCGGCTATTATCGACGATTCATCAAAGGATACGGTGAATTAGCAAGACCGCTCATAACTCTATTAAAGAAGGATAACTTCCTTTGGACCACTCAAACGGAGGAAGCCTTTCACAACCTCAACGAGGCGATGTGCAAAGCACCGGTCTTGCGACTTCCAGATTTTTAACAGCTTTTCACAGTAGAAACAAACGCTTCAAGCACGGGCCTCGGTGTAGTCCTTCACCAACAACGACAGCCGATCACATTCTTCAGCTATAGCCTTAAACCTCGAGAGCGCCTTAAGTCCACTTATGAACGAGAATTAATGGCCATAGTAATGGCCGTCAACAAATGGAGACATATCTCTTATGTCGCCACTTCATCGTTGCCACCGACCAACAGAGCCTTAAACACTTATTGGAGCAAAAAGAAGTTTCCAGTGATTATAAAAAATGGCTCCTCAAACTCCTCCACTTTGATTTTGAAATACACTACAAACCGAGATCCTCCAATCAAGTAGATGACGGTCTTTCCAGAAATCATCCTCTGCAACCGCCGATAGGAACCACATCACTGCTGGCAATTTCACTCCCATCAGCCGTCGATGCCACAGCAATCCTCGCCAAAGTAGAAAACGACAACGTTTTACTGGAGTTAAAACAGAAGTTAATCACAACCGGCTCGACCAAACCAGGTTGGTCTATTAAAGATAACCGGATTTGGTTTAAAAATTGATTAGTTATACCAAAAAAGTCTCGTTTCATCCCTTTGCTGATATCGAAATCCCATTCGGAGCTCTCCGGTGGTCACGCCGGCGTTCTCAAAACGTATAAAAACCTCCAGCAGATGGTTCATTGGGAAGGAATGAAATCCGATGTCCAACGATTCGTCGCGGCATGTGCAGTCTGCCAAACTCACAAGACATCGAATCTATCTCTAGCAGGTCTCCTCCAACCCTTACCGATTCCGAAGTCGATTTGGGAGGACATCAGCCTTGACTTCGTCGAAGGACTACCATTATCAATTGGTGCGAATTCCATCTTGGTAGTAATCGATCGGTTGAGCAAGTTCACCCATTTCATACCATTGCGCCACCCCTACTCTGCCATGGAAGTGGCCGACAAATTTGCCTTTGAGATCGTCCGTCTTCACGGATTGCCAGCCTCGATCATGTCGGACCGCAATCGCATTTTCCTTTCAAGCTTCTGGAAAGAACTCTTGAAGCTCTCCGGCACGAAACTCAAATTCTCGACAGCCTATCACCCTGAAACAGATGGTCAGACAGAACGATTGAACAGATGCCTCGAGGATTATCTTCGTTGCTTCGCATCATCCAAACCAAAAACGTGGAACAAATTTCTACGATGGGCTGAACTATGGTACAACACATCCTACCACTCGGCAATCAAGACCACACCCTTCAAAATCGTCTATGGCAGAGACCCACCACCACTCCTGAGATTTTAACCTGGTTCCACCAGCAACTTCGAACTCGAAAAAGCACTCACCGAGCGAGACGAATACCTCAACGTGATCAAAGACAACCTCCATAATGCACAACAGCGAATGCAATCCTCTGCCAACAAACACAGGATACACAGAGAATTTGAAGTTGGTCAATTAGTGTATCTGAAGCTTCGTGCTTACAGACAAAAGTCTCTCGCACACAGACTCTCGAAGAAACTAGCAGCCAAGTTTTTTGGCCCCTACATGATCACAGAACGTATCGGCAAGGTCGCATACTGCCTCCAATTGCCTGCGAGAGCAAAAATACACAACGTGTTTCATGTTTCGCTACTCAAAGAAGCCATCGGACAGACTCTGAACACATCGCTCCTACCGCAGGCTATACTCGACACCGAAGAAATAACAATCGAACCACAAGAGGTAAAAAAAACACGCTACAACCAAACAGGTCATTTGGAATTCTTGGTCAACTGGAAAGCATTTCCCCCTGAAGAGGATGAGTGGGTCAATACGAAGCTCTTCCTCTAACAATTTCCAGAGGTAGAACTTGGGGACAAGTTTCGTCTCAAAGAGGGGAGTATTGTTACACCCTTCAGGGTCTATTTTCAAAAAAATGGCAAGAAAAATGGAAAGGTGGCTGATTGGACAAACGAAAATGGCAAGGAGAAGGAAAGAATAACATCAGACACAGCTGGACCGCAGGACAAAAGGGAAAAGACCGTTACACGAGCCACAAGTGGGGAGGAAAAAGACGAGCTGGAGGTAGGTGCCAGCGCATCAAAGGACATGCACTAGGGTTGGCTGCACTCAGCCATAAATAAGGAAGCACGGAGCAGGATGCAGATAGGGATTTTGTGAGTGGAAAATAGGGCTAGCCGCAAGGTTAGATTGGGCAAGAGATTGGGAACAATCTCTTGATTTCATTTGCTTGTCTTGTCAGTTTGAGATACTCTGTTTATCTTCTATTTGTAATCGTTTTCTCTTTGGGGATTTTGAATAATGGTTTCTTGAAGTTTTCGGCAAGCTCTGAGCTTTATTGATATATGCTTCTTCAATAAGATTACATTGAGAGTTTTACTGAAAATAGAGGGTTTACATTCAAAGTTCCTAGCTTTCTAGTCTTCGAGATAGATATATTCCTCTCCTTCAGGCACACTGGAGCTAGGAGCGTAACACGTGCTTTGTCAATAAATCCTGCTGGTTGCTTCATGTACACAGTTTCTGTTAAATCTCCATGTAAAAATGCATTCTTAACATCCATTTGCTTCACTTCCCACTTCATTATTGTTGAAAGATGTAGTACTAACCTTACTGTAGCTGATCGAACAACAGGGCTGTAGGTTTCTAGGTTGTCAATACCTTCCTCTTGATCAAAACCTTATACTTGTCTAACGATCCATCAGCATTTAACTTAGTTCTAAAAATCCACTTGCTGCCTAGAACATGCATATTCGGAGTATATGGGACTAGAGACCACGTTCTTGTTTCATCACAGTTGCCAATTTCCTCTTCCATTGTATTAGTCCATCCTGGATCTTTTAGAGCTTGTGCCACAATTTTAGGTTCTGGATAGGCCACTTTGTGAGCTAGCAATGCATATCGCGGATTTGATTTTATGATTTCAGCCTTAGACCTTGTAACCATTGGATGTGAAGACCTTGATGTTGTGGCTGCAGTATTGATGTCATGTCTAGTAGATGAAGGGGAAGCGTTGTTGCCAATAGGATCAAGATCTAAGCTTGCCGTACACTCAGAACGCTCTCCTCCATCAATGATTGACACTTCATTTGTTGAGATTGTTGTTGCCTGACCCGTAGAGCTATCTGATAGCTGAATAACTTGAATGACTTGTTTTGCTGCTGAGCCTTGAATATCAACATTGGCTGATGGTTTTGTAAACTGATCTTGTACTGTGATGTTGGGAAGACGATTTACTGAGACTATAGACTCCTCTGCTTCTAAAGAAAATTGTGGTGAATCGGACTGACTATCTTGAGTTGAAGTCTGCACACGACACTGTTTCTGCCATGCTTTGACTAGAGTAGTGAGAGCTGTGGCAGGTTGATTTTGATAAGTATCACTGAATGGGAAGTGTGATTCATTAAAAACAACGTGTTTACTGATATACACACGCCCTGTTGGAGGATGCAAGCATCTATACCCTTTATACTTGTCATTATATCCAAGAAACACACATTTAAGAGATTTGGGATCAAACTTGTTTTCAGTGTAGTCTCTCAACGTGGGGAAGCATGCACACCCAAACACTCTAAGGGCTGAATATTCTGGCTTGTTACCATGTAGTACCTCATAAGGATTTTTCTGATCTTCTGTCACGGTTGAAGGTAAGAGATTAATCAGAAAATTTGCTGTAGCAAACGACTCAACCCAAAACTTTGGTGGAGACTTGCTCTGAAATAACATAGACATTCCCAACTCTGTAATATGTCGATGTTTTCTTTCTGCTAAACCATTTTGTTGCGGCGTGTAAGGACAGGAAATGTAATGTCTGATACCACAATTTTGTAGAAGCATCATAAACTTGTTACTCATAAATTCACCACCACCATCTGATTGAAAGATTCCAATTTTCGTATTGAATTGGTTTTCAACCAGTTTCTGAAACATAAGAAAGGTGGCAAAGAAATCTGGTTTCATCTTTAGAGGGTACAACCAACTGAATCTGGAGTAATTATCAACAAAGATTACATAGAAACGAAATCCTTGAGAAGATAACACTGGTGCAGGACCCCATAAATCGCAGTTTATCTTTTCTAAAGGTTTTGATGCAGAAAAATTAGAAGCAGAAAATGGTAACCGACTACTTTTGCCTAGCTGACATGCTTCACACAGTTGAGGTGGAAGCTTATTGATGCATATAGCTTTATTTTGACTTAAGGTTTGAAGAACTTGATCATTAGGATGTCCTAGCCTCCTATGCCACACTTCAGAACTTGCAGATGCTTGTCTTGAAGAATAGAAGACTTCGAACTTTGAATCCCCCAACACATACATTCCCTTATTGTTTCTTCTGAGAGTTAGGAGCTTCTTTGTTACCTTGTCCTTAACACGAACCTCATCAGAATCAAATTTAAAAGAGCATGGGTAATCTGTAGTGAGCTTAGACACAGACAACAGAGATTTAGCAATATCAGGGCACACTAATACATCCTTTAAAGGCAAATTACCTGATGTAGATGGAAGACTAACAGAGCCGACATGCGTTATTGGCAAGAAATTACCATCGCCAATTAACACTGTGTCTGTTCCATGATATGGCTGAGATTGCTGAAGCCTTTGAGTGCTATTGGTGATATGAGCAGTTGCTCCAGAATCCGGGTACTACTCATTTCCCGAGTCTGTGACCTCAGTGATATGCATAGCAGCCATAGCAGAGGGAAGTTCTTCACTTTGATAACTGTTATCAAACCTATGCCAATACTTCAAGGCATGATGACCCATTTTCCCACATATTTGACATATTGGCCTATCTTTATTGTTGTGTGACCCGTTTGAAGGAGATATCTGTTGGTGAAAACCTCTTCCACGAGTTGAAAAAGATCCTCATCCACGGTTTCCTCTGCCATATGAGTTTCCACGTCCTCTGTTGTTATTGTAGTTGTAGCTAGGAGGGTTGGATGTTTTGGTCACACTGAAGGCCAAATGAGGAGACACAGTGAGACCTGTCTCATACCCTTGAAGTCTGTTGTCAAAGTTTGTGAGTCTCGGTACCACATCTTCAAAGGTAGGGCTTGGAGCAGCATCCATTAAACCTTCAATGCTTGTCTTTATTGGCTCATAGTCTCGTCCTAGACCATGTAAAGCAGCAAATATCTTCATTTTCTCAGCTACTGGACTTCCAATGGAAAAAAGTTGGTCACAAACATCCTTGATTTCCTTCAGATATGCAGCCATAGTCTTATCGTTCTTGGAGATTGTCTGCAACTTCCTTTGAAGTTCAAAAAGTCTGGATGATGAGACTCTGTTGAAATGGTTGGCCAAAGCAAGCCACACATCCTTTGAAGTCGGACATTCAACTACCACACTCAAGATATCCTCAGAAAAAGAACCTAACAGCCATGATTTGACGATTTGATCTGTGCGAGTCTAGAGTTGGTAATCTGGATTTGCTGTATCTTCAACCCTTCCATCGATTGTTGGGACTGGAAGTCTTGACTGCGGCATCGGTGTAGCTCCATTGATGAAGCCGAGCAAGCCCTGACCAGAAAGAAACGTCTCGAACTGAGATTTCCACAGAATATAGTTTCTTTCGGTAAGCTTGATAGTGACACAGTTAACAATGTTTAAAGAGGGTTGAAAATAAGGTTCAAGAGCCATGGCTCTGATACCATGAATAAATTTTAGAACAGATGAAGAAAATGATGAATTTCTCTTTTATTGATTCATTTTCACTTTTCTTTTTACATACACATTATGTTTTGCTTTTATAAAGATTTATTACAGGCACGTGAAAGGATAAGATCTGCAAATCATTTCTCCAGCTGTCTTTACTTTTTCACCCGGTTAGAGTTTGCAGGGAATCAAATTTATTTTTGGTTTTTACCCTGTATTCCGTACTGCACGCACTCATCTTTTTCTTTCCTTCTCGTTTGTCTTTTTCATAAGCTAGCCGTTGTAGAGAAGACTCTGATTTTTGCAGAGCAGACTCTGATTGTTGCAGAGAAGACTCAGCAGGCTTCTTTGATTGAATGGGCTTAATTCCATCGAAGCCCATTTGACCTGTCTCTTAAACTTTGTCGTTTTGCTGTGCTGATGACTTTATATTGATCTGTTGCGAAGACTCTTGCTGTAGTGGAGGTTTTACTTTGATAGTCTCAAGTTTAAGTTTTTACAGTCCAGAGGAGCTTCAAGCTCTGAGCTCACTGAGATTGTTTCTACAGTTCCTAAAATCTTGGCAAAGAAAGAGGGAAAATCTATAAGCAGATACTATGACTTGGTCAAAGAGATTATAGAAGCTGATAAAAGTTCCAAGTTCCAAAAGTTGAGTCTTTCTTTGCCACAGGGTAGTAAACAAGAGAATAAAATCAGAAATATATCGGTTTTGAGAGAATTGGGAATGCCTCAGAAGTTGTTATTCTCATTGCTCGTATCTGGTGGAGGATTTGTTTGTGGAAAAGAAAAATTTGAAGAATCAATCAAGAAGGTTGTTGAGATGGGTTTTGATTCTACCACCGGAAAGTTTGTCGAAGCTCTGCGTGTTATCCAAGGATTTAGTGACAAAGTAATAGAAGAAAAAGTCAATGCCTGTAAAAGGTTAGGCTTTGTTGTGGAGGATGTATGGACAGTGTTCAAGAAGTGGCCAAGCTTAATGAAAAATTCGGAGAAGAAGATAGAGAACTCCATTGAAACATTTATAGGCCTAGGATTCACCAGAGATGAGTTTGCGATAATTGTCAAGTGATATCCTATATGCATTGGATTATCTGCAGAGTCGGTGAAGAAGAAGACTGAGTTTCTGGTGAAGAAGATGAATTGGCCACTAAAGAATGTGGTTTCAACTCCTGCGGTACTTGGATTAAGCATGGAGAAGAGGATTGTACCAAGGTGTAATGTTATTAGGGAACTCATGTCTAAAGGACTGCTCGGAGACAGAAGAAGGGAATTACAATTACCTCCAATGCAATATGTTTTGAACATGACCAATCAGCTATTTTTAGAAAGATATGTGATGAAGCACGATGACAAGGAGCTCGTGGCTGAGTTAATGTCTATCTTCACAAACGGTCAAGTTTCATAGATCAGAAGGCTTGTCGTTGAAGAAGAGTTTTAATCTTTGAGTGCCAGATCCCACAATGTGTGTATGAACCAAACTAATCTGATGCTACATATTTTAGTATTATGGATTAATATGCAGTTATGACTTTGTAAACACAATCTGTTTTAACCGTTAAACATAAACTTTATTGATAATATCATCTTATCTCAATTTAGTAACTTCAGGTTCATGGAACACAAAGACTCAAAAATGTTAAACCAAGAAAAAACATACAACATTGTTTGCTGTTATATGCTCTGTTCAGATCAACCCTCTCATAGTCGGAACAAAACGGGAAACAAACGCTATTGGCCAAATCCTTCACTATCTTCAATTTCTCTGTATTTGTGTTGTAGAAACAAACACGATCCCGGCTAGAAAGCATTACCACGTCGTTGCTTGGAGTCCACATAACATCAATTATTAACCCCATGTCGTTGAAGTCCTTCACTTTTTCCCACAACTTGTTCTTTAACACCCATAACCTGTTCGTCTCTGGATAGTCTATCCACCTACGAACCACGCCTAGTTTCCCTTCGTAATTGACCAATGCTGAAAACTCACCCAAGTTTGGAAGTGGGAAATTAGACCAAACTTCTGTTTTGGGACAGAACCGGACCGCATTATTGTTCCACGTTTGCCAATGCAAGCACCCATATGCTTCTACCGGTTTTGGACGAATAAGACCGTCTGTTTTTGGTAGACGCATTTTTTTATTCTCTTCCACATAAACGTACCAGAATCGAAAACTTCACACACGAAAGTTCTACTATTCCGATCCATTCTCGGTGACTTCGAAAGCCTAACTATTTTATACCGGAAAGGGTTTAATCCAATAACCGTTAAACCCCATATGATAGCGTGATTCTGCATTATTGATTCCGGTATGATCTGATACTGTTTTGTTGTTGGTTTGCAGACTATTAATAACTCGGGTACACTTGGTCCTGTCACAATAGTACAAAGCAAAATCCCATGACTTGCATCACAAGCTTCGATTTTTGCCTTACCCGGTGGCAGAAACTCGATGGAGACTTGGTTCTTTTCAAAATCTCCACTCTCATGAACAAAACTTGTTTGATTTTTTTCTCTTTCGTAGCGTTGTATGAAGTATCCGGAAATAGAGTTGCTTCTACGACGATGGAGATTGAGAAACCAAGACTCGTAGGTTCTCTTGTTGCTCTCTTTATTCAGGAGTCTGAATTTTCCGATCTTTGACGCCGGAAGATAAGAAAGAATCTCTTGGATCACGTCTTGATTTGACACCAGAGAACTCATGATCCTCTCGAAGAAAAAGAGTGAGCAGAAGTATCGATGACTGAATGAAAAAGAAAAAAATTCAGTATTTTATTGATAGAGTTGTGTTGTTTATTTAAGGAAAAGTTATAATATTGTCTTTTTCTTCGCGATATCCAAAACAAATTGTTAAGAGAAGGTTCTAGAATATATGGTTGAGTTAATGTGTGATTGTGTAATATATTGTGATACGATCTGAATCGTAATATTCTAGGGCTGCAGTCATCTTATTGTCGTGTATATATATGGTAAAGCTATGAATGAGAAAGGCATCCAGTTTTCCTCAAAATAACTCTTTCTCTCGACTTTTCACAAATAAAATAGCAAAAGATCGATAGTAGCTTGAGCCAAAAGTTTATATTTTGACTGCTTTCTATTTTTTCTATTTCGACTGCTTTTAACAAAACTAGAAGAGTTTTTAAATGTTTCTAAAGAAAATATCAAATACCTTTGCCTCATTGTGATCGGATCATAAAAAAAGGAAACCCCAAGGCCTCTGACTAATACATTGAGAAATAAAAATAGAGTGATGAAGTGAAATGTGACAAAACACGAATATATAGAAAAAGGTGTGAAGAAATGTGTTGATTCGTGAATAATCTCTTATGCATTGCAGTCGTTTAGCTAGGCTAGGGATGACCAAATTGAATCATAACTATATTTTGGACTGTAACTATATAAAATAGTTAACCGTAAAAATATATAAGTTATGGTTAAGCATAAATTATAATCGTAATTAATTATAACCGTATGAAAACCGTTAAATAATCGTATGATATAAGGTTAGAATTCTAACCGTAACCGTTTTAAAAATATAACAAAATGTAAATATAATTAATCATAACCGCAATTTTTAATGTTAATTGAAAGTGCTACTGATATTAATATTTATTTTAATAGTTAAATAATCAAATCATATTTAACCATAATAACTGTAATCGTTTAACCGTAACTATATATAACCGTTTTAATCGTATATTATATAATTAAGATTAAAATTAAAGAAAAAATATAACTGTAATGGATGGTTAATAATTAATCATAAGCTTAATAACGGTACCCGTTGTCGTGCCTACCGTTTAGCTTAATCAAAACGTCTTTAGTTTAAAACAAAACACCGTTTTGTTTAATGAAAATGGAGAACCGTTGATATGCTTTAAACAATCAGAACCGTTGGAATATTTTTGTTGTCTTCCCCAATAAAATGCTGATGTCAGCGTCTCTAAAATCAGGTTTGCTATACAGATTTTAAAACCCTAAAAATCGATTTTTTTTTCGTTTTCTTCTCCCCAAATTTGAATCTTTGAGAAATCTTTAGCGGCACTCGTTTCAACTAGTCACTGGTTGATGAATGAGTGTTTTTTGAGATTCATCATCTATGCCTGGAAAATTCATTTGGTCGAATTGAGTCAGATTGATTGGTTGAATTACCTTTCTTTTTGTTCGTTTTCGGTAATTGCATTGTCTTTGTCATGTATTCTCTGATTCTCCATGGAAGAAGGATGGTCCAGTTGCAGAAACGGTGTAATTTGAGAGTTTCAGTGCAAAATGCATTTGCTTTGTCCAATTCGTTCTCCTCTGCAAGAGCTTCTGATTTGAGCCTTAGAGATGGTCGAAAAGGTAACAACTTTACAGTCTCTTACCTTGTTCATTCACTGGGTTTAACTACAAAACTCGCTGAATCAATCTCAAGGAAAGTTAGCTTCGAAGAAAAGGCCAATCCTGATTCTGTTCTGAAACTTTTGAGAAGTCATGGATTCACTGATTCTCAGGTATCCACCATCATTACGACTTATCCACGATTGCTTATATTAGATGCTGAGAAATCACTTGGTCCCAGGCTTCAGTTTCTACAGTCTAGAGGAGCTTCAAGCTCTGAGCTTACTGAGATTGTTTCTACAGTTCCTCAAATCTTGGGAAGGAGAGGGCACAAAACTATCAGTGTGTTCTATGATTTCGTTAAAGACACTTTACATGATAAGAGTTCCAAGTACGAAAACTCATGTCATTCTTTTCCTCAGGGTAATTTAGAGAATAAATTCAGAAATGTTTCGGTTTTGAGAGAATTGGGTGTGCCTCAGAAGTTGTTGTTCTCCTTGCTTTTCTATGGTGATGGACCTGTCTTTGGGAAAGAAAAATTTGAAGAATCCCTCAAGAAGGTTCTTGAGTTGGGTTTTAATCCTACCACCTCTAAGTTTGTCAACGCTCTAAGCATTCTTAAAGGACTGAGTGACAAAACTATAGAAGAAAAAATCAATGTCTTTAAAAGGCTAGGCTTCACTGTGGAAGATGTATGGGCAGTGTTCAAGAAGTGGCCAAACTCTCTGGCAAAGTCAGAGAAGAAGATAGAGAATTCAATTGAAACATTTTTAGCTCTAGGTTTCAGCAGAGATGAGTTTGCAACGTTGGTCAAGTGTTATCCTCAGTGTATTGGATATTCTGTAGAGTCTGTGAAGACGAAGATCGAGTTTTTGGTGAAGAAGATGAATTGGCCAATAAAGTCTCTGGTTGTGTTTCCTCTGGTACTTGGATTCGGTATGGAGAAGAGGATTGTACCAAGGTGTAACGTTATTAAAGCTCTCATGTCCAAAGGACTGCTTGGAGACAGAGGAAGCGAATTACCTCCAATGCAATCTGTTTTAAATAAGGCTGATCAGATATTTTTGAAAAGGTTTGTGACGAAGCACGATGATAAGGAGCTCGTGGCTGAGTTGATGTCTATCTTCACCGGTGGTCGAGTTTCGTAGATCAGAAGGCTTGTCGTTAGTCAGTTGAAGAAGAGCTTTAATCTATGAGTGCTAGATCCCACAATGTTTCCTTTTAATTTGCAATACGACTGGGATAACCAATACTCCCTCCGTATTAGAAAGAATGATTTCATGAGGTTTTCACTAAGATTAAGAAAAATAATAAATTTTTAGTAATAAATACATTAATTTTTTATTTTAAACACTTTCCCATATATATTATTCAATAAAAATTAAACAACTCAAACATTCTCAATTAATATTTTTTGAAGTTTACAATTTGCTAATAAAAATAAATTAAAAAGTTTAGAAAATCAATCTTTAAGAACCAAGAAAATAAAGCTAAAAAATCAATGGAGGGAGTATACTGTTATGGTCTTTGTAAACACAATCTGCTTTGACCGGTAAACACAAACTTTAGATGGATGATATCAATTAAGCAATTGGAATCGTTATATTGGTATGCTTTAAGCAGTCGAAGTTTCAAACCGTTGAGTTCAGACTTTTTTTCTTATAAGCAAATGCTTAAATTTTGTGCCACTAGCTACAACTATTATTGCTCAATGTTTTTAAAACCGGATCCGATGATGAACCGGAAGAGCTCTTGGGTCATGAGTCAACCTGGTTTTACCGGTTTAACCGGGTTTACAATTTTTAGTAGACCAGTATATAGATATGGTAATATATCTCATAAGCAATGTGATATACATAGAAAATTACCTTACCTTCTCCTCCTAATCAAGAGATACACGTTGGAGCTTAGAACCTTTGTTTTTCCATAATTAGAAAAGAAAAAATTGCATTAAACATGACAACTGTTTATTATGTTTTCCAAAAAGGACAGCAATTTGCCTATTTCAATCTCAATTGATCCGAGTTACCGGTTTTGATTCAAATCTTGGTTTTTACCCGATTTTATCGGTTTTTATTCAAATGTTGTTTTACTTCTACTCAGATTCGGTTTAAGGAATGATTCCTGGTCCGACCTGAATATAAAAACATTGATGATGTTTTAAGAATATGATATTGACATGTTTGCAATTATAGTTATCTCGAATATTCATTGTTAATTATGCTCTTCTCTTTATGGATAATAGAAAAATTGCTACCGGACATAAGTAATTTTCTTATAATTTATAAACGATGGTACGTTGCTTCACAAGCTTGCTCTGCACAACACATCTCTCAAAGTTTTAAAATTTTATCTGAGGCAATTAGATTAACCCTAAAGTGGAAACCAGAGCTATAAATTGGCCCACTCGTCTATTTGAAGATGGGCCTCTTTGATATTCTGGAACTTTCGAGCTACTCCTCTTCTTGAAGAATTTTTTGGTGGCATGTTTAGTATGGATAAGAAAAGAAGTAAATATATGCCTACACATATATAAGAGGTAAATTTTTTTATACATTGTCATTATAATTTATATATGCCTAATGTATGTGGTGGTGGATCTTCAATGAAGGAAATTGTGTGACAATTACAAGATCTCCAATTACGAAGAAAAAATACATTATGATGGATGTGATGAACATACAAGTTACAAAGTGAAATCCCAGTTAAGTTACTTCCTAGTTCTATTTAAATAAATTGCAAAACTGAATAAGTATTGTGTAGAAAATATATATGATTTGTTACCTGGTCATTAGATATACTTGGATGTTTGATGAAATTTGGTCTTAAACTTTGTGTTCCCATGATGGTGCTCACCTATAAAAATGATATTTTGTGTTTTAGAAAACATAATTTCTTGAACAGAAAATACATGTTGCTTGATTGCCTATATTTTGATATCATGCTTGCACCAATTAGAGTTTTTAATATTTCAGCTACTTTATGGTTCTTTAGATAGATAACACCTTTAACATCATGCATAACAATACCACATAGATTGATGAAATTGATGAAGTTTCAGAACGACCAATCTCTACCTTATTTCTCCAGGTTATTATATTGTGAGGAAGTATGAGATCTCCAAGAGTCCAAGTACTGTATGTGTTCATGATCTTCTTGTATAATTCGTTATATATACTTCCCTTTTATTCAAAGGCCTCATAACAAGATCAATGAAAATGTACCTGCCAACATTAGAACTCAGTTTGATATACAACTTTACAATCTCTTACCTCGTCAACTCACTGGGTTTAACTACAAAACTCGCTGAATCAGTCTTGAGTAAGGTCAGCGTTAAGGACAAGGAAAATCCTGATTCCGTTCTGAATCTTTTGAAAAGTCATGGGTTCACTGATTCTCAGATCTCCAACATCATTCTAAATTATCCTCGATTGCTTTTAGAAGATGCTGAGAAATCACTTGGTCCCAAGCTTCAATATCTGCAGTCCAGAGGAGCTTCAAGCTCTGAGCTCACTCAGATTATTTCTATAGTTCCTCAAATCTTGGGAAGGAGAGGGCATTTCATCAAAGACACTTTAGATCATAAAAGTTAGATCATAAGAGTTATGAGAAGTCATGTCATTCTTTTCCTAAGGGTAATTTAGAGAATAAGATCAGAAATGTTTCGGTTTTGAGAGAATTGGGGTTGCCTCAGAATTTGTTATTCTCCTTGCTCTTCTCTGTTGATGGAGCTGTCTTTGGGAAAGAAAAATTTGAAGAATCCCTCAAGAAGGTTCTTGAGATGGGTTTTGATCCAACCTCTGCAAAGTTTGTTGACGCTCTACGCGCTATTCAAGGACTGAGTGACAAAACTATAGAAGGTAAAATCAATGCCTATAAAAGGTTAGGCTTAGATGCGGACGATGTATGGGCAGTGTTCAAGAAGTGGCCAAACTTACTGGCAAAGTCCGAGAAGAAGATAGAGAATTCAATTGAAACATTTTTAGCTCTAGGTTTCAGCAGAGATGAGTTTGCAACGATTGTCAAGTGCTATCCTCAGTGTATTGACTATTCTGTAGAGTCGGTGAAGACGAAGATCGAGTTTTTGGTGAAGAAGATGAATTGGCCAGTAAAGGCTCTGGTTATGTTTCCTCTGGTACTTGGATTCAGCATGGAGAAAAGGATTGTACCAAGGTGTAACGTTATTAAAGCACTCATGTCTAAAGGACTCCTTGGAGACAGAGGAAGCGAATTACCTCCAATGCAATCTGTTTTGAACAAGGCCGATCAGATATTTTTGAAAAGGTATGTGACGAAGCACGATGACAAGGAGCTCGTGGCTGAGTTGATGGCTATCTTCACCGGTGGTCGAGTTTCATTAGAAGAAGAGCTTTAATCTATGAGTGCTAGATCTCACAGTGTGTCCTTCTAATTTGTAATCCGTCTGGGGTATGCAATTATGGCATTTGTAAACACAATCTGCATTAACTGTTAAACCGGAACTTCAGATGGTAAAGACATTTTTTGTCCCATAAGAAAATACTTAACATTTGGTGACAGAGTCACAGAAGCTACACACTATAATTGCTGAAACATGCTGCTTTTGTTCGCAATTATAATTGTTAAAACGTTTATCATAAGGAAATTTATAGTTATATAGAATATCAATGCTTAATTATGCTTCTCTTCTTGGAAAATAGAAAAATTGCTACAAACAAGTATTTTTTCTTATAATTTATAAACGATGGTGCATTGCTTCACAAGCATATTATGCACAATACATCTCTCAAAAGGATTTAAACTTTTATCTGAGGCCGCACATTGAAATCAACCCTCGAGATTTGGAAACCATATTTACAAATTACTGCTCTGTTGTCTTTGTGAAGATTAGAGGCAGACTCACTCAAGACTTAAAAAGTGACATGAAACCCTTAAAATAAATAACATTGTTATAAACTTATAATGCATAATTGTTTTAAGAGAACATACAACAAAATTGGCACTTCTTTAGATATTGACACCTCTTAAACCAGAATACAGATTCTCCAAATAAACTTTTGACTGGTTTTGTTTAAAATTTATGACTTTTTCTCTACTTATTCTCTTGAAATTCACATTTTTGCTTACACCAAACTATAAATTGTTAGTATTTTACTTTTCTTTTTTTCTATTTTTAGTGTTTTTATAATATTATTATGCGATAAATTATATGATATGTTAAAAAATATTGTATTATACGATTCCGTTAAAAATAAATTCCGGTGAAAATAAGTTTTTTTGATATTATCGAACTTGATAATTTCTTTAGAAATAGGTATCTTAAAGAAAATTTTGGTGGCATGTTTAGTATGGATAAAAAGAGAGCTAAGGATATGTATACACATATTAGTCTTTCCCCACATCTATGTGGTTAGGGCTTCTATTACATGCAAGGTACTGCGCTGGTTAAACTATTTCCATGTTTGACTAAATTTCAGAAGTTGACTAAGTTTAAGAAGTTAGATATTATGTCATCTATATTTTAAGAGTGTTTAATAAACAAGCTTGTTCATGGAATCGAGGTAGGAGTTCCCACTCTTCTAGGTCCAAGTAACTTCGATATGCTAGAATCTTACATGTGGCTGAATGATATGGTGTTCCGAACGAGTGACATAGATATTAGAGAGCCGAGAAGAAGTTGGTTGTTTCAGGCTGATCCGTTTATTTTATTCCTATATTAGTGAAACCTACTTTGTTCACATACCAAACATATCCAAAATTGAGTTTGGGTGTTGCCTAAATAATTTTAAAATTATGGGCCTACTTGGAATACTCAGGCTTATAACTTGTGGAGATCACTTTATATATTTTCATTTTAGAAAATTTCCGCTTTTATTTGTAGTTATTTAGATAATAAAGAGTCTTTTTATTTTTTAATTGACATATATTAAATATCCAGATGTTAATTTGCCTATTCTCTTGGCGACATAAAAAAAATTCACATCTTCCCAATTTATTTCGTGCTGTTCAAATGATGTGCATTCAATTTGATGGATTTTCTAAATTTTTTTTGATAGAAAAATGACAGTTTCAATCAATTTACCATTTGCAGTGCCCAACATGAATTTGTTTATAGAAAAAAATTGTGAGTTTAAAATTTCATTTGAATGTGAAGTAATTATATTATTACTAAAGGCTTCTAGCATCAGTTTATATCTACTTTAACGCCATTTTTAAAAAGACTTAAAAATCTTATTGTCAATTTTGTAACTAACTTATCACTGGCCAACATTAAATTATTTTGGATTGTTTAACAAATTGATGTTAGGTTTGTCAAACATTCACGTCATTATATATGGCAGTTCAAAAATGATTAAAAATATTACTCCCTCGTCTCAATATATAAGGTGTTTTGGAGGTTGGCACAAAAATTAAGAAAATATATATTTTTAACTAAAGAAACAGAAATAAATATTTTGGAAACCAAAGAAACAAAAATGAGCACTACACTTTTTAGATAAAATTATTATTTTTATCAATTTTTTAGATATATTATTATTTTTATTATTTCTTTTGCATATTCCATAGGAGCTTGTTTTGTATAACTTAAATATACTCTCTCCGTTTCAAAATATCTATAGTTTTGATTTAATAAATTAAGAATGACGCTCACAGAAATAACTAACTAAATGGTAAGACCTGGGTTCGAACACCAGGAGCAACACAAACCCTATTGATTTTGTATAAAAGAAAACGAGGAATCCTAATTGAAAATGATTTATCGGTGGGGGACTGGGTTGTGAAATTACGCTATAGCATCATAAAAACCTTATTTCTCGTTTCTTTCCTCCTCAAATTTTGAATCTTTCTGTTCGCAATTCAGGGTTTCGCGAGTGAAGAAATGTAGAAGCTGATTCGTGAGTGAGTTTCTTGTTAGTAATTACTAATTTCAGACAAATTTTTGAGATTTTTGGGATTCATCTTCTTGAATCAGATACTTGGGTCGGAATAGCTTTCAACACTGTAGCATTTGTTGATTCTGTTTTTACTTTTTCTCTGCTCCTTTTTGGGTTTCGTAATCGCATTGCCTTGTGACGTCATGTATGTTCTGTTTCTCCATGGAAGAAGGTTGGTTGCGTTGCAGAAATGGCAAAAGGCATTTACTTTTTCCAATTCGTTCTCCTCTGCTAGTGCTACACATTTGAGTCCTAGAGTTGGTCGAAATGGTAACAACTTTACAGCCTCTTACCTCGTCAATTCTTTGGGTTTAACTACAAAACTCGCTGAATCAATCTTAAGTAAGGTCAGCAGCGTTAAGGACAAGGCCAATCCTGATTCTGTTCTGAAACTTTTGAGAAGTCATGGATTCACTGATTCTCAGATCTCCACCATCATTACAGATTATCCACGATTGCTTATATTAGATGCTAAGAAATCACTTGGTCCCAGGTTTCAGTTTCTGCAGTCTATAGGAGCTTCAAGCTCTGAGCTAATTCAGATTGTTTCTACAGTTCCTAAAATCTTGGGAAAGAGAGGGCACAAAACTATCAGCGTATACTATGATTTCATCAAAGATACTTTAGATCATAAGAGTTATGAGAAGTCATGTCATTCTTTTCCTCAGGGTAATTTAGAGAATAAGATCAGAAATGTTTCGGTTTTGAGAGAATTGGGGTTGCCGCAGAAGTTGTTATTCTCCTTGCTTATCTCTTGTGATGGACCTGTCTTTGGGAAAGAAAGATTTGAAGAATCCCTCAAGAAGGTTCTTGAGATGGGTTTTGATCCAACCTCTGCAAAGTTTGTTGATGCTCTACGTACTGTTCAAGGACTGAGTGACAAAACTATAGAAGAAAAAATCAATGCCTATAAAAAGTTAGGCTTCGATGTGGATGATGTATGGGCAGTGTTCAAGAAGTGGCCAAACTTTCTCACACAGTCAGAGAAGAAGATAGAGAACGCCATTGAAACATTGCTAGCTCTAGGTTTCAGCAGAGATGAGTCTGAGATGTTGTTAATGCGCTTTCCTCAAGGCATTGGGTTATCTGCAGAGACAATTAAAACGAAGACTGAGCTTCTGGTGAAGAAGATGAGTTGGTCACTAAAGGCTGTGGTTTCAAACCCTGCGGTACTTGGATACAGCATGGAGAAGAGGATTGTACCAAGGTGTAACGTTATTAAAGCTCTCATGTCCAAAGGCTTGCTTGAAAGTGAACTCCCTTCGATATCGTATGTCTTCATGTGTAACAATCAGATGTTCTTAAACAGGTATATGAAGAAGCACGATGACACGCAGCTGGAGACTGAGTTGATGGCTATCTATCTTGATTCGTAGATCATAAGGCTTGTTAAGGATTTTGGTTTTATCTTTGAATATCTGATAAACCTCAATTTTAGACTTTTTTTTAATCTCAGTTTGATCTGGATCGAACCATTTCTCTCTAAATTCTTAAAATTGTAACTTTGAATCTCTTTTCAGACATATTACTAAGGTCTTGAATATTGTCAGAGGCACTTGAAAGCCATAAATCATATTATCATCCTATCCAGGTTTGTAAAATCTCAGGAACTATATCTCATATATTCAAGGAAGATGCCACATTGAACTCTGTTTGTTCATTCTTAAGAGAAACTTGAGGGTGAACAATGTTTCAGACGACTTTTTTTTTTTTTTGTGTGTGTGTGATTCTCATATCTCTTTCCAGTGAAGAATCCAGAAAAGCATTGAATAGTTCTATTTATACATAGCAGTCAGTAGTCACCATTGTTGTCTATGTATTTTAATTATGTAGGATCACATTTTGGTTTCGACAGTAACAAGATTACAGATGTATTCTGCTATTCATACATTTATTGGTGATCAATAACTAATCTGGTTCAGCTTGGTTAGTACTTAGTAGTACTGAGTCGTGATGCAGAATGTAAGACCCTAGTGAACCAAACTGGAACATAAGTTATCTGAAGATGACTTGAGCTGCAATGAGGCTATAAAGTATGCAAATCCGTAAGGCCTTTTACTTTGCTTCTTAGAGTCCGCCCTGCAATTGCGAGTTTCTTGAAATGTTTTTCAAGAAACCTTATTGGCATTAAAACATGTGGATTACTAAATATTTTCTTCTCCTGAACATGTTTCTTACTATCAACTAAGATTTAAAAAAAAACATTCCATCAGACCGAACCAGATGCAATAAAATATGATAGTAAGACATAATATCCGGAATCGTTAACAGAAATAATAACACAAAACCGTAAAACATCAGAGAATAGGCTCTACTACACTGTTCAGAACTCATCATCCTCGTAGCCTCTCCGTTGTAGGAATTCACGAATACCAGATGTGTCCACCTCTTTAGACAAAAAATCACGAACACAAGATGTGGAACAAAACATAGAATTGGACGACTCCAAAACTATTTTGTGTGGACAACGCTTCTTGCAAGAAGAGCAAAAACGTCGAGTCATATGATGATTGTTGTGCCGCACATATATCCATCTATCAAAGTAGAAGTTTAACCAATATGAACCGGGCTTTATGTATAAGTCCTGTCCAAGCAGACACTCGATGTGTAGGGTGACACAACAATACTCGTCACACGTATAAAACCGCTCCTTAGGATTTATTTTCTGCTTGCAAACTTCGCACCAATACGTCATTGTATTAGTCTTCTCCCCATAAGAAAGTGTGAGCATATGTTTATCATGCTCATACCTCACCTCTTGAGGTAAAGTAGCACATCCAAAACACAAAGCAAAGTAGTCACACTCAATGCAATTGAATGTTTCATTTGTTAAAGATTGTCTTGCCTTTTTGCAAACCGAACATCTTCTTTTTTCTCCTGGTTTGGATGTTAGGAATAAAGAATGTATATGACTTTTATGAAGTAATGGCTCAGCAATTGTGGCGCACTGCACATGTAGCCTAAAAGAATATTCATCTCCACCCTCTTGACACTCATAGAAGAAACCAGCTTTGCACATCCAAGGACAAGCTGAACATGGATCCACATTATGTTCCAGAAGACCTTGAGATCCTCTTCTTAGAGTGAGCATATGTGGATGTATCGGGTGATGTATTTTGCGAGAAAGATTTGCACATGTTTCATGGAGAATATAATCACATTGCATACATGAATAGAAGTTACCGATATAGATTGGCATGACACATCCTTGACACAGCTTATTCACGTCATAATCTCTACCCGTGTTCTCTTCAAGTCTCAAATGATGTCTATGACTAAAATGCGCTATGTTTCCATCACTAATCCTCACAAACGGTGGTTCAACTTTTTCTTCATTTTCCTCTGGTATGTCTTCAAGTTCTTTACCATCCCACACATTCTTCTGTGTATCACATTTCGAATGTGCCGCATATGAACAACCGTCCTTGATACAAGAATAACCCCCATAATCATTGTTGATCTTTTGGCGACAAACACAACAAGACCAATCTCCTTGACGAAAAGAATGGGTAAAAGAGATACGATGGGGATGGCGAGATATCTTTATGACACGGGGTAAGCTTATACACCTTTGATGGATAACAAAGTCACAAGGGGGGCATATATAGAAAGGACAAGTCGTATGATCCAAGGCACATACGCTGCAAGTAAAAGGAGTCTGTCTTGGAAACAAAGCAAGAGTATGCTTATGCCACTTGGGATGATCTATAGAAAACACCGGTTGCTTCTCCACACAAGCTATGTTCATAGCATAGTCGCAAGCCGAACAATAATAAAATAACTCTTGGAGACTTTCATCACAACAATAGCATTGCCTCATATCATGAGACTTTTGCAACAAGGCAAGTTGAAGAGAATGTTTTGGATGAAGAGGGTGTTTGATTTCAACAGGAGCCTTGTCATTTTCATAATGGTTCTTGCCATTGCAACCTCGGCAGAAAAAATGTGTAGCGTCTTCTTCTCCTGTTGACTTGAACTTTAGCCAGAATAAAGGGAAACAACACAACTTGTAATTGGTTTCCCACATGAATGCTTCCTCCACTAGTAATTTTCCTTTATCCAATCTTACTGCTACTTGAGGGCATAAGGAAATAAGCTTCTTCCACTTTAGATCCATAGACATGACGAGGGAGACTATTTTAAGGATGAGTGATATGAACTCAGGCTCTGGGTCGAGAGACAATACTTTACCAAAGTGTTGCAGGAGATCCAACTCTGGCTCTGAAAACGGATCTATGTCTAGAGATGTTTTTTGAGTGATGAATGATATGAGCTTCCTTAGTAGCTCCGGCTGGGAATCATCCATTACCATAGAGTTGAAGATTGAGATGGTTTGAGTAATGAGTAACATGAGCTCTGACTTTGGCTGCTTCTGCTGCCTATCCAAGTTCATTGAGTCGACCATATAGATTAATTCAATAATGAGTGCCATGATCTCTGTATTTGCATCCCCATTATTCACTTCCCAAGGGTTGTCGATAGATATTAGTTGAGAAATGACTGATATGATCTCCTCCTCTGAAGCCATAGAGTTGCCTAGAGAGTGTTTGAGTAACGAGAGATTTGAGTAGTGTTTTTGGTTTTTTAAGTTTTTTGTTTTTTCTTGGTTTTCATTCTGTAATTGAAAGGTTACAAACTTACATATAAGATGAAAATGAAAAGAGTTTGGAGTTGGTAGTTGAGGAGGAATGATTGCTAGGACACGAATGCAAGTGTTTGTTGTGGATGAATTTAATTTTATCACCAGCCAATTCAGATCCAACCCTACAAATTCAATGCAATTATTATAGGAGGATTTATAAAGTTTGGACAACTATGGTATAGAAACCATTGAAATTAACTAGTAACAGCTCTGTAAAAAACGACTTAAAAAAAAAAGAATTGATTAAAACAACAACTATTGGCTATGACATGAATTTTCTTTTTTTTTTTTGTTAGTTTTAGAATTTTCAATGAATCAAAAGAAGAGCTTTTGTTAATTTACAACTAAGTTCTTAGCCTTTTGATACAAAGACAACCATTAGTTTTTTCCTCAACGAGGAGAAGAAAGTGGCACACAAGCCTCTGACCGAGACCAACTTGTGTGGTTTTATTATAAACCAAGTTTATGGGACTATCGAGCAAAAGGAAAGAAGGAGATAACTTATCAGTCTATTTTACAATACGTTATTTCTTTCGTGCATCATCTCTTGTAGAATCATGCTCCTCAGGGAGCTTATTGTGGACGGTGTGATTCCAAATTTTCTCCATGTCATCCCAATTGTCGATAATCCCATTCACAATCGGATGCTTGAGATTTAGAATAGCATGTAGCGATTGAGCTTCATCGCCAACATAACCATCCTTTTTTAATCTAAAACAGAGAGAATCACACCTTAACCATTCCAGTTCCATTGTCACAAACAAGAGGTTGAATGTCTTTACCGTCAGCCATTTTCTTTCTAACTTTCTGAAAACCAAACACAACAAATATTTCATATTTTTTCAAGATATGGGAATGATTTGAATTATGTCTTAATCAATATATTACAAATAAACATAAACAATCGTTTTAAAAAGGAATCAAGAAATACCAAAATCAAACCTTAAAATTGATTATTCTAGATTTTAGAATTTTTTTGATATAAAAACTGCTGAAAACACCAGTCGCGGTTGAGAATTGCTCTATTAAACAAATATGATAATTAAATCGATAAACACAGATCAAAGATTAGCTCAATTATAATAATAATAATTATACCTAGATTCAAAATAAATAAAAACTCACATGAACGACGATATGTATTCAAATTGATGAAGAAAAATCAACGTAACTGGGTGATTGAAAAAGCAGGATAAAGATTTACAAAAAAATACCTGAAATTAATAAGATATAAATCTCTGTAGCGGCTGAAATTTTTTTAGGCTAAAGGTAAGAAGATGAAAAAAAAAATGAAGGAGAAGCCGAAATGAACGAATAGAACGGGTTCAAAGGGCTAATTCATTTGATGTTTTTACCCTTTTTGGGTTAGCTCTGTTTTGGAAATAAAAACAGAGCATACGAAATTTTTCCATTCTACTAATTTCGTAACGAAAAACTTTCCTTTTATCTTATATCTGTAAAATAATATTATAGCCTTCTAGGGAGAATAAGAAACACGTAACCAGAAACTTACAACATTGGACTTGAAACTTGAAGCAATGACGATTATGTCCGATCTTTCGTAGGATTTAGTAGAGGATATACTCTCTAGGGTTCCCATAACATCTCTGAGAGCGGTGACGCCGGTGAGATCCACTTGTAGGGTTTGTTTGATGAGTGTCAATCTCAATGGAAGCAATAACCACAAAGACTCGCTTGATCCATCTATAAAGAGGATATAGGTGAACTTAATCAGGTCATAACGTGATGGCTTATTGTTAATTCCTCACCAAGGAGGAGGGCAACACCAATAGGCTCGTGGTTTGGAACCAGTATTTAGTGTAAGAATTATTCTGAGGTCACACATGTATTAATTAATGTGTTAGGGTCATTCTATAATTAGTTAAAACTTATGTGGTCACTTTGGTATAAAATAAAGGACATAGACATAAGTGTTATGGAAAATTAATGTGTGGATGCACTTAGTAATTTCTAATTTGATGAAAGGCCGAATTAAAAACTAGTTTATGTAAACCCTATAATCTACTAAGGAACACATTCGGAGATCAAAGACTGAAATTTGAAGAATCAATTGAAAATCGATTAAGTAACAAGTTTGATGTTGATTCCACAACACCGAGACAATAATCCAAGGGCTATTCCTCTAAAGGATTAGAAACTCTATACGAAGCTTAATGATATCTTGATATGGGCCGAAATAATAATCAATAAGGCTCATATCAAGATATATCATTCCAATCAACTTCAAAACTACTATGTAGTGTATACTGTTTCACCACACCACTATGACACTGGTCACTGCACTACTCGAAAAACGTTTGCTGAAGCTTGTATCCATGCGCCTATGAAGTATTTTTTTAATTCAATACAATTAAGTAACTAACCCTTATGATGTAATGTAAGAACGATTTCATTGACAAAATTTGAGAACAGAAAAAGTCAAAAATACAAAGTGGATTTGATCTGGGCCAAAATAGTAGTCAATAAGGCCCATGAAGGAATAAAACTAGGCTTAATGAAATAATGAAACCTCGCTGACAATAGGAGTAGATGAATATGGCTTGTCCCACATCGGAAACTTCACAATGAGCACTCGTATGTAGCGTAGTATAAAATAAGAATGTGGTCGAACTGAGTAAAGTACTTACCTGGACGGGTCAACTCGTGATCAAGAAAACGAGTGGCCTAGGCTAGTAACTTCCATTGCACATTAAGGAAGGGTGCTATGCTTAAGGTCTTCCCATGAGGAAGAGCCTGCGTCATTATTTGTGGCAGTGGGGGCCTGCGTTCGCGCGGCCCCTCCCATTTTCATCAGTCTAAATTTTGTGTGGGCTACATTCTGAAGCTGAAAGTTTCATGGCCTTAAAGTGCAAGATTGATTAGAAATGGTATATTTTGGTTCTTTGCTGATCAAAACCATTCCTTTGCAGCACTACGCCACGAATTGAGGCATCAAAGACAAGATTAGTAGGCTCGTAGCTAACATTCATTTTTAGATCATTAAAGTTGGCAAAAGATTTTCTTGCCAGGAATTTGGTTGCAAAGGTACAAGAAGTTTCTCTGTATATAAAGAGATAAGTTTGAAATTGATTTCTTATTCGAGAGATGAAGATAAGCTTGTACAAAACACTAAACTCTCTGCTCGAGTTCCATGGCAGAGGAGATTTTCAATTATCATTTTGGTAGTATTAAGCAACGAGTCTCACTGTAAGTCCATTGTTTAACAATTTGATCAGTTAACATTTAGAAAATTTTCATCAATGAACCGGTACAGACTAGCTGAAACACCTTCCACGCTAGATGCATTATACCACCTAGGCATGGACATAAAGCCTGTATACAGAATCGGAACCAAACCAAAAAATCTGGTTCCTAAATCGAACCGAATAGTCATAAAATCATATTGGCTTATAAATTTTTCTATCCGAATTACCCAAACCAAATCCAAATTAAACCGAACAATGTACCTGAATACCCAAAATAAAATTATATATCCAAAAATATTAGTTATAATTTTATACCAAAAAATACGAAGTAATATAAATATTCGAATTCTTAGTTATATTTTTCAAAATTATACAAAATTTTGTAAAAATTAACTAAATTTTATCAATTTAACCAAATTTTATCATTTTTCTTAAAATTAAATATTTTAATTTTTTTTTCTGAAAACCAAATTGAAACTGAATCCGACACATATCCGAACCGAAACTGAACCGAATAATCACAAAACCCAAACGGATACTAAACTCTTATATCCGAATCCGATCCGATCCGAAACTTGAATGCCCAAACATTACCACCAAGCTGCTCACAATATTGTTTTTTATTCTTTACAATATATGATAGAAAATGTCCAGTAAATATCATAAATAAAAATGTGCTTGGCAAAGTAATTAACGCATTATTAATCGGGGAGATGTAACGTGCACAACTGCGCATACAAACTTCGTCACATGCTTTGCCACCAAGGATTCAGGCCCATCCCCATATTTTTGCTACATTTAATTACTTTCTTTTATTTCATCGCGTAACTCGATTCTTTCTTTTTTATTGACCATCGACTCTATTTTATGTAATTTTATAGAAATTGTTGCATAGTAATAAATTTTGAGAATGTCCATGGATGCATAATAGAATCACTAAACCAGAATTAAAACTTTTGAAAAGTCTATAGCATCCAAGATTATTGGATCTAGCTCCAACATTTTTTTTCTAAATTTCACATAGATCTATAAGCTGACTCGGACTCGGACCTAGATCGAGTAAAGAAGTGTTGGTTCTAAACCCAATGATATTACGGAGTCGATTGGTAAAGACTTTTAAAATAGATTGGTACTTTAAACTTTTGGCTGTAAAAAATTTTGCGATAGAAACTTTAACAATCAAAACTGTAAAAACTTTGGTTATTATTAAAGTATGACTGGTAACAAAAAGCTGTAGAAATTATGACTATTATTTTATTATATATTCTATTTTTTACAAATGTAAATTATGCTAAAAATAAATTCATGTGGCTATATAGTGACAAATAAAAAATATATTTAATTCATATAAAGATCTTGTTCGGTTTTTGGATTGAGGAACTATCATTATGATACAATTGGTGAAAGCTAATGATGGTCGTTGATGCAAATATTTTTATAAAAAATAGATCTAAAAAAACAGACATAAAAAGATTATTGTTAATTATCAAAATATATTTGTGATAAATTACACATACAATAAAAAAAAAAGTTTTACAATTATTGTGGGGAAAAAGAAAGAGAAAAAATATCAATTTTTTTTTTCTATTTATTTCTTAGAGTTCACAAAGTCTCATATTTGTGACTTTTAAAAATTGTACCAGAATTCAGTAAAAGTGACCAGTTAGACTTTAAAATCTTTTAAAAATAATAAAATCATAAATATCTGATTGGTAAATTTTTTTCTTTTAGAACTTTAAATTAAATCTAAAACCTTTAAAATCTTTACCAATCACCCCATACTTTTCATGAGTTTTCAAACTGAAAATCATATAGCAATAAATAAATTAGTTTATGTTTTCTATAAATTACTATAAAATTTTCTTATTTTTATTAAATAAACTCTCAAAATAATGATTTTTGTCGGTTCATCTCGAACTAAATATAATTTTAGGTTTGACGGTAAATTTTACATGGGTAACCAAAAATGATTTTTGGTACATAAGAACAAATTTATGAACATGCAACAGGTTTGGAGAAAGCAGGAAAAACAAACAATTTCATTATAATATAACTAATAACTGATATAAGTTTGTGACAATGAATTTTTTTTTTTTTTTTTTTTGATATTGGTATAGTTTATGACAACTTTTTTTGTATATGTTAAACAGTTTATGACAACTTGAAAACAAAATAAAAACTAACGGCAAAATCCAACATTGACGTTTGAAGAATGGGTGGAACCGGCGTATTTGATTTTGAGACCCCTAGCTAGTTAACCAAAAAACTTGTACTATCTTTGTTATATATATAAAAAAAAAATCTGATACATATACTTGAGAAGCATTTCTACAATTATACAAGTTACAACACTAAGTTTGAGTAAGACCTTCTAAATTTATGTCTTGATATTGAGGACCTATCATCTTTTTCGTGGAGTGAAATCTTTGCCTGCTAGGCAAGATGATATATAGGATAGCAAGTTATATAACTATGCCTTTCTTAAGAAGCGGATATAAATCAATATAGAAATACATACAAACATATATAGCTAGGTTTTACATATTGATTGTTGATTAGTTTTAAGAAGAAAAATAAACCATTTCAGAAAACCTTGCTATATTGAAATCATTTTATTGTATTTTCCGTAATAATTGGAACTTAATTCTTGTTACCTGTTAGAGATACCGTATTAACAGTGCAGCCAAATTACCCTAAAATTACGTGAAACATGTCATCAAATGAAATAACGTACGCAACTTTACTTGCATGCTGTTTAACAAAAAAAAAAAAAACTTTACTTGCATGCGATATCTATAAATACCCACGTGAAAATCATTTTCATGCAAAATCAATAAACACTCAAAACCCATTTCAAAAGAGAAACATTATTATTTTCTAAAAACAATTATAGTGATAATTAATAATGGGCAAGCTCTTGGTGATAATGCTAGTTGGTATTTTGATGGCTCTTAAAGGCTTGGAAGCTCTTGACTATGGAGATGCACTAAACAAGTCCATCTTGTTCTTTGAAGGCCAACGATCCGGTAAACTTCCGGCTAATCAACGGGTTAAATGGCGAGGCGATTCTGCCCTCTCCGACGGTGCACTATCTAATGTAAACCGTCTATATTCATAAACATCGATCTTTATATGCTATCTCTTAACCAATTTCATGTGTTTTAATTAATGAATGCTTTGATTTTTTCCAGGTAAATTTGGTTGGAGGGTATTACGATGCTGGTGACAATGTAAAATTTGTGTGGCCAATGTCATTTACTACAACCTTGTTGAGTTGGGCTGCAATTGAATACCAAAATGAGATTTCTTCCGTTGACCAGCTAGGTTATCTCCGGTCTACTATCAAATGGGGAACCGACTCTATCATCCGCGCTCATACACAAGCAAAGCTCATACATCTAAACCAATTAATTGTCCCATTTTTTTTAGTTTTCTTTTGATGTATAGAGAAATCCAAAATATATTTCATTCTATACTAAATATCTCAAATAATATTAGATTCTTATAAAACTAGTGAAGTTAATTATTTATATATAATTTTAGCACCACTAGTTAAGATATTCATATCGAAATTCTAATTATACTTTTTTTGGTTTTTGTTTTAAAATGGATAAAAAAAAGGTGGGAGATGGGAATTCAGATCATAGTTGTTGGGAGAGGCCAGAAGATGTGGACACAACCAGAACTCTACTCAACATCAGTTCCACTTCCCCCGGTTCCGAAGCCGCCGGTGAAGCCGCAGCCGCTCTTGTTTTCAAGTCGGTCGATTCTAGTTATTCATCTGCGCTACTAAGCCATGCAAAAACAGTGAGTACATCTATAAATTAACATTGGCTAAAACGTTGAGGTGTAGTTATTTGATTTAACGCATTTTTAATCTATTTTTTTGCAGCTATTTGAATTTGCTGATAATTACAGAGGTTCTTACCAAGCATCATGCCCATTCTACTGCTCATTCTCAGGCTACAAGGTAATGAAAACTAATCAAACCGGTTCACATAGATATAACACGTCATTTCAATAATAAACTACACATATTTTCATGTTATGTATATATATATAAATGAAATAACATGACACTTTATACTTTTGTGGTAAAAAGGACGAATTATTATGGGCTGCTGCTTGGCTATACAAAGCAACAGGAGAAAATAAGTACTTAAGATATGTTATAAGCAATAAAGATTGGAGCCAAGCCGTGAATGAATTTAGCTGGGACAATAAGTTCGCCGGCGCTCAGGCTTTACTTGCTTCGGTTAGTATATATAAATATATGATATACCGACTTCGCTAAATTCTATGACCACATAAAATTGATTATATTGTATTCATTGAATATTTTCTTAAGGTGTTTTACGACGAGATAAATGATGACTTGGGAAAATTTAAGAACGATGTTGAGTCCTTTGTCTGCGCATTGATGCCAGGAAGTAGCTCTCAGCAAATTAAACCAACTCCTGGTAATTAATTTTCATTGGTTAGCTAGATAACCGATAAGTTGATTTGATTTTTGTTTTGTTTTGTTGTTGGTTTAATTATGGTTGTGTTTGTTTATATATTCAGGTGGCCTTTTGTTTATTAGAGGCAGTAGCAACTTGCAATATGTAACAACGGCTACAACGATTTTGTTCCATTACTCAAAAACTCTAACCAAAGCCCGGGTCGGTTCAATCCAGTGCGGGTCGACCCAGTTCACTGTATCTCAAATTCAGAATTTCGCCAAATCGCAAGTAAATAAATAAATTACCCTCTAGTCCGGTTTTGTACACCGTTTACGTTTTCGTTAACCAACCGGTTTAAATTTTCAGTGGATTACATCCTTGGAAATAATCCAATGAAAATGTCTTACATGGTTGGATTTGGGACAAAGTACCCAACACAACCTCATCATAGAGGCTCATCATTACCGTCGAAGATTGATTGCAATGGAGGATATTCATACTACAATGCTGATAAACCAAACCCGAATGTACATACCGGTGCGATTGTTGGAGGACCGGATTCTACCGATCAGAATAGGGACAAAAGAACAGATTACTCTCATGCAGAGCCCACAACTTATATAAACGCTGCTTTTATTGGGCCCGTCGCTGCTCTAATTGGCTAAGCCAAGGAAACAAATGTTAGCATAGAAGAATTATTTATTTATTCATCAATAGTATCAAGACTACAGATTTGAACAATTAATCAGGGCATGTATCATTTGCTTCAAAATTCAAATATATATCTATGTATATACATACATACATACATACACACACGCACATATGATTGTATCGCATAGCTTAACTAAAATGAAAACGTTTTGATTTCAAATATATATTGGTTCTTATATCATTGAATCATATCATTGGATCGTATATATGTTTTTCTATATGTCCGATTTTGAGATAGAATTAGAAGTTATTGATTGATTCATACGTTTGCAATTATCTGATTTTTCTTTTTATCAACCGTTGGATTAGATTTTCTCTGTAAAGAAAACGACTTTTCTCAACCGTTGGATTAGATTTTCTTTGTAAGGAAAAAGACTTTTCTCAACCGTTGGATTAGATTCACCAAAAAGTGACATGTTCCAATCGCTTATGAACACTTTCTCATAAACCCTATTTTCGTTTTCTTTTTTTTCCACCGCAACCCCAAATTTTGAGAAATAGGGTTTTGCGTTTGTGATGTATTCTATGATTCTCCATGGAAAAAGATTAGTCCAGTTGCAGAAATGGCCTAATTTGAGAGTTTCAGTGAAGCTTGTTCAAAATGGATTTGCTTTTTCCAATTCCTTCTCCTCTGCTACTGCTACTGATGTGAGCCTTAGAGTTGGTCGCAAAGGGAAGAACTTTACAGTCTCTTACCTCGTTGATTCATTGGGTTTAACTTTAAAACTCGCTGAATCAATCTCAAGAAAGGTCAGCTTTGAGGACAAGGTCAATCCTGATTCTGTTTTGAGTCTGCTTAGAAGTTATAGGTTCACTGACTCTCAGATCTCCAGCATCATTACGGATCACCCACGTTTGCTTATCTTAGACACTGAGAAATCCATTGCTCCCAAGCTTAAGTTTTTGCAGACCAGAGGAGCTTCAAGCTCTGAACTCACTCAGATTGTTTCTACAGTTCCTAAAATCTTGGGAATGAAAGAGGGCAAATCTTTAAGTAGATACTTTGATATCGTCAAAGAGATTATAGAAGCTGATAAGAGTTCCAAGTTCCTAAAGTTGTGTCATTCTTTGCCCGAGGGTAGTAAACAAGAGAATAAAATCCGAAATGTTTCGGTTTTGAGAGAATTGGGAATGCCTCAAAAGTTGTTGTTCTCATTGCTCATATCTGATAGCAAAGCTGTATGTGGAAAAGAAAAGTTTGAAGAATCTCTCAAGAAGGTTGTTGAGATGGGTTTTGATCCTACCACCTCAAAGTTTGTCGAAGCTCTCCACGTCTTTTACCAAATGACTGACCAAACAATAGAAGAAAAATTCAATGTCTATAAAAGGTTAGGCTTTGATGTGGCAGATGTGTGGGCAATCTTCAAGAAGTGGCCTTTTGCTTTGAAATTCTCAGAGGAAAAGATAACTCAGACGTTTGAAACCTTGAAGAAGTGTGGTCTGAATGAAAACGAGGTCCTTCAAGTATTGAAGAAGTATCCGCAATTCATACGTACTTCAGAGCAGAAGATATTGAACTCCATTGAAACATTTTTAGGTCTAGGATTCAGCAGAGAAGACTGTGTGATGATAGTCAAGCGCTTTCCTATGTACATTGGATTGTCTGAAGAGACGGTTACAAAGAAGATGGAGTTTTTAGTGAAGAAGATGAATTGGCCACTAAAGTCAGTGGTTTCGAACCCTGCGGGACTTGGATACAGCCTGCAAAAGAGGATTGTTCCAAGGTGTAATGTAATCAACGCTCTCAGGTCCAAAGGATTGCTCGGAAGTGAAATGCCTTCAATGTCGACTGTTTTGTCGAGTACTGATGAAATGTTTTTAAACTGGTTTGTGATGAAGAACGATAAGCATCTTGTGCCTGAGTTGTTGGCTATCTTTACTGGAAATAGTGTTTCATAGATCATATGGCACATGTAGAACAATGAGCAACTTCAAGGATTGTTCTTTTTTTTTTCTGCTAGTTTTTAGTCTTTTAGATTCTTTGTGATGATGGTCAAGCTTTTTCCTCCGAGTCTTAAATTATCTGCAGAGACGATGAAGAAGAAGAGTGAGTTTATTGTGAAGATGATGAATTGGCCACTAAAGACTGTTGTTTCAAACCTTGTGGTACTTGGATACATCATGGAGAAGAGGATTGTACCAAGATGTAACGTTATCAAAGCTCTCAGTTCACCAGAGTAACTCCCTCCAATATCGTCGGTTTTGCTATCTTCACCAGAGATAAGAAAGGCTTGTGAAGAATTTTGCTTTTTTTTTCTTAATGAATATCTAAATTTCAGACTTTTGTAATATCAAATGACTCTAAAATGTAGTTTTGAATCTCTTTTTTACTCTGGTTTAGTACACGTTCTTGTGAGCTTAGGGTAAAATGTTGTTGATATACGCCCTTACAATTTTGAAGAATCCCTTAGGAAGGTTGTTCACATGGGTTTTGATCCAACCACCTCAAAATTTGTCCAAGTTCTGCAAATTCTTTATGGATGGAGTGACAAAAAGACAGAAGAAAAAGCCAATGCCTATATTATTTCTGTTTCTCTTGTTAATATGGATTATGGTAAAGATCTTTGTGATGGGCTTGGCTTGGCTTGTTTTCTTTTTTATTATTTTCAAAACAGAGCAGACCAAATTTTCAATTCTACTAATCTGTTTTTTTCCTTATATCTGTAAAATAATATTCTAGGGAAAGTAAGAAACACGTAACCTAACTACCCTATTTGACTATATATATAAAAGAGTGGGCAAGCGTGAAAGTTCGAAAGACCTAATATATATTACAGCCTTTGACGTTGAAACTTGAAACAATGACGATGATGTCCGATCTTGCACATGATTTGGTAGAGGAGATACTCTCTAGGGTTCCGATAAAGCGGTGAGATCCACTTGCAAACGATGGAACGGTTTATCCAAAGATCCGAGCTTTAGAAAGAAGCATCGTGGTAAAGCAGCTGAGGAGTTATTGGTGATTATGCTGAATGGTTTTAGGGTTTGTTTGATGAGTGTCAATCTCAATGGAATCCATAACCACAAAGAATCTATAAAGCTAATTGGTGAACTTAATCAGGTCAATGTACATAACGCCTTTTATTGTGATGGGTTATTGTTATGCCTCACCGTGGAGGGCAAAAACACCAGCAGGCTCGTGGTTTGGAACACGTACTTGTGTCAAACTAGGTGGATTGAACCCAGAAGCACTTACTGCAAATCAGATATGTTTTGTATCGGCTACAACAACAACCACAACCACAAGATTTTGAGGCGTCATCTCAAAGAATTTGAGGACTACAGTTACGAAATATATGATTTTAAGTCTAATTCATGGAGGGTTCTTACCACCTCGTACTCGGATACTATACGTTCTTATATACGAGGCTTTTCATTGAAAGGAAATACTTACTTTTTAGTTTGGAAAAGAGTTAAAGTTGAAGATGATAATGAAAATTTTTTACTCTGTTTTGATTTTACAAGAGAGAGATTTGAAGCGCCTCTGCACCTTCCTTTTCACTGTGATTATACGTTTAATGGTATTTATCTATATACAGTTAGAGAAAAGCAGCTTGCAGTATTATTTCAGAACCGGGATAATAAGCAAGAGATATGGATTACAACCAAGATTGAGCCGAATGCGGTGTTGGGGAACAAGTTCTTGGTCCTTGATACAGGGGAATTCATTGGTATAGGTAACAGTTTCTTGGTCGACGAGGAGAAGAAAATGGCAGTGATTTGTAGTACACAAATATTTTCAACGACCAAGAGAGTCTTCTATCATACAGCATACATCATTGGGGAGGATGGATATTTGAAAAAATTAGATCTTGGCGAATCCCACCATTATTTCCCAATTGGCTACTCTGTTATGTTGTAAATTTACCAAGCTCGGGTACTATTTGACACAAGGAAAGAAGGAGACTACTAATTAGTCTATCTTACAATACGTTATTTGTTTTGTACATCATTTCTTCTTTTTTCTTGAAATAAAATTAGATACTTGGTTCTCTTCTCCTCTCTTCGCTTCTGCTCCTTACGGTTATCGCTTTGCCTTTGTAATGTATCCTCTGATACTACTTGGAGAAAGGTCTATCGTGTTACAGAAATCTCATAATTTGAGAGTTTCCGTGGACCATTTGCAAAATACTTCTATCTTCTTGGCCCTTTAGTTGGTGTCAAGATCAATACGTTTCCATGTCATAGCCATACTTGCGTGTATGTGCGTAGAAGCGAGGTTACTGTACATCTCTTTGCGGTATGCTTTCATGTAAAAATGGCGAAACTTTCAGCTCGTTTTGCCTTTGTTGTGATTATATATATGTAGGTGTTCGTTTTGGTTTGTGTTTTTTGGCTACATCTTGTAAAAACATGACTCTCAGAAACAACAGGGTAAAGGATTTAAACCTCAATCCTCTTCACAATCATCCAAGAAGAAGTCCCAAGAACAGAGTTTACTTAAACCCTTAGGTCAAACTCTCTAATCGTTCTAGTGTCTTTGGCTTTTGCTCTTCCACTTGAGTCCTTCTGTTTGTAACAGAGTGTTCACTACACTGTATTCCCATGTTCTTCTTCAACTCGATTCCAATCTTCAGTCTCTGCTGCATCAAGAGGTGTGGTCTGCTAAGAACGAGGTCATGTCATTGTTGAAGAAGAATCCTCTCAATTCTTACGCATTTCAGAGCAGAACATAGTGAACTCCTTTGATACATTTCAGCAGAGATAAGTTCACAATCAAAACTCTCATGTCCAAAGGATTCCTAGGAAGTGAATTCAGTATAAACAATAAGACAACGTTGAATCTTTGACTCCAAGGGTTTTTAGCAACACCAAATGTCATGTAGGAGTAGAGAAGGAGGTACATATTGGAGATTACTACTTTGGTGCTCCAAGAAATGTCATATAGAGAAACTGCCCATTGTTTTGTCATATTTTGCTTCGTTTCTAGTGAAATTTATTGTAACATCATTAAAGCTAAATTAACTTTATAATCCATTAAGATTTAAGAAGTGGCCTTTTGCATTGAAATTCTCAGAGGATTTGCTTATAATCAAAACTCTCGTGTCCATGTGAAGAATATTGCTTTTTCTTAATGAATATATAAATTTCAGACTATTGTAATATCAAATGACTCTAAAATGTAATTTTGAATCTCTTTTTTACTCTTTACGTAATAGTTCTTTTGAGCGTACGGTACATTGTCTTGAATAACGTGGAGGCACTTGAAAGCTATCACTATCTTATATCTTTTAAGACACATAAATCAATGTCATCCAACCGATGAAGCTCGAGACTCTTTAAAGGTTGTTGAAGCTTTTGTGATGGCTAACAACCATTGGAGTGAACTGAGTTTCTCTATTTGACTCACAAAGTAATATGCCTTTTAAGTATAATAGTCTGATTTTTACTAAGTTAGTATATACACACTGAAGTTTATTTTTCTAGATATAATGAAGAAATCCAAGGATATGATACTAGAAACCGTTGCAGGTTCGACGTTATTAGACATTCAAATGTAATGCTTGTTGTTGTTGATAAAGCTTTCTTAAACAAGTATTGTGATGCAGCATGATGAGAAGGAGCTAGTTCCTGACTTAATGTTACTACTCTTTTTTGTTTCTCTAAATTATGGATTATGGTAATAAAAAGAGAACATACGCAATTCTCCATTCTACTAATTTCGTAACAAAAATATTTCATTTTTTCTCTTATATCTGTAAAATAGAATAAGAAACACGTAACCTAACTCTCGTATTTGACTATATATATATAAGAGTGAGCAAGCGTGAAAGTTAGAAAACCCTAATTTCATTTACAACCTTGGACGTTGAAACTAGAAGCAATGACGATGATGTCCGATCTTCCGCAGGATTTGGTAGGGGAGATACTCTCTAGGGTTCCGATAACATGTATGAAGGCGGTGAGATCCACTAGCAAACGATGGAACGGTATATTGAAAGATCCGAGATTTAGAAAGAAGCATTGTAGTAAAGCAGCCAAAGATTCTCTGATGAGTGTAAATCTCAATGGAATCAATAACCATAAAGACTTGGTTGATCCATCTATAAAGCCAATAGGTGAATTTAATCAAGTCAAGATAACTACAGTCTTTCAGTACTGCAACGGCTTATTGTTATGCCTCACCGCGGAGTGCAACACTAGGCTCCTGGTTTGGAACCCGTATTTGGGTCAAACTAGATGGATCAAACCCACAACCACTTACAGACAATCAAATATGTTTGTTATCGGATACGACGACAACAACAATAACCACAAAATTTTGAGGCGTTTCCATGAGTTAGACTACATTATAAAGTATGAAATCTACGATTTCAAGACTAATGCATGGAGAGTTCTTACTACCTCGTATTTATAGTCTCTTATAGACAAGGCATGTCACTGAAAGGAAATAGTTATTTTTTTGCTCGGAAAAAAGATAAAGTTAAAGAAGATGATAATAATGATTTTTTTACTCTGTTTTGATTTTACAAGAGAGAGATTTGGACCACTTATGCACCTTCCGTTTCACTGTTATAGCATTTTATGTGATGATATTGTTCTATCTACAGTTAGAAAAGAGCAGCTTGCAGTGTTACTTAAGAGCATGAGTAGAAATGAGATGGAGATATGGATTACAACGTAACGAAGGTTGAGCCCAATGCGGTGTCATGGAACAAGTTCTTAGCCGTTGACATGGATACAATCAACGGCTATGTGTGCTCTGTTATGTTCCAAGTTTAGTCTAAAGGGAAAGGACTAAGGAGATTAATTATTAGTCTATTTTACAATGCATTATTTGTTTTGTGCATCATATCCTTTTCTTTTCTTTTCTTTTCTTTTGACGTGTTCTTTAAACTAAAGTAGTCATAATTGAAATGTAGGGCGTTTAGTTTTTTTTCCGAAATGAAATAGATACTTGGGTCGACTCTTAATCCTTTCAACACTATGGAATTTTTCTGGTTCTCTTTTCCACTCTCTTTTGCTCCTTATGGTTATCGCTCTTTAAAGGTTGTTGAAGCTTTTGTGGTGGCTAACAACCATTGGAGTGAACCGAGTTTCTCTATTTGAATCACAAGGTAATATGCCTTTTAAGTATAATAGTCTGATTTTTACTAAGTTAGTATATACACACTGAAGTTTATTTCTCTAGATATAATGAAGAAATCCAAGGATATGATACTAGAAACCGTTGCAGGTTCGACGTTATTAGACATTCAAGTGCCTTCACAAATTCTTTTGCATTATGAAGGAGAAATAAGATCTTACAATCAATCATTTGAAGTTTGAGAACCGTTATAACGTTCTTTTGTTAACGAGATAATAAGTGTTTGCATCAGCTCTTGCCTGAAACCTAGCATGAAAATAAACAAAAAGAATTAGACAGATTCCATGAAGCTAACATCAAAAGAGAAGTTTCCATTAGAATAGCAGCAAAAACGTTAATTTACCTCGCGACTTTTCACTCGAGGATGATGAGACTGTTTTAAGGAAGCATATGGAGAAAGCTTTTGTCCAATCTCCCATCATGTAACATATTACTCACCAAGCCAAAGGTTGATGCATCTCCCTCAAACCCGCAACTCCTCATTTCTTTAATGAGTTTAGCTGATGCTTCTTTGTCACCATCTCTAAGATGTGCCCTGATCATCGTATTATATGTGCGGTCATCTGGCGAAGGCCCATCTTCTTTCATTTTTCTAAACAATGCATCTGCTTCTTGCTTTAAACCTTTCCAACAAAATCCTGATATCATTATAGTGTAGGTCACAGCATTAGGCTTCAGTCCTTTAAGGCTGAGACTACAAAATAAATCCCAACCACCTTCCACTTTCCCAGCTTTGCACATCCCTTCAATCATAATATTATATGTGACGATATCAAGTTCCATTTCACTCTTTTGCATATACTCTAATAGCACCAATGCTTTCTCTAGCTTCCCGTTATTACAAAGTCCATCTAACAAAATTGTGTAGGTTATATTATCGGGAGGCGCATCACCAGAAACCATTTGTTTGAAAAATTCTTGGGCATTATCACAATCTCCTGCTTGAAAAAGCCCTTGGATCAGAGTGTTGTAAGTGACTGTGTTGCCAACCAATCCTCTTTCAGACATCTCGCGGAAGAGTTCCATACCTTGTTCTACCTTCTTACACTTGCAAAATCCCTTTATCAGAGTATTATAAGTCACTACATCTGGAAGACAATCTTTGCTAACCATCAAATCAAACATATTCTTAGCCTCCTCTATGCGATTGTGCATACAAAACCCATTGATCAATGAATTGTAAATGACATTATCAGGATCAATAGACCTTCGGATCATCTCCTCGTACAATCTTTCAGCTTCTAATGGCTTCCCTTCTTTTACAACCCCATCGATCAATGCGCTGAAGGTAAAAACATCGGGGTCTATTTCCCTCTCAATCATATGACTAAGTAACCGAGAGGCATCGCTCCATCTTCCATACTTACAAAGGCAGCTTATGAGGGAGTTGTACGTAAAATGATCTGGTCTAATTCCTTTGCTATCCATTTCGTTGAATAGGTCCAGTGCATCATTCACATGCTTGTATTTGCAAAGAGCATCAATGATTGTGCTGTAGATCACAACACCAGCTTTTATTTGGCCTTTCTCCATTTGTTTGAGCAGATTTAAAGCCAAATCAGTGTCACCTCTCTTACATATTCCATTTACAACAACACCATATGTAAAAAGATCTGGTTGACAGCCTTTTAGCACCATTCGATCAACTAAAGCTACCGCTTCTGAAGCTCTGTTGTTGAGAAAAAGTCCATCTGTCCATGGATTAGAGTGTTGAATGTGACTGTATCGGGTATATATCCCAATTCCACCATTTGATCAACCATAGCTACGGCATCAGAAAAATCCTATTCCCACGACAGAAACCATTGAGCAACGAGTTAAGCGTAACAATGCTAGGCTCATAGCCAAGTTTCATCATCTTCCCAAGAACAGCTAAAGCAAGAGAGAGTTGGGAGCGGCGACAAAAAGAGGCCAATCTAAAACATCAAAAACGCAGCGTTTCATTGTGAATATTACAAAGAACCTGAAAGATAAAAATCAAGTAGAAGCTAATTGGTTCAAGACTTTTGTCTGAAATGGTAAGATCACTTGTTCCGAGTAGAATGTAATCACTTAAAAAGAAGTAGATAAACCATTAAATAAGTATGTTAACGAGAATTTGTCCCAAAAAAAAAAAAAGTATTTTAACGAGAAATAAGTGTTTGCATCAGCTCTTGAGTCTTACCTGAAACCTAGGAGGAAAATTGACAAATAGGATCAGACAGATTCCAAATTAATTAGTTAACCCAAAGAGAGAATTCGAATCTGAGCGTGGGCTTTTATCTTAAATCTCCCCCAAGCCACCAAATTTTTCTCAATACCCCTATTTAACCTCTCATCTCCCTCTTTAAGTGATATTCCGAAAATACCCTTCACCCAATTTGAGAATTAAAATTTGAATATAGTTGTACCAAGTATTACCCAGTTGTACCAATGCAAAGATAAGACTCAAACCCTCAACCTCTTTGCAAGAGTCGTTACCATCTGAGCTATCGCGTTTTTCTTAGTATAATTTACAATTACAAATATATGTACTTAGATTTCTCAAACAATTGTACAAAATTGTACCTAGTTGTACCCATTTGTACCACACACTAGGGTACAACTATGGTACAACTAGGGTTAGTAGTAACTAATAAAATACCAGTTGTACTGGTTGTACTACAAATAGCAGATTCGAACTTCGCTTGCAGTAAGTTTAAACCATCATATTGTGTTTTTCTTAATACTTCTTACAATTACAACTATATAACCTGATTTGTTCAATAATCAGATTTCATTAAGGGTAAAATCGTAATTTTATTACTTTTTATTAAAAAAAAAAAAAAAAAAAAAGAGGGACATATGAGCATTATTTTTTTTAGAGAGGGGCATGAGAGAAAATCACCCTCTGAGCGTAGCGACTCGCTCAGATCATCTTCTTCTTTCGTAAACTCATCTGATCTCTGGTATCACCATTGTTACTCTCCTTACTAATCAAAATTTCTGTTTTGATTTCACTCCATTGTGTTGCATTTAGATCTTATCTGCAATCTCATTTTGTGGATTGTTCATGATTCTAATTCTCTGTGATTTGGTTTCTGTAGAGTGATTATGTTGACCAAGTTTGAGACTAAGAGTAACAGAGTTAAAGGTCTACGCTTTCACCCTAAAAGACCATGGATTCTCGCGAGTTTACACAGTTTGATAAGTTTGATGAGCATGAAGGACCTGTTCGTGGTGTTCATTTCCACTCTTCACAGTCTCTCTTCGTCTCTGGAGGTATATAAATATGCTTTGGCTTTGTCCTGTGTCATTAGATTACAATGATCTTAATGCTTGTCTAGTATCTTGATCTTGTAGGTGATGATTACAAGATTAAAGTTTGGAACTACAAAACACATAGGTGTCTTTTCACTCTACTTGGGCATCTTGATTATATCCGCACGGTTCAGTTTCATCATGAGTATCCATGGATTGTGAGTGCTAGTGATGATCAGACTATTCGTATATGGAATTGGCAATCACGGACTTGTGTTTCTGTTTTGACTGGTCACAATCATTATGTTATGTGTGCTTCTTTTCACCCTAAAGAAGACCTTGTTGTATCAGCTTCTTTAGATCAGACTATTCGTGTTTGGGATATTGGTGCTCTTAGGAAGAAGACAGTATCTCCTGCTGATGATATCATGAGGTTGAGTCAGATGAATAGTGATCTGTTTGGTGGAGTTGACGTTATAGTTAAGTATGTCCTTGAAGGTCATGACAGAGGTGTAAACTGGGCTGCTTTTCATCCCAACCTGCCTCTTATTGTCTCGGGTGCTGATGACCGCCAAGTAAAGCTGTGGCGTATGAATGGTAAGTATTTGATGTTCAAAACTTATTCTGTATGCCTTAATTCATAGATGAATCTTGAAATAGCAAAGCTGAGTTGGTAATGTGTTTTTTCAATGCATTTCAGAAACTAAAGCTTGGGAGGTGGATACATTGCGAGGCCATATGAATAACGTTTCATCTGTTATGTTCCATGCAAAACAGGACATAACTGTATCAAACTCTGAGGATAAGAGCATTTGTGTCTGGGATGCTACCAAGCGAACTGGAGTTCAGACTTTCCGTCGTGAACATGATAGGTTCTGGATTCTTACAGTTCACCATGAGATGAATCTTCTAGCAGCAGGACATGACAACGGCATGATCGTGTTCAAACTTGAGAGAGAACGTCCTGCATTTTCGTTGAGTAGTGAATCTTTGTTCTACGCCAAGGATAGATTCTTGCTGTACTATGAATATTCAACTCAAAGAGATTCCCAAGTTTTCCCTATACGGCGTCCTGGTACTCCAAGCTTGAATCAAAGTCCTAGACTGTATCGTACAGTCCAACTGAAAATGCAGTTTTGATCTGCTCAGATGTGGATGGTGGTTCTTACGAGTTGTACATCATACCGAAAGATAGTGTTGGCAGGAGTGATGTTGTGCAAGATGCAAAGAGGGGGACAGGTGGCTCTGCAGTATTCATTGCCCGTAACCGGTTTGCAGCTCTCGAGAAAAGCACCAGCCAGGTGATATCTTTTATGCTGGGACTGGAAATTTGCTTTGTAGATCTGAAGATAAAGTAGTTATATTTGACCTCCAGCAAAGGCTTGTTCTTGGTGAACTTCAGACACCGTTTGTTAGGTACGTTGTTTGGTCTAATGATATGGAGAGTGTTGCTTTGCTCAGCAAACATACTATCATTATCGCGAGCAAAAAACTCGTTCCCCAATGCACGCTTCATGAGACGATACGTGTGAAAAGTGGAGCTTGGGACGATAATGGTGTCTTCATTTACACAACTTTGAATCATATCAAGTACTGTCTTCCTAATGGAGACAGTGGAATCATCCGAACCCTGGATGTCCCAATCTATATCACCAAGGTGTCTGGTAATACAATCTTTTGTTTGGATCGGGATGAGAAAAACAAGGCTATCACCATTAATGCAACCGAGTACATTTTCAAGCTTTCACTGCTGAGAAAGAGATATGACCATGTCATGAGCATGATTAAGAACTCACAGCTATGTGGACAGGCTATGATTGCTTACCTGCAGCAGAAAGGATTCCCTGAAGTTGCCCTCCATTTTGTTGAAGACGAGAAGATATGATTCAACCTGGCTCTTGAAAGTGGCAACATCAGTGTGGCTGTAGCATCCGCTACACAGATTAACGAGAATGACCACTAGTATAGACTAGGGGTGGAGGCTCTTCGCCAAGGTAATTCTGGAATTGTTGAGTTTGCATACCAGCAGACAAAGAACTTTGAGAGGTTATCTTTTCTTTATCTCATTACTGGTAATTTGGACAAGCTTTCAAAATTGATGAAGATTGCGGAAGTGAAGAACAACGTAATGGGTCAGTTTCAAAATGCTCTCTACCTAGGAGATGTTAAAGAGCGTGTTACGATACTGGAGAATGCTGGTCATTTGCCTCTAGCTTATATCACTGCCTCGGTCCATAGTTTAAGTGACATTGCTGAGCGACTGGCAACTGAGCTAGGAGACAACGTGCCCTCGTTGCCTGAAGGGAAAACTCCATCGCTTCTAATGCCACCGCCTCCCATCATGTGTGGTGATGATTGGCCTCTTCTGAGAGTGATGAAAGGAATATTTGAAGGAGGACTTGAGAGTGCAACCAGAGGAGGGACTGTTGATGAAGAAGAAGAAGATGTTGAAGGGTATTGGGGTGAGGAACTTGACGTGGTCAATGTTGATGGAATAGAGAATAGAGACATCGAAGCCATTTTGGAGGAAGCAGAAGAAGAAGATGACGGGGAAGGTGGATGGGGGGGACTTGAAGACTTGGAGCTCCCACCAGAGCTTGACACTCCTAAGGCCTCTGCTAACACACGTTCATCAGTCTTTGTGACACCTACTCAAGGTATGCCCGTAAGTCATATCTGGAGCCAAAATTCTTCTCTTGCTGCTGAACAAGCTGCAGCGGGAAGCTTTGACACTGCAATGCATCTGCTCCACAGACAGCTTGGCATAAAAAACTTTGCACCTTTGAAATCAAAGTTTATTGATTTGTTCAGTGGCAGCCATAGCTATCTGCGTGCTTTTTCTTCTTCTCCTGTGGTTCCACTTGCCATTGAGTGCGGGTGGAGCGAGTCTTACAGTCCTAACGCCCGTAGCTCGCCAGCCCTTGTCTTCAATTTCTCCCAGTTAGAAGAGAAGCTCAAATCCGGCTACAAAGCCACAACAGCAGGGAAATTAGCTGAGGCTCTTGGTGTCTTCCTTTATATTCTCCACACCATTCCATTGGTGGTAGTCGAGTCAAGAAGAGAAGTAGATGAGGTTAAGGAACTGATTGCTATCACTAAAGAATACGTCCTCGGTCTTCAAATGGAGCTCAAGAGGAGAGAGATGAAAGATGATCCAGTGAGGCAGCAAGAGCTCGCTGCTTACTTCACTCACTGTAACCTCCAAACACCTCACTTACGGCTCGCACTGCTTAGTTCAATGGCCATCTGCTTCAAGTCAAAGAACCTCGCCAGTGCTTCTAATTTCGCCATGAGACTGTTGGAATTAAACCCAGTGGCGAGCCAAGCCAAGACGGCTAGACAAGTGTTGCAAGCCGCTGAACGTAACATGACAGATGAAACCAAGCTTAACTACGACTTCAGAAACATGTTTGTGATATGCGGGTCAACTAATGTTCCAATCTACAGAGGACAAAAAGACGTTTCATGTCCTTACTGCACCTCCCGGTTTGTACCAAGCCAAGAAGGAAACATCTGTACAGTTTGTGATCTTGCTGTCATTGGTGCAGACGCATCTGGTTTGCTATGCTCTCCATCTCAAGTCCGGTGAGCAATTCAGATTCATTACCTTCTTCGAGCTTGGTTTTTTACTTATGGTTTGATTTGTACATTCCTTTTTATTTGGCTACAGATTATAAGATGTTTTTTGCTTGGAAAGGCCTTGGTTTATATTGACAAGAGCTTCGGTGGTTAAAGGAAGAATATTATGATGTATAGGAAACTTGGTAAGGAGAGGCTATGGCATCAATTTTGAGTCTTAATTCTCAATTTTTGTTTATATATTAAGACTTTTTTTTTTAATCTGAAGTTGATATATAACATAGCGAGACAGATTGAACCAATAGTAAACCAATTTAGCAAATGAATCAGTTTCTGATTTGGTCCTTAACCGTAAAGATCGTTTCTTTTGGATCTGTGCGATTTTGAGAGTGTGCAAGTGAATGAACTAAGCCCTAAATATCGTTTCTTCGCTGATCGATGGTAACATTATCATTGAAGCTTGAGCGATTCATTTTCTCGAATTGAATCAGATTGATCGGTCGAATCGCTTCAACACTGTAGTTATCTCTTTTGCATTGTCATGTATTCTCTGACATTTTGCGCCAGAAGGTCGTTGGAGTTTCAGAAATGGCGTAATTTGAGAGTTTCAGTGCAAACTGCATTTGCTTTGTTCAATTTGTTCTCCTTTGCAAGTGCTTCTGATTTGAGCCTTAGAGATGGTCGAAAAGGTAACAACTTTACAGTCTCTTACCTCGTCAATTCTCTGGGTTTAGCTACAAAACTCGCTGAATCAATCTCAAGGAAAGTTAGCTTCGAAGAAAAGGGCAATCCTGATTCTGTTCTGAAACTTTTGAGAAGTCATGGATTCACTGATTCTCAGATCTCCACCATCATTACAGATTATCCACGATTGCTTATATTAGATGCTAAGAAATCACTTGGTCCCAGGCTTCAGTTTCTGCAGTCTAGAGGAGCTTCAAGCTCTGAGCTAATTCAGATTGTTTCTACAGTTCCTAAAATCTTGGGAAAGAGAGGGCACAAAACTATCAGCGTATACTATGATTTCATCAAAGATACTTTAGATCATAAGAGTTATGAGAAGTCAACTCAGGGTAATTTAGAGAATAAAATGAGAAATCTTTCGGTTTTGAGAGAATTGGGGTTGCCTCAGAAGTTGTTATTCTCCTTGCTCGTGTCTGACTGCGGACTTGTCCATGGAAAAGAAAAATTTGAAGATTCCCTCAAGAAGGTTGTTGAGATGGGTTTTAACCCTACCACAGCAAATTTTGTGCTAGCTATGCGTGTTGTTCGTGGATCGAGGGACAAAACAATAGAAGAAAAAATGGATGTCTATGAAAGATTAGGCTTGGCTGTGGGAGATGTATGGGAAATGTTCAAGAAGGCTCCTTCCTCTCTGGGTATCTCGAAAGAGAAGATATTGAACTCCATTGAAACATTTCTAGGCCTAGGATTCACCAGAGATGAGTTTGCGATGATGGTCATGCGCTATCCTCAGTGCATTGTATATTCTGCAGAGATGGTGAAAAAGAAGAATGAGTTTTTCGTGAAGAAGATGAATTGGTCACTTAAGGCAGTGGTTTCGAACCCTTCGGGATTTGGATACAGCCTGAAGAAGAGGATTATTCCAAGGTGTAATGTAATCAAAGCTCGTATGTCAAAAGGATTGCTGAGAAGTAAACCCCCTCCAATGTCATCTGTGTTGGCGATTACTGATAAAGCTTTCTTAAACAAATATGTGATGATGCATAATGACAAGCAGCTAGTGCATGGGTTAATGGCTATCTTCACCGGAGATCGTGTTTCACTCACAGATAAGAAGGCACACCTAGAACAATGAGCACGTTAAGGATTGTTTCTTTATTTTTTCCATTGAATCTTGATACCTGATTGTGTGAAGTTGAATAGCTTTTGTTTTACGAGTGTCTGTAACCCATTTAGACTTTCATTATCTCAATTTGACCCGGATTCAACCCGTTTCCTTCTGTGTGCAATCTGACTGGGATAATAACAAATTGGTGGGCTGTTCTTGCTCAATGCATCTCCTTCAAGTAACAAGGTTGAATCTTTGACTCCTAAGTCAAAAAAAATATTTGCTTTTTCCTTTGATTAACAAGTTTCAGGGTTTATTAGCAACACCAAAAGTCATTTGAGAGCAGAGGAGGTATTTGCTTAAAAATACTATCGGGCTTCTAATGGACCTGCAAAATAAGGTGTTGTGGCCCACTTTAAAAAAATTCATAGATCAAAACTGAGGAGGAAGAGTCTTTTTGTCCCACATCGGATACACTACTCATTTTACGTTTGTTTATATATATCAGAAGAAATTAGATAATGAACGTCGAGCTAAGTAACGTGAGCTTGAGACCCGAGTAGGGACAGTAAGATAATGGAACTCTGATTCGGGTCTCCACGGGTCGGATCTGGTGTGACATAATTCTGAGTTGCCAAGTCCAAGCTATGAGTCGGAGGGTAATGCGTGAGGCTGGTTTCACATAGCAGCGACCACTTCCCGTTTGCAGCAGTGGACGGATTATGGTTCGGCGTCACTCAGATCCACTATGGCCCGTTCGATTTCAGTTGAACTATTATTTTTTATTTTTTAAAAGCAGACGTGAGCTTGAGACCCGAGTGGGGACAGTAAGATAATGGAACTCGACCCGAGTGGGGACAGTAAGATAATGGAACTCTGATTCGGGTCTCCACGGGTCGGATCTGGTGTGACATGATTCTGAGCTGCCAAGTCCAAGCTGTGAGTAATGAACGTTGAGTTAAGTAACGTGAGCTTGAAACCCGAGTGGGGACAGTAAGATAATGGAACTTTGATTCGGGTCTCCACGGGTCGGATCTGGTATGACATGATTCTGAGCTGCCAAGTCCAAGCTATGAGTAATGAACGTCGAGCTAAGTAACATGAGCTTGAGACCCGAGTGGGGACAGTAAGATAATGGAACTCTGATTCGGGTCTCCACGGGTCGGATCTGGTGTGACATGATTCTGAGCTGCCAAGTCCAAGCTGTGAGTAATCCGTGTGGGTAGAGCGAAGGCTTGGCCTAGGTGATTTCTAAAGTCGGAGGGTAATGCGTGAGGCTGGTTTCACATAGCAGCGACCACTTCCCGTTTACAGCAGTGGACGGATTATGGTTCGGCGTCACTCAGATCCACTATGGCCCGTTCGATTTCAGTTGAACCATCATTTTTTATTTTTTAAAAACAGACAAATTTACAGTTTTTTGCTTATTCATTTGAGGGTCTAGATAGGTTTACAGTGCATTAATTAATAAAGTATCGTTTCAATTTTATCGGATGTCTCCGAAGAGACTTAATTAATAAACTAAATGATAACGTTATAAGAATTCTATTTTATAATTTGGTTTGGGTTTCTCAACTCGATTAAAAATATATATATTAGACCCACTGATCTCAGTTGAACCATCATTTTTTCTTTTTGAAAGCCGATAAATTTACAGTTTTTTTGCGTATTCATTTGCAGGCCTAGATGGGCTTACAGCACATTAATTAATAAACTATGGTTCCAATTTTATTGGATGTCCCCGAAGGGACTTAATTAATAAACTAAATAATAACGTTATAAGAATTCTATTTTATAATTTGATTTGGGTTTCCCAACTCAATGAAAAAAATATATTAGACTACTACTGAATTAATACATTTCTTTATATCTATTTCAAGAATTTCAAAGGAAATTGATTATTTGGTTCAATCAAATTCGTTTCAGTTTCTTATAGCTATTGCAAATTTGATTCTTGAATCTATATATGATCCGGGTGTATCTTTTTGCTTTGGTTTTTTTTTTGAATACCAGGAGGTTATGGGGGTTTATTCAAAACAGTGGTTGCGTTTATCCCGATTCAATTTAATTAAACTGGCCCTAAACCTGATTTAAATCCAATTAACCCAATTATATCAGATTTCAATTAATTGTAACCGATTTAAACCCAAAATCCCCAAATTGATTTTACACCTTATACCCAAATCGATTTGGGGATTTAGGGTTCGTGTCTTTATTCCCTTGGTTCTTCGACAAAGAGATTGGGAGATTGAACAGCAAATTAAACTCATCAAATCTCCTTTCTTCTTTTTGTTCGATTGATGAAATGATTCTCCATGAAGCACGATGAGCTCCGATTACGATTTTGTAAGCTACGAAGAGGAGATTGAGATATTGAGAGATTGAGAGATCGCAGTGTGTTTCTGAAACCCGTAATCCTCCAGGTCTGAAACTACAACATATAATATTAGTTTTGTCTCAAGCATTATTCGAACCGGCGATCTCTAAGCTTTGCCTAGAATCTTTACCAGTCGAGCTAACGACACTTGGTTAAATTTGAGAATTTCCTAAATATTTCGGGATTTGTTTGGTTTTCATATTTGTGTTCTTTAAATCTGCTTTGTTTTATAATATTGATTTGAACATATGCATATACTTTAAGCTGGTGTATAAATCTGCTTTGTTTTATAATATTTATAATATTGAGCTAATATTGATTTGAACATATGCGTATTTGGTCAATTCTCTTCCATTATTCATTTATATTATTAAAACTGGTGTAATATTCCATTAGTATACTCACAGTAAGGTGTTTGCTATTTTAACTTTTTGGAATTTTGAAGGTAAAAAAGGGGGGAATTGGAGAAAGTGAAGTGCTTTTAATGGAGGGGGGAGATATTGAAGAAGAGAAAGAGAGAGAAACCATATTTTTGGTTACATTTGGTTTGTCCTATGAGAGACAAAGCTCTTATTGTTATGCCCATTCATTTATTTCCACATGCTTTCCTTTTTACTTCTCATTAAATTTTCTCTTTTTTTTACCCTCCTTTCTGATTTGTTTTTTTTTTACTTTCCTATTTTTATACTGTTTTTTTTTGTTTCGTTATGGTTATTTTCCGAATCAAATCATCCATTTTGGAAATTTCTACCGTTGTGATCAATGACAAGTTAACAACTCTATATTATTTCTTGTCGAACAAATTTCAAAATACTCTTTCAAGATGAAGAAAGCTGCAGTAATATCTACATGAAAATGATAAATTTACAAAGTGAAAATGTGTTATATCAGTTATATGTATGGATTTGTCAATATATAAGAGTAGAGCTTATCCCATTCAATCTGTCCCCGCCAAAAAATTTAAGGTTTTGGTCCTAAACTCGTGGGTATTTCTGCGAGATGTATAAAATATGTGTGGCCAGTTCGCAGGTTTTTGTTGGTTTTGCATATCTGTTCATATATTTGGTCAATATATATACATATATATATATATATAATATGCATGTGCATTATGTAGTATGTACTTTGTCATTTGTATTTATTTATATTTTAAAAATAAAATAAAACTAGTGATGCATAAACGAGATATATATGTTAAATGTAAGTATTTCCGTATTTTAAGTTGAAATTTAGTTTGTTGAATTAGATATATAAGTCATTTGGTCCAGCAGTCTATATATCAAAAGATTTTAATGTTTTTAACACTATGTTGGAGTTTGATTTCCAAAATCTGCAACTTTTTTCAGTTATGAATTCAAAACTTATTAGAGGTTTCAATGTATAGCATATACAAATTTTTGTTTACGAATTACTTCGTTGTCCAATTGCTAATCCGTAAATTATTTTCAAAAATTTTGTATTAATTTTTAAAATATTTTATAGAAATTGAACTACTTCTAAATCATTTATGAAAAAAAAATCTGAACTACTAAATTATTTACGAATTTTTTATATAATTTATTTTTAACTAAAATATCATGTATACGGATTAACTTGTTGCCCAAGTGAATTTAATCCACATGAAAATACTGATAGCTGAGCTATTAATTTTAGGTTTCTAAAATTATAGCCTACATTTTTCTTTTTCTTTTTTTTATGTGTTCTTAAGGACTATACTCTATAGAACGAATTATATACTCTAGCTAGCATTTACTAGTTTCATAATGGAACGAATTATATATACTCAAATCCGCACCCTTGATTCCGTGATAGAATAAGGATATAAACGAATTAAAAGTGCAAACAAATACAAACTATATGTTGTTTTCATTAGTCGGACATATTTGCATTAATGAATGACAATAACACCCAAACAGTCATTTCCCTACAAATTTTAAAAGAATTAACTGTCGCTAACAATAATTAATATCTTCTCGTAAATGTGTTTGAGTTTTTTTTTTTCTTCTTTTTTTTTGTTAATATCCGAACTCCTTGCAGAAGATAAACATGAACAAAAAACTACTAAAAACTCTTAAAAAAATTAAAAGCCCTTGTCTTTTAGAAAGCTAAGTAATAAAGTATATAGAAACATAACATGAGAAAGAGCGTGATCCTGGACGACATACATTGCTATATCTTATCTGTAAGGAAAAAAACTATGCTTTAAAAAGATGAAAACAATTAAAGAAAATCGATATGAAGAAATATACCTTGTTCACAACAATTAACATGAAGACCTATTTTAAACACGTGATATTGGCACGGCTCAATCAAACAAACCGGTCTCTATAACAAAAAAGTACGGTTTTGTGATTGAACCGCACCAATATCTCGTATTTGATGATCAATAGCGCGCTCATCGACTCATCGGTTGCTATTTATCCCAAACTCACTCCATATCAAAGAACCCAAAAAAAAAGGAGAAAAGGAAATCAAAGCAAGTAAATGATTGAAACAAATTGATGTGTAGGTTACGAGAGACAGGTACTTACGTTAAACCGGTTTACAAATGAAGGTCTTAGCTTTAATTTTACAAATATGGAAATGAAAAAGACAACATGAGATATTGCAATGTTTTTTCTTGGGTTTGCAGAGTGAAAGAGATATAAATACGAAGAAGATGAAGAAGAAAGGGCAAAGAAAAAACAAGCATTGAATTAGGCCAACAACCCCACAGCAAAAAAGGGAGTTGGTTGTATTTAATTTGAAAAAATAATAAGTATGTTTTTTAAGAAATAGTCTTCTTTAAAAAATTTAATATTATAGTAGATATGGTATTTTGTTATAAGAGATATCAAATCAAATAGGTCTGCCGTTACTAAAAACCTGAACCACTAAGAATTTCATGATGATTACTAGCTTGTTCTCATTCATAAAAAGTTGCTAAGACAAAACGCTAAAACGTTATACTTGCGATGGATTTAAAAAAAAAAAAAAAAAAAAGAAACGAGGAACTTGAATCCTTTGCAAAAAAACGTCACAATTTAACAACAAAATATCTAACTTAATTGGCCATGAAAAAACTACTATTGGTGATGATTAGTCGCACATTTCTAACAAAAGATACGTTACAATATTTGTTAGGTAAAAACGTGGAAATGCGTTGAGATAGTACATGAGTTCTGCGATTTCATTTAAATTTTTCTTATTTGTTTAATTGAATTTATAGTTGGGATCACGTCCCCATAAAACCTCTGTAAGTGTAAGGTAATATTCATGAATAATGTTTGTTTTTTTTGTTAATTAATACTGTATTGCATGACGACTCAAAAGGGCTGATCAATACGACTTAAGTATAGTGTACCAGAATATGACTATCGATAGAGAATATATTTTTTTAGAAAAAAAAAAGTAAAAAACCCACAAGGCTGAAGGCTTCATGTTACACAAAACAGGAGCTAAAAATATCAAAAAATGTTTTACTAATCAAGTAAGTAATATTTGTCAAAAACGAAGGATCAAGAGATTGCGATATATGTAAAATTACTCATGGGTGTATAAGTTATAGTGTAGTATGCTTTTTAATTACAAGTAGCTATGTATGTACATAGAGATTTGTAGAATAAGATTTAATAACAAAAAGCAAGGATCCCATGAGTAAAATTCAACAAGTATTTATGAGAGTTAGTAAGAGACAAAGGCATGTTGGTGGGCTCTGCTACTTCCAACATCTATTTGAATTTCAAAACTAATTTCGTGGTTTCATTTTCCAAATATCCCCACTCAACAAAATTTTATTTTTTACCTAGTAAATTTTTTTCTAGTATGAATTTCTTTTACCTAATTGTACTTTTAAATAAATAAACAAAAACACAAATGTTTAATTTTACCGATCCAAAAATATAAAATTGTAGTCTTTATTGAAGTTTACTCGTGTCATCCGAATTTGCTTGCATACGAAAATAATTGTAACAAACTTAACAATAAATTCAAACTTTTACCTAAAAGATTTGTCGTATTAGAAAAAGAAAAAAAAAATCAAAATGCTAACTTGAAACTTCGGCATCATTTACAAACGATTTAATAATTGAAGGTGTATGTATGATCTATGAAGTGAAGTTCTAAACTTCTAATTCAATTATCAAGAAGTCCATTTACATGCAGATAAATTAGCATTGTTTTGTTTTCTTTCCATTTTAAAAGATAAAAATATTATTTAATTATTAGAATATTCCATTTTAAAGATTGTTTTGTTAACAATTATTTGTGTTTATATGTCATTTGAGAAAAAGTGAAAACCATTATTTTGTACGAAATGAATTAATGAGTTAGTTACCACACAAAAAAAATCAATGAGAACCGAAAGAATTCTAAACCATAATCCGGTTTACAAAAACCGGTTCTTTAGGAGAACAAATGGCAACAAATTGATGACGATAAATCCTAAATTGGACGAACAAGTGTCAGACTTTTTAGTTATTAGTTTCGTACAGAGAGAGAGAGAGAGATTTAGGGATCTTGAAACCCTAATTAAGTTTTTTTCTACACGAAAACCCAACAAAATCGAGCTTCGATCCTCTCTACTTTCTGCAATTTGATTCTCTTCATCATTCAAATTTAGGGAAAACGAAAAGCCCTAATCTTTGGTATGTTCTCTATGATTTCGCAATTTCTGGGTTTTTGTTGTTGTCGAGATTGCTAAATCGAATATCACATTTCAATTCATAGTGTTAATTTATTGTGATTTCAGGAATTTAGATTGTTAATCGCCATGGCTAATAGCTCTTTCAAGTTGGAACACCCACTGGGTAAGTCTTGATTCTTCATCAAATAAGAATTTCCGGGTTTTGTACATTTGTTAGTGATCACTCTAAATTATGGATCTTTGATTGTTACTCTTTTAAAAGACATGATTTTTATTACGATCGATCAAAGCACTAATGTTCTTTGATCATACTTTTGAGTTTTTTTTTTGTAATGTTCAGAGAGGAGACAAATTGAAGCTTCTCGTATCAGGGAGAAGTATCCAGACAGAGTTCCAGTAATGCTTTTGGATATTTATCGGTTTCTCTCTTTGTATATTCTTCTATTGTAGCTTTCCTTTTGAACAGATGAAGTATATGTTGCAGGTGATTGTAGAGAAAGCTGAAAGAAGCGATGTTCCGAATATCGACAAGAAAAAGTTAGTTCTTCTGTTGTTTCTTGTTAGCAACTTATGAGGTTCTACACATCTTTGGTTTACTTGATAATCTAAAGAGTAAAGAGTGCTTTTGAACATTGTCTTGAAGAATTATATCTTTGTGTAGTATGACAGAAATGGGATTGATCTTAATTCAAGTGTACAAGAGTCTTATAACTGGGAAATGTGTTGATGTTGGATCTTTGTGACTTTTTGGTTGTTGGATTCAGGTACCTTGTTCCAGCTGATCTAACTGTGGGGCAATTTGTGTATGTTGTTCGTAAAAGAATCAAGCTGAGTGCCGAAAAGGCGATCTTTGTCTTTGTGAAGAACACATTGCCCCCAACTGGTAAGCACACAACTCTTAGCTTGATTTTTGTTAGTTTTGCTCTCGTGAAAATCTGATGCTCATTTAGTAATTTGCGCATACACTTGTTTGCAAAGTGAAACAAAGATGAATGATTTTGTTGATGTGTTTTTGGCAGCTGCAATGATGTCTGCAATCTATGAGGAGAACAAAGACGAAGATGGGTTTCTCTACATGACTTACAGTGGAGAGAACACATTTGGTTTGGTTTAAATAATGTCTACTAATATGCTCGCTTATGTATATATTATCTTCTCTTTTATGACTATTATGAATAAAAGTTATGATGCTTTGGACTCACTGTCTGTAAATGTTACTTCGAATTTATTTTCTGTAGTTTGGGTTTTACTTGTGTCATCTATTGATTCTCTAAATCTGATCATAAAATGTAGTTTGGGTATTTGTGAAAATTTGATTTAAAATATATATAGCATTATATAACGATTTTCAATAATCAGTTTTTAGAAAAGAAACAAAAATTAGTAATCAGTGCAACCTACTTGTTATTAAAATATAATCTTATTATTTTCACAGAGTAAACCAAGATCTGAGCCATGTTATAGAAAAAATAAAACAAAACCTTTCAATCGTGGGATGCACAACATTACTCATTAACTCACATGAAACTCCCACAAATAAGAATAAATAAATACAATGATAAATTCAGATTTTTAGAAGAAACCATTTTTTGAAGAACAAGGGTGCAAAGAATTTGTTATTTTTAAGAATTAGTGTCTTTCTTCTTCTTATGCACAAGATTCTTTATCCACTTGAAACTTATGAAATCAACAATCTTGCCCGATTTGTTTTGACAATTCTTACCGCCGGCATCTTTCTTGCTTTTGGTGTTATCTTCCTCCGGCATCTCTCCGATCCCTCCGGTTCCCCATTGATCCGCCCAACTTGGTGCTTCACTTGCCATATCACAATATCTTTTCGCTAACTAAATAGTAAAAAAAATCTTAGTTCGATATCAAATCGAATTCTTTAGTCAATCAAAGAATATAAATAAACATAACATCTAGAGATACAATATATTCTTTCTTTTTCCTCAAATGGGTTTTGAATTATGTTTATGACTAAAGAAAATCGATGAGAAAAATAAAATACCTCAAATGTGTTGAGAGTTGAGAGCTCTTCTTTGGAGAAGAAAGACGATTTAGATTTAGCAAAATGAGTGATAATGGTGAGAATGGAGACTTATGTGTTGGTCTTTTTACTATAAACAATTGTAAATTATTATTTTTTAGGTTGTCCTTTTTTTTCTTTTTCTCAAGGTTCAAATCTTTAGATTTATTTGTAGGGTATTATTATTATTGTTGTTGGTTTGTCTTTGAATGCACTTCATTAACTTAAGTTTGTTCGTTTCCGACTTGCAAAGCAAACGTTGTTTTCGGAATATTTAGGTATAAAGCATAAAGATGTAGGTCGTGATTTAAGACATCTTGTGTTGTTTAAAATTTTACTTGTAAAAAACACTTTTTTCCCACATAAGTCCTGTGAAAATTCTCAACTATCATTATAAATGTATTAAGCTAGCGTGAACGATATTATTAACTTCAACTCCAAGTCACCAAGGCCTTTCATTATGTAACTCATAGGTTTTATGAGTTTTTTTCAATTTATTGTTAATTTGTCATTTTATTTAAATCGGATATATATACACAAGCCAGCTTGGAATGAAGTGTCATCCAAAACGTCTCAATTGTGTCTTATGTAACCTAAAGCAGAACATTCAGTGATTGCTTTATCAAAAGTCATTAGTTCGAAGTTTAGTACAGAATAACTAAGGAATTTTAAAAACAACAACAAATGTAAATAATCACAAACTTGTATCTAGAAAAGTTAATATAAGGTATTGGTAAACCAATGTTGGCCCATAAATAAAAAAGCATGAACAAATACTTATTTCTCTTTTTGTCCATATATTTTTTTTTAACTTTAGTTAAAGCGTCTATTTGAAAGCTTTTATTATTGAACTCTTTTATACCATGACCAGGCCAACGTAAAGATTAAAAATGAAAGCATTTGAATATATGAAAAAATAAAATGTATAGTAAAAAAATAAGAAAACTACAACGAGTTTCATCAATAGTTTTTTCTATATTGACTACTTACTAATATCAGATTATCTACAAAAAAAAAACACTAGATTTATATGATTATATCTTCAATTCCTCAAATATAAAAGCTACTTAGATCTCTTAGTAGACTTTGATCTCTTCATTTTACTATTATTACCTGACTTACTATTATTACTACTCATGCTTGTCCATTTATACCCAATTGGTATAGCAAATGGGTCCGGCACTTGTTGCTCTTCCTCCTCTATCCGTCGCTGTGAGACTTTTCCGGTGGCTATTCTCAGCCATGTCGATGGCCGTGAAATAGAATTTCGAGCATCGGTTTTGTCTTCCTCGAATTGGTCTTCTTCTTCACAGGAGGCGGCGGAAAAGAGTCTTGGACTTGAGAGCGGCGTGTAGAATGTTTCCGCCGGTGGAAGATCAACGAACTTGGTGAATGTGATGACTACTTTGACTGTAGGGACCACCGGAATCGACAACTGGATCCCACACAAAAGATTTTGTTTAGTCTAAATATTTTGACTTGGTTTAAAGCACAATTCCCCAAAACTAGTGAACTATGGAAGCAAAATCATGGGTCCCAAATAAAGTTAAAGCTCTTGGTTCCTCTGACCCACCCGTGATCTTGCCACGTCAGCGTTATATTGACGTGGCTCAATCTCATTTATGAGAAGATTCAATGAGATCTTGACACGTAACGTAGTTTGACCCATGAGGTATAACGGTCGTAAATGTTTTAGCTTAGGAAGAGCTTAAAAAGATTAACAAACGGAAAAAGAGATTTAATGATTTGCTTTTCAAATGGGACAATTAAAAAAGCTAATAAAATCTAAAAGTTTTAAATATGCTAATACTTTAATATTAAAAATACACTATTTGGATTTAGATTTGAATTTTTTTAAGGTCTAAAATTTTATATTTTATGTTTAAGAATAGGTTTTAGGGTTTAAATATAGATTAATTTGTTAATTTTAGTATAAATATGGTATACTATTTTTTTTAAAACTCCAAAAAAGGTAAATGATGAAATTAAAGATATTTACTAGATGCCACTTTTGTTACCTTGACTGGAAAAGTTCCCGGCGGGAATTTGGTGGTGAGAATATCACGCATTCTGGCGACGGCTTTGACTTTATTAGCTAAAATGTCAAGTAACGGAAGCAGCTCCTCCGTTTTTAACGGAAATTGTTCCGTTAACCACACAGACGGATGCAAGCTTTTAACGAATTCCTTCTCTTTGATCTGAGGAGACGGAGGATGATTCACCGGAGCCACCGTTGAAGGTACGGCCATTGATCTTCTCGGTGGCTGAAATTGAGCTACTGATCTTCTCGGTGGCTGGACTTGAGCCGCTGACCTTCTTGGTGGCTGAAATTGAGACACTGATCTTCTCGGCGATTGAGATTGCGGCGGTGGTGCGGCGGAGGGATAAACATCGACGCTTTTTCTTCCAACGGAGATATAATCTCTATCTTCTTTAACGAAGCTACTGTGTCGTCTCTGTGACCGTGGAGGAGGCGGAGCTAAGAAACTCGGATTCTCAGCTACTAAGAATCCTTCGTCGTCTTCATCTAGCTCTAACGGTAGAACTTGTTCGCTTCCATCACCAGTAACGATTTTTCGAGATCTGAAACTGAATGTTACTTTCTGAATTTCATAAACCCTAGCTTTCCATTCTCCGACGTTTTCCATTTTCTCTTGCCGTCGCCAATTAGTTCGTCCGACGAGCTCTGCTTTAGTAACATCCATTCCTGGACGGTATAAGCTTGACTGAGAACAAAATCCGGCGATATCGGAGTCACTAATCGGAGCTCCGGCACTTTCAAAAGCGTCGAGGATTTTACGATCGTCACGATTCAGTACAAGTAAAGATCCAGGAGAAATATCTAGAGATTCATCACCATCACCGAGGAACAAAAAGCTTTGATCCGCTCTCTGAATTTTTAAACCGTCAAATCCGGCTAATGTAGTATCAGCGCGGAGGTTTCCGTCGCGTTTCCAGATCTTGTAAGTATCAGAGGGAGCAATTTTTCCGACGAACGGAATCACAGAGCTCTCGAAGTGAAAAGAAATCTCCATGTAAAAATCTCTCATACGACGGAGAACAGCTATCAAACGCGGTAACCGTCGCCGCCATTTACACCAAGCTAACCGGTGATGATGCCGTAAAAGCACTTTCATAATCTCAGAATTCCGGCGACAAAACGCTTCCTGTAACGGATTCCATCCGGCGGCGTTCTGTAACGAAATATCACCTCCGGCTGATGAAATCGCTCTCGCCGCGACCAAATCGTCGAGTCTAACCGCCAGGTGAAGAGGCGTTTCGCGAGAAGGAACGTCGCGACGGTCAAGCACGGCGGAGATCTGATCCGCTACTCGTTCTTGACTCACTGAGTCAGACTCGGTTCGGATCTGCTCTGGATCTCCTAGCTTTGGCAACGACGAGAGAAGACGATTCAGTGACGCGTGATCTCCCAAAACGACGGCGTAGTGAACTGGACTGTGAGCATAATCTTCAGGTTTGATTGCCATAAGCTTCGCCGTTGTTGCAGACACCGACGAAGGCCGAGCCATAATTTTCCGGCGAGCGTTAACAGTGAGAATGAAAATCTAACTTCCTTAAAAAAAAGAAAATGTGATTCTTCTTCGTCTTCTTCGATTGAAGCTGAAACGGAATGTTTTTGGAAATGGGATGTTACAGAAGTCGAAGTTGTGGAGAGGAATTTAATTCCCTTTATTTTATTCATTTATTGATTTATTTTGTTTTAAATTTAAAATAGGTTTTAGTATTTTGTTTTTGTTCTCTTTATTTGGGGAGGCGTGAAGGAAGAGAGTCGTAATAAGGATATTTCTGGGCTTTTTGTCAGTACTCTTTATTTTTTCTTTAAATTTCTTCTTTTTCTTTGTTTTCTTATTTGGACTTTTTGTCTTTTGCACTATAGTTTGAATTTTTCTTTTTGGATTTGTTTTCATTTTTTAATTGTTTTTATTTTATTTGTTGGATTCTAATTGTTTCTTTTATCAGACAAATTTGTACTGTAGCTTAAAGTACATGATGTAAGAAGGTACATATTTGATGATAGGTTGAAAAATATTTGATTGAGAAAACTGGTAAAGAAGTCTTCTTGTAATTATTCTTAACAAAATTATTTGAGATGTCACAGTTTTCTGGTCAAGGCTGCTCGTAATGATGAAATATATATCAGTTTCTATCATTTTTTTTTTACAAAAATTATTAGTTTCAATCATGCTTGTCGAGCATAGCATTTTCCATTTGATTGATTATGTTTGGTTGTTTCTATTAGAGTTTGATACACTATTTCGACCTTTTCTTTGTGGGAAATGACTGTTCTGGCAATTACAATGATTTGATAGTTCTAATTGTGTAAAGTGGTGAATATTTAAGAGATTAAAATACTATATGTAATTTAATTATTTTCTTCATCTTAAAATTCGTTACAACCATTTTTCTTTGTGTAAATTGATAAGTGAGCATCATCTAATCATATTAACATTTAAATAGGACACAAGGTACGATACGAAGGCAAAATAAAGAAAAGGGAGAAAAAGAATCACTTTGTCGTGACCAAATGCAAATTAGCAACAGAATAAAAATTTAGCTGCGAGAACAAAACTTTGCCTACTACCTTCGGGCAAAGAATGACACAACTTTAGGAACTTGGAACTCTTATCAGCTTCTATAATCTCTTTGACGAAATCTTAGTATCCGCTTATAGATTTTCCCTCTTTCTTTGCCAAGATTTTAGGAACTGTAGAAACAACCTCTTTGAGCTCAGAGACCGAAGCTTGGGAGCTAGTGATTTCTCAGCATCTAATATAAGCAATCTTGGATAATCTGAGAATCTGTGAACCCATAACTTCTAAAAAGACTAAGAACTGAATCAGGATTGCCTTTGTCCTCAAAACTGACATTTCTTGAGATTGATTCAGCGAGCTTTTTAGCTAAACCCAATGAATCAATGAGGTAAGAGACTGTGAAGCTGTTACCTTTTCGACCATCTCCAAGGCTCAAATCAGCAGCACTAGCAGAAGAGTAGGAATTAGAAAAAGCAGATCCATTTTGAACTGAAACCCTAAAGTTATGACATTTCTGCAACTTGACGAACCTTCTTCCATGGTGAATCAGAGAATACCTGACTCGACTACCACAGTGTGTTGAAACGATTAGACCGATCTCTATGTTCAATTCTTCAATGATAAATCTCAAAATTCCAAAACTTACAAGTGGTTCGTAGATCAAGTGCTCGCAAAGATTGAAGGGTCGTCGACTATTCAACGATCCATTCACTTTACGAAATCACAAAAATTTGGGGGAAATCAACCAAAAAAAAAAAAAATCCATTTTTAGGGTTTAGGCGCACAACTCTGCTTTCGTTTATGATTTATTCAATTAATAATCCGGACAAACGAAACGACATCGTTTTCTTAGTTGTGCCTAGCTTTAGCCTCATTTTATTCAACAACAAAAGCCATTACCTATCATTGTTTCTTAAACTATCTCAGTGTACGTACCTTTAATAACATTGAACATGAAACGATTTCTAGGACCATATCATTGTTTCTTAAACTTCAGTGTGTTATACTAAAGTGATAGTCAGATCAGTAGACTAAAAGACACATACGTGAGCCATAGCAAAAGCTCAAAAACTTATTAGCCAAAACTGTTCCCTCATAGGTTAATTAGAAACTAATAAACTCACAAGATTGATAGAGAAGTGTGACAGAGACTAAGCTAATCTCACTTGGAAACGCAATCTCTATGTAACAAGACTTTTAGATTATCAAAATAGTTTTTTTTTTGTTCGGTTCAAATAAAAGATTTAGTGAAAGCAAAGACTCTCAAGAAACCAAAGATCAACACTAACACATGTCAGCTATTTGGCTGCATTGCTGTTTCTAGGCTTCAAACCTCAGAGTTATATCGAAAAAGAGATTCAAAGTTACAACTTTAAGAACACGGGTTGCATCAAACTGAGATTACAAAAGTCTAAAAATTGAGGTTTTTCAGAGATTCATAAATAAAAGCAAAATACTTCACAAGCCTTCTGATCTATGAGACACAATCTCCAGTGAAGATAGCCATCAACTCAGCCACAAGCTCCTTGTCAACATGCTTCCTCCCATACATTCTTAAGAACTCTTCATCAGTACATAACAAGACAGCTTCCTTTGAAGGTAGTTTGCCTTCTCTGTTTCCGAACAATCCTTTCGACATTAGAGCTTTCATAACGTTACATCTTGGTACAATCCTCTTCTCCATGGTTAATCCAAGTACCTGTGGATACAAAGCCACAGTCTTTAGTGGCCATTTCGTCTTCTTAACCATAAACTTATTCTTCTTCTTCACCAAAAACTTAGTCTTCTTCTTCACAGTCTCTGCAGACATATTAAGACTATAAGGAAAGTGCTTGACAATCAACGCAGAGTCATCTTTGCTGAACCCTAGGTCTTTAAATGTTTCAATGGTGTTAGCTATATTCTGCTCTGAAGCACCAATGCATTGTTTAAACACTGAGAGGATCTCATCTTCAAGTAGTCCACATTTCTTCAAAGTTTCAATCTTCTTAGAAAGCTTCTTCTCTGATAATCTCATAGAGATTGGATACTCCTTGAACATTTCCAATACATCTCTCATTTCAAAACCTAACCTTTTATAGATATTGGCTTGTTCGTTCACCACTTTGTCACTGATTCCTTGAACAGCACGCAGAGCTTCAATAAACTTTGAGGTTGTCGGATTAAAACCCATTTCTACAATCTTCTTGAGAGATTCTTCAAAATTTTCTTACCACAGACAAGTTTTCGATCAGAGATAAGCAATGGGAATAACAAACTCTGTGGCACGCCTAGTTCTTCCAAAACCGATAAATTTCTAATTTTATTCTCTTGCATACTCTGTGGCATAGAAAGACATAACTTTTCAAACTTTGAACTCTTACCTACTTTTATAATCTCTTTGACGAAATCGTAGTATCTGTTTATAGTTTTGTCCCCTTTCATCCCCAAGATCTTAGGAACTTTAGAAACAATCTGAGTTTTGCAGTGAGACTCTCAAATTAGGCCATTTGTGTAACTTTAGAGACCTTCTTCCATGGTGGAGTATCAGAGAAGACATGACTGTAAGAAAATTGAAAGGTGGTTGACTATTCAAGAATCTGCTTCTCTCTTCATTCACTTTTGAAATCCAAAGTCTCAAAGAATCAAAATTGGGGTTTAGGGGTTCAGACAACCAAAAAAAAGATCTTTAGGGTTTAGGCACAAAACCCTGCTTTCAATTTTTTTTGAACGTTGTGAAAACAAGACCGGTCCAACCGGGAATTGTCTACTTAGCCGAGTTTGGGTTGAGTTAAAACCCAGATTTGAAGTAAATTGGTAAAATCGATGCTCGTTCGATCTCAAAACCCAGTTCACAAAATTTAAGCCATAATTTGGATTAATTAGAGATTTTGAATCAAAATTTAAACCATAATTTCAAAGTCATTAGTGTTTTTACAGTAACTCCATAGACCTTTTTGTTTCCATTTAGTATCAGAGAATACATTACAAAGGCAATGTGATAACCGTAAGGAGCAAAAGAGAAAAGAGAAGAGAACCAGAAAATTTACATAGTAGTGTGTATCTATTTCATTTCGAGAAAAACAAATCCCCCTAAATTTTCAAGTATGGTCTTTGTTCAAAGAACATAACAAAAGAAAAGAAAAGAAAAGTATTGTAAAAGAATAGACTCCTTTCCTTTTACACTAAACTTGGAAGTTGGAACCTAACAGAACACACAAGTGGGCAACAATAGCGGAGTTCTCCAAGATTGACTTCTTCTATGTATCCCTTCTCCCCAACGATACAAGCTTTTTGGTACATGTCGATCCTGTTTGGTTTTAATTTTTGTATATCACAAATCACTGCCACTTTCTTCTCCTCGTCGACGAAGAAACTCCTAGTGTCAAAGAAAGAGTATAAATCAATTATTGTCTCTGTTCTAATCGCTAAAAACTTCTTCCACGACACCGTAGTGGAATCAATCTTAGTTGTAATCCATATGTGTATCTTATGTGTATCCATGCTCTCGAATAACACTGCAAGCTGCTCTTCTCTAACTGTAGATAGAACAGTATCATCATCTACAGGATGATGGTGAAACGGAAGGTGCAAAGGCGGTCCAAATCTCTCTTTTGTAAAATCAAAACATAGTAAACAATAGTCCTCAACACCTTCTTCAACTTCAAATATTTTCTTTCAATGAAGTAAGTATTTCCTTTCAATGACACACCTCGTCGATTAGACACTATAATATACGAGGTGGGAATAATCCTCCATGAATTAGCCTTAAAATCGTAGATTTCGTAATTTATATAGCTGTCCAACTCATAGAAAAGCCTAAGAATTTTATGGTTATTGTTGTTGTTGTCGTATCCGATACTAAACATATCTGATTTGTCGTAAGCGGTTCTAGGTTCGATCCACCTGGTTTGACCTAAATATGGGTTCCAAACCACGAGCCTAGAGGTGATGCAATCGTTGGTGAGGCATAACAATAAGCCATTGGAGTGAAAGACTCTACATATCTTGCCTTGATTAAATTCACCTATTTGCTTTATAGATGGAGCAACCAAGTCTTTATGGTTATGGATTCCATTGAGATTTACACTCATTAAGCAAACCCTATAACCATTCATCATGACCACCAGCGAATCCTTGGCTGCTTTGCCACTATGCTTCTTTCTAAAGCTCGGATCTTTGAATAAACCATTCCATCGTTTGCAAGTGGATCTCACCGCTCTCAAACATGTTATAGGAACCCTAGAGAGTATCTCCTCTACCAAACCCTGTGGAAGATCGGACACCATAATCATTGTTTCAAGTTTCAACGTCCAAGGTTGTAATTGAAGTTAAGTTTTTCTGACTTTCACGCTTGCCCACTCTTATGTATATTTAGACAAATACGTTAGTTAGGTTATGTGTTTCTTATTCCTAGTAAAATACGGTAGTGTTAGGTTACGTGCTTCTTACTCCCTTTTGATTTTGATTTTACATATATAAGAAAAAAGGAAAGTTTTTTTTCTACTGAATTTGAAAAATCAAGAACTTCGTATGCTCATTTGTTTTTTTTTTCAAAACAGAGCAAAGCAAGCACATGGCAAAGATCTTTACCATAATTCGTATGAAAAGAGAAAAAATATATATATAATTTTTTTTTTGGCTTCATTCTCTTTTTGAGTATTAATTTTTCATGGTGAACTTTAGAGAACAAATCATATTTAATTTCTTATCATTTATTTTTTCTACAGATTTAAATGATCAATATATTGTTTTATTGTTTTTAATTTGCTACAAGATATAATAATAAAAATAGTTGTTAATTATATTTTGTGTTTCTTTAGGATTATGATTCCTAATTATGATCCCATTTATGTAACTCGATAGAATTTTTTTTTTTAACGTCAAGTCGGTAGACCTTTGTCATGTAGTCTTACTGTATTAGAGAATTACAAAGGCAATGCGATAACCGTAAGAGCAAAAAAGAATGTAGAAGAGGACTAGAAAAATTCCTTAAGTGTTGAAAGGATTAAAACCCATGTATCTATTTCATTTCGAGAAAGAAAAAAAATCCCCCTAAATTTCAACTATGACTAGTCAATCTTGTTCAAAGAACACAAAACAGAAAGAAAAAGAAACGACGCACAAAACAAAATACTAATGTATTATTGTAGAATAGACTAAATAGTAGTCTACTTAGTTCTTTCCTTTTGTCCTTTAGTACCAGAACTTGGAACATAAGGAGAGCACACAAGTGAGAAACTATAGTGAGATTCTCCAAGATTCACTTTTTTTTTATGTATTCATTCTCCCCAATGATGCAAGCTTTGTGGTAGTAGCCGTCGTTGTTTGGTTTTAATTTTTGTATATCACAAATCACTGCAACTTTCTTCTCCTCGTCGACGAAGAAACTCTTAGTGTCAAAGAAAGAGTATAAATCAATTATTGTCTCTGTTCTAACGGCTAAGAACTTGGTCCAGGACACCTCATTAGGCTCAATCTTAGTTGTAATCCATATATTTATCATCTTATGTGTATCCATCATGCTCTCGAATAACACTGCAAGCTGCTCATCTCTAACTGCAGATAGAACTGTATCTTCGTTTACACTATGACAGTTAAACGGAAGGTGCAGAGGATGTTCAAATCTCTCGTTAGTAAAATCAAAACAGATTAAAAAATTGTCCCCAACACCATCTTCAACTTTATATATTTTCCTAGCTAAAAAGTAAGTATTTCCTTTCAATGACACGCCTCGTTTATTAAACACTGTAGTACACAAGGTGGAAAAAACCCTCCATGAATTAGCCTTAAAATCGTAGATTTCGTACGTTACATAGGTGCACAACTCATAGAAAAGCCTCAAAATTTTGTGGTTATTGTTATTGTTGTCGTATCCGATACTAAACATATCTGATTGGCTATAAGTGATTCTGGGCTCGATCCACTTGGGTTGACCTGCATACGGGTTCCAAACCACGAGCCCAATGTTGTACTCCTTGGTGAGGCATAACAATAAGCCGTTGCAGTGAAAGACTTTCAATATGTTGACTTGGTTAAGTTTACCTATTAGCTTTATAGATGGAGCAACCAAATCTTTATGGTTATTGAATGCATTGAGATTGACACTCATTAAACAAACCCTATAACCATTTAACATGATCACTAGAGAATCCTTGGATGCTTTACCACAATGCTTTTTTCTAAAGCTCGGATCTTTGGATAAACCGTTCCATCGTTTGCAAGTAGATCTCACTGCTGTCAGAGATGTTATGGGAACCCTAGAGAGTATATCCTCAACCAAATCATGTGGAAGATCGGACATCATCTTAATTGTTTCAAAAAGTTCCAACTTCTTCCAAGGTTGTAATTGAATTTTTAGGGTTTCTAACTTTCACACTTGCCCACGCTTTAATATATATAGTCAAATAAGTCAAGTTAGGTTAGTGTTTCGTAAAATACGGTAGAATTAGGTTAAGTGGTTCTTACTCCTTTTTGTAGCCCTGGGCTTTCGGTTGGCCCAATTCGGATCGGGTCGGTTTTAACCGAACAAATCGGGTTCGAGAACCGAGAATTTCCAGAGCCAAAACCGAACGGAATGATTTAATTGGATAATCGGGATTCGGTTCGGTTCGGTTCGGCATGTGATAACCGATCGGTTTTTTCGGTTTAGGGCAACCCCATATAAAAACCAAAAAAACTCTAATTTCTTCTTTTCCTTCTCCGAAGACTTCACCTCTTTTCTTTTCTCCTTCTCCTCTCTCTCATCTTTTTCTTCTTACGGATCGGATCTTCACCTCTTCACCTCTTTTCTTTTGATCTTCTTCTCCTTTTCTTCCTCCTTTTCTTCTCTTCTTCTCCTCTCTCTCATCTTTAACCGCTCTCCTTCTTCACCCCTTTTCTTCTTCTCTTCTTCTCTTCTTCTCTTCTTCTTCGTTCTTCTCTTTGCTTCTCCTTCTTCGTCTTCATGTTGCTTCTGTTTGGGTCGATTCACTAGATTCGTTTACCGGCATTCTCATCCCCAACCTCTCGACTAGATATTTTGGTAAGTCTCAGATCTGACCGAATTTTATAAACAATAAAAGAGATAATTTTAGATTAACCTATATTATCAAATCATATGTGATTTATTAATGTATTATGTCTTGTAGTTGATTTAGATTGGAGCGGGTAACAAATCTAGTCGAAAGGGCAGATCGAGCCTCCGCTGTCAATGTTGCCGCCGTCAGCCATCGTCTCAGTCACACATGAAAACCCTAGCTAAACTAGGGTTTTCATGTGTTTGGGCTTAAATGAGCTTGTATTTTTTGTAAAATATTTATTGGGCCTGTAAAATGTAATTTCTAATTTTATTAAATAGTTTGAAATTTGTTTATTGGGCCTGTAAGAATTAAATTTAAAACGTGGAAACAACTGATTAAAACCAAATATTGAACCGAAGTAACTGAGAAAAATTAATTCGGTATTAATTCGGAATTGAATTTTAAACATGAAACCGAACCGAATAAACTAATTACCGAACCGAATTTTTATTCGGTTCAATTTGGCAGAATTTTTGATAACCGAATAAACCGATAACCCGAAAAACCTGACCCGAAAAACCCGAGATATCCGAACGCCCAGGGCTACCTTTTTGAATTTGATTTTCCTATAAGAAAAAGGAAAGATTTTTGCAACGAAATTAGAAAAAAGTGAAAATTTCGTAATGCTCTGTTTTTATTTCCAAAACAGAGTAAAGCAAGCACATGACAAAGATCTTTACCATAATCCATAGCAACAAGGGACACAAACTACAGAATCTAGAGGAGAAAAAAAAAAGAGTGAGTATCATCCTCCTAAAGAAAAATTAAATGGTTTCTAGTATCTTATCCTTGGATATCTTCAGCAACCATAGAGAAATAAACTAGAGTGTGTATACAGACTTGGTGAACTCAACAACCTTTAAAAGGTTTCAAGCTTCTTCGGTTTCTATTAAATTAGCTAGATTCCGGATTTTACGACCACCAATTGGATGACAATGACTTATGTGTCCTAATGATATGAGATAGCTTTCAAATTTCTCAGCGATATCCGAAACAATGTACCATTAACTCACAAGAATGTGTATGAAACGCCACATCAAGTAAATCCAATTAGATAAAAACTAAAAGACCACATTGTTTCTTAAACTTCAGTGTGTTATTCTAAAGTGAAAATCAGATCAGTAGACTAAAAGACACATACGTTAGCCATAGCAAAAGCTCAAAAAGTTACTAAGTGTTTTGACCTTTCTAGTACAATAGCTAGATTCAAGATGTTTAAGGGCCTCATTGATATCTGAGGACCGAGACAATGTACCATAAGCTCATAAGAATGTGTCTGAAATGCCACATCAAGTAAAGACCAAGATCCTCAATGTGAGAAAAAAACAAACATTCCACAAATCGGATGAATCATATGATCCAAGAACTTATGACAGGGACGAAGCAACCACTTGGTCAAAGAAAGATTTATTTTCTTTCATGTTGCTAATCGAGAAGAATCCTTTCTACCTAAAAATGGATAATATCTGTGTGATTCCATGAATATCCAAAAGATTCAAAAAATGATCACTAACTTGTTTCTCTGTTTACGATCTACAACTTATACCAAAGTTCATGATCCTGCAGCATTTGTTTGAGGCGGAAAGTACTAATAATGTTGCCTCAGAGGTACTAATAAGCTCTCACAAAAATGACAGAGACAAAGAAAATCACTTGGAAACGCAAGACTTTAATAGTCATTAGAGGCTTACATGACCAATCTACGAACCAAAGACTCTCAAGAAACCAAAGATCAAACAATAACCTACGGAATGAAAAAGGCTGACATGACCACAAGCAAAAGCTTTTTGATTCATTGGTGCGTCCAGAAATTGTGAATATTCATTACTGGTTCTTAGGCTACAAACCTGAGAGTAATATATTGTAAAGGAGAGTCTAAATTACAGTTTTTACGTTAGTATTGATTCCAAGTTGGATTGCATATAGAAATGGGTTGATAAACAAAAGCTCTTCTTCTGCTTCCCACTGACAGGCATCAGAAAGATTCACTAATGAACCTAAAACTAACTGAAGGATTATACAATCCTTGACTCTGTTATGAATATAGACATCAACTCAGTCACCAGCTGCTTGTCATTGTGCTTCCTCACATACCTCTGTAAGAAATCCTGATCAGTCATCGACTAAACAGATAATGGAGGGAGTTCACTTCCGAGCAAGCCTTTGGACATGAGAACTTTGATAACCTTACACCTTGGTACTGTCCTCTTCTCCATGCTGTATCCAAGTACCTGTGGGTGCAAAACAACAGCCTTTATTGGCCAATTCATCTTCTTCACCACAAACTCAGTCTTCTTTTTCACCGACTCTACAGAATATCCGACACACTGAGGAAAAAGCTTGATCATCATCGCCCACTCATCTCTGGTGAATCCTAGGCCTAGAAATGATTCAATAGAGTTCTCTATCTTCTTTTCCGAATGTCTTAGAAAGCTTGGCCACTTCTTGAACACTGACCATACATCTCCCACAGTGAAACCTAATCTTTGATAGGCATTGACTTTTTCTTCTATTGCTTTGTCGCTCAATCCTTGAATAATGCGCAGAGCTTCAACAAACTTTAAGGAGGTGGGATCAAAACCCATCTCAACAACCTTATTGAGTGATTCTTTAAATTTCTCTTTTCCATGGACAGGTTGTGCATCAGAGAAGAGCAAGGAGAATAACAACCTCTGAGGCACGCCTAATTCTCTCAAAGCCGAAACGTTTCTAAGTTTATTCTCCTGCTTACTACCTGCCGGCACAGAATGACACAACTTTAGGAACTTGGAACTCTTATCAGCTTCTATAATCTCTTTGACGAAATCATAGTATCTGCTTATAGATGTTCCCTCTTTCTTTCCCAATATTTTAGGAACTGTAGAAACAGTCTCAGTGAGCTAAACAATGAGCTACTGAACTAAAAGAAGTATATCCGAGACCACAACACCAAAATTCTCAACATGAGGCACACCATTGATCAAATAGAAGACCGACTAGAATGGAAGATTGAAACTTTGCAACAAGCTTTCACCGACCCCACTAATTATGCTAAATGGAAAGATGACCAAGGTTACCAAGCACAAGAAGAACAACGTTGCTTATTAATTTGGGATAAGTTAACATAGGTAAAATAAGAGTATATTTTCATTTGAGATTTTTTTAAGAAATTGAGATTTTTATCAAAAAAATAATTATATTTAATTTTGTTAAACATTTTTTAAAACCTTTTCCATGGAATATTAAATCTGATTTCCCGACAAAAAAAAAAATCTTATTTTTGGTTTAAACCGTATTACAAACTCTTATTTAAGTTTTAAAAAAGTCGTTGCTCTTAATAGAATAATATCTATGGGGTTAATTGAATAAACACAAAGTTTCAGGTCTAAAACACAAGGAATATTGAAAGGCTTGAATGTGTTAAAGATAATGTATCTTGGATCATATTTTTTGGATGTAGATATCTTTTAAAGATACTCTTGTAGTTTCAAAATGATTGTCGAGAATTTGTCTTCTGGCAATTCATTCACTGATATGTAATAGTAGACATAGCACCCTGTGTGTTTTAACACTTTTGATGTTTGTAATAAAAACGACTTGTTGGAAAAAAAAAAAAATTTAGCTGACACATATTGCCACGTGCTAACACATTTGACACCTAGTTAATGTCGCTGGCTATTCAGCTTCACCGCTTTAGCTTTTCCTTCTGTTTCTAAAAGATATAGATATTTTAGAAAAAAGATTTGTTTCACAAACATAAATGTTTTATATTTTCAATGCAAAAATTATATAATATTTTCTAGTTTACCTCTATTAATTAAAATTAAAATAAATAAAATAATTAATATTTAGTTAAAAACAAGGGTATTTTAGGTTATACAAAAAGATTTTTAATGTGTGTATAACCTTCAAAAATAGGAACAGAGAGAATAATAAATAACACATTAGTGAAGTTTTATTTTTTGATCTTCTGGCGGCGGAACTGAACATTAGGAAGTGGATGAAGAACATGGAGCAACATGCCTCAGATAATGTCAACAAAATATTGGTTGGTAACAAAGCTGATATGGATGAAAGCAAAAGGGTAAGCAATCTTCAGCTGCATACTTACTTTCAAGACTTATAATTTTTAGTATACTGATGCATGATCTTCTTCTTCATGCTGTTCCAATAGCAAAAGGCCAAGCAAAAACAAACCTCAATGTTGAGTCGGTTTTCCCTTATTCTATCGCAAAAGACAGAAAACAAAGATTGACAGAACCCGATACAAAAGTAGAGGTAAGAACCACCGAAATCTACTACTACTCAATCGACATTTCTCTTAAAATTCCCCAGAAGATCTTGAGAGACTTTTTTTTTTTTTTTAAGTTCATGTGATTCGTTGTAACAGTGTTCTTGAATAGGTCATCAAGACTCCTGAGAAACCAAATAGGAAAAATCATTGGCCAAAGGTTGTTAAAGAAGTTAAACCTAATAGAGAGCCTAAACAGAGAAAATCTGTTGCTGATGGTTACAAGAGGCCTAGGAGAAAATGTGATCAAGAATCTATGCCGGTTGAATCAGTTTATAAGCGTTGTAGACGGGACTTGAATTTTGAATCCGTAGGAGATAAACAGTCAAACAGCATTAGGGAATCAGTTCTTAAAGATTATAGTAGAAATCAAGAGTCAAGTGATTGACTTCCTTTAAGCCAAACAAAGGGAGAAGAACCAAAGTTTGATTGGCTTTTCAAGAAAAAGCGAAGCGAAAGAAAGTAAAAGGAATCAAAGTTTGATTGGCTTTCCAAGAAAAAGCGAAGCGAAAGAAAGCAAAAGGAACCAAAGTTTGATTGGCTTTCAAAGAGGAAATGCAGTGAAAGAAAGTGAAAGGAACCAAAGTTTGCGAAAGGAACTAAAGATGATAGATTGACTTCCTTTTTTGGTGCCTAGAATGCGTAAGAGGAAGAAATTAAAAACTATTCAAGGAGGAGCAGATGATATTTTGATGGCCCAAGCTAAGAGAAGACAAGGAAAAGAACGATCTGGCCACATGAGTCTACCTTCTTTTCATGGTAACAAATGCATATACAACTAAATATCTTCAGACCTGTTCCATTCCTCGAATCTATGCCTCTAACATCATACTTCAACAAATATTTGAGTATTCAAATCAGACATTAATTCTTTGGAACCACATACCTTGAGTATTCTTTAACCATGACTTAACAATCAACACAACAATACTTGTGATTTGCAGCGGATACCGAACTGGACCTTGTGAGACATTCGTATCATAGATTCGAGGAATGGAACAGGTCTGAAGATACTTAGTTGTATATGCATTTGTTACCATGAAATGAAGGTAGACTCATGTGGCCAGTTCGTTCTTTTCCTGGTCTTCTCTTAGCTTGGGCCATCAAAATATCATCTCCTCCTCCTTGAATAGTTTTCAATTTCTTCCCGTTAGCCATTCTAGGCGCCAGAAAAGGAAGCCAATCGATCATCTTTGGTTCCTTTCGCTTTCTGTGGCTGCGTTTCCTTTTTGAAAGCCAATCAAACTTTGGTTCCTTTCGCTTTCTTTCACTGCGTTTTCTCTTTGAAAACCAATCTAACTTTGGTTCCTTTTGCATTCTTTCGCTTCGCTTTTTCTTGCAAAGCCAATCATACTTTGGTTCCTTTGGCTTTCTTTCGCTTCGTTTTTTCTTGAAAAGCCAATCAAACTTTGGTTCTTCTCCCTTTGTTTGGCTTAAAGAAAGCTAATCACTTGACTCTTGATTTCTATAATCTTTAAGAACTGATTCTCTAATGCTGCTCGACTGTTTATCTCTTACGGGTTCAAAATTCAAGCCCCGTCTACAACGCTTATAAGCTGATTCAACTGACATAGATTCTTGATCACATTTTCTCCTAGGCCTCTTGTAACCATCGGCAACAGATTTTCTCGGTTTAGACTCTCTATTAGGTTTAACTTCTTTAACAAACTTTGGCCAGGAATGGAACAGGTCTGGTCTCTGGTGTAATGTATAAAGTTCTTGTGAGTTTGATATAGCTCTGAGCTATAAGGATAAATGTTTAAGAAGACCTCACGGGTCTGTGAGTGAAAGTTGTTGTCCAGATGGTTATGGACAAGTTATTGCAGAATATTGAAATCTTTGGGAAAGCAAAAAGGTTTCAGATTATTGCTAAGATTTGAGGGAAAGGTTTTCTCAAGGCTCAGTCTCAAGGGAGAAGTCAAGGTCATCAGGTTTGTGAGAGGTTTCTGATTGTAAGAAGACAAGTTTCTAAAGACTGGTAGTAAGATAAAGAGTCTTGGGGATATAATCATAGCAAAAGGCTCATGAAGAATCTGAGATAATTGGAGTTGCAATTATTCTCCGAAGCAGATGGTTTTGTGTAAGGACAACATGACTGTTCTTTAGTGATGATTGAAGAATGGAAAGAAACTGAGACAAATCAGTGTTGAGTTCTCGGAGGTTGTAACAGGAGATTTTATGCTGGGACTTAAAGCATAAATCACAGATATAAAGCTGGTAAAGAAAATCAGTTTTACAGAAACTAAGTGGAAGAAACAGTTTCTGGTTCTTATGGCTCAAGTCTGAGAGTCAAAAATAGACGGATTGGCTGGCTATAGAGTAAGCATCGAGAAATGAAGACTCAGGTTTTAGATATGGTTCTATGTGAAGTTTCAAAGACGACTTTCAAACCAGGTTTTGAAACTTATACATGTGTATAGATGAAGCATATGGGATATATGCATAATGCATAATTTCTAATAAGACATAGTCATAGAAACCTGCAGAAGACATTACTCTGGTGGAGTGAATTGAGAATAAGAGAGTGAAGAATGGGTTCTCTAAAACTATAGCAGATTAGTGGCTGATCTGTTGGTCTATAAGACTAAAGTATTGTATCTGATAGTATCAAATAAGATTGGGAGCTTCATGAGAAGCAAGTGGTTCTTGAAGAGTCTTCTAGAGATTAAAGAGACTGTTGGTGTAGCTACAAAATGGAAAGAATCACGAATATATCAAGTGATAGGGTTTATACAGTCGAGCACACAGAGATTTATGATTGAGAATCATAAGAGACAGTGACAAAGAGGTTGTTAGCTCAGCAAGACAGAACGAACGTTGAGAGATATAAGTAGCTTTGAAGGATCTAAGTTTCAGGTGGAGTCATCAGTATTACAGGGATGTAATGCATGTTTATGAAGATGGTTTGTGATTCCAGGTGGAGCTAAACAATTAAAGAGTATCTCGGCTATCTAAGTGTAAAAACATGGTCTGAGTAAACATGTCTATCATATCATCAGGTGTGAGGTATGAGAAGAAATCAGTTGCTGTTTGGGTATGATTCAGGTTGGTCAAGTGTGTGATGAAGACAAAAGTCCAAGAGCAGGTTAAGATGTCAAGAGGTTCAAGCGTAATCAGGTTGCAACAAGAGTAAAAAAGAAAGTTTTCAGGTTTAGTAAATGCTTGATAGTAATGACGACATCTGGAAATTAGTTGATGGATTAAGAAGTTCAGCAAAGCTGAAATAAAAGTCCAAGATGAGGATATTGAAGTGGCTTAGTGGTTTTCTCAAAAGGAGAAACTGAAGGAGATAGAGAGCAAGCTTTGTTGTGTTGTCTCAAGGATATTACTTCAAGAAATATCAGACTGTTAAAAGTGCATTTGAAGGGAAACAATTGATGAGTTTGTTAGTTGTTTGTTAGCATCACAAGTAAGCTTCTCGGTGAAAGGCACGTGTAGCATAATCAAGAGAAAGGCTCAGTTATCTAAGGCATGCTGAAGTAAAAGTGATGAGCAAAGAAAGATTATGGTTGTTGTATGAGAAGAGTTTTGATGCATATATCGAGTTTGGTGGAGTCTTCATACAAGTAAAAGTATTGCAGGGAGGTTTTCTACAGCAGGGACTTACATCAGGGATTCTAGATTTGATGTGCAAAAGGCTGTAAAGAGGAGTCTCAAGCATATCACAAAAGGGTGAATGGGAGACAAGTTTAAAGAAGCTAAGATTGGTTCAGATCTGTTGGTTGAAAAGGTTATGCTAATACATAGAGGGTTTGAACAAGAACGAGCAGAGATATTTGTTTTTGAAAGACTTCCTAACCAAGTAGAGTTAGGCGGCGTGTTCTGTTGGCAACAACGGCGGTGCAAATTGATGCTTAAAGTTCAAACAAATCACTGTAAGTCTAATCTCAAGTTCAATACATTTATGACTAACATGTTATTGGTAGAGATTGTTTTGCAGGTGGAATCAAAGATTTTTATAGGTTATGAACCAGTAATGACTCAAGTTTCTGCAGTTGGTTCAAGGAAGGTTTTTTGTTCTAAGCTCAGTGCACATGAGATGAATTAAAAGGTCGACAAGAGAATCAACTTGCAAAAGGATAGAAGAGTCATGCTTCATACAAGAAAAATTTCCAGTTTTTGGAAAGAGGAATCAATGGAGAGTTATACTTCATGCAAGGCAATGCAGAAGTGGTAAAGATAACTCCAAGTAGACGAGTTGTGGATGGTTGCTTGGTGAGGTTTGCACAGACCAAGTTAGGCGAGAAATCCATCAAATATGATGTCTACAGCATTGGTTATAAGTTTGGATATAAGAGATTCACCAAGGCAGAGATGATCATGACTAAGGTGGAGATTTGAAGATTCTAGTCAAGATCAAGCCTCGTAGGTGTGAAATCTACAAGTACAGGAAAGCTTCTAAGTGATACAGAAGGTTTCAAGTGAGCTGGGTCAACAGCTGAGTCACCGAGTTTAGGTGAGATCCACTAATAAGTCGACATGTGTACTCTCTCTTTGTGTAAGCCTGCGAATACACACGTGTGAGGTTGTTAGACTAAAAGTATAAGAGTCTAGATCCTTCTATTGTAATCTGGTGTCGATTCACAGAGAGATTAAGAGAGATGAGAGACTTGTATCGGAGAGGTTCGAGGTTGAACTGAGATTAGTGGATTCCGGAGTATAACTCCGGCAAGACGTAGGAGCTTTGCTCTGAACTCGTAAAAGTCTCTGTGTCATCTTTATTTTTCTTTCTTGCTTTCTTTGACAAACGAGTGACGTGAGTGAAAGAGAGGTTAGATCAAGGCTTAGGCAGCACACTAATGTTTTCTAACTTTGTATTGTCTTGTAGTTCTGCATTCATGGAACTTGCTTCAGAGTATCCCGTCCCTTTAGAAACTTGCACGAGTTGTCTTGATATCAAAAAAGATACAGAAAACCCACCAGGTCCTGACTCGAGTTAAGCATCAATGATTCGATACTGCATTGCTTAGTTCTCATATGTTATACAATCATGCAGAGAATATCTTCTAAGCTTTAATGGATTGGGTCTTCAAAGCGAGGAGTGTCTGAGGCTTCTAACACTGCACCATCGTGCCTTTCCAGTAAGCCAAGATCATTTTTTATTTGCTCTTGTCCCTGTAAAGTCGCTTATATTATGTATGGACTTAAGATGAAACTTATTGACAGGTTGATACGAATGTTGCTTCAGTTAAATCTCCAAAAAACGTAAGCTCCGCACAAAATGGTCCTACTTTGAAAGTGTATTTGAGTCCTGATACATCTCTGGTTTGGTTTATCTAGGTATCCTTTAAATGACTCGATCCAAAATTATCTTTGGCCACGTCTCTGCAAACTCGATCAAAAAACCTTGCTAATAAATAAATAGAATCAAAATCTTAATTAGATTCAAAATTTACATTTAAAGTTCATTTTCCAAGCCGGATTGCATTTCAAGTCTTAAAAATCAGAATATTCATCAATAAAAGCAGAATCCTTGACAAACTTCTGGTCTATGAAACACGACCTCTGGTGAAAATAGCCATCAACTCAGTCCCCAACTCCTTGTCATCATGGTTCCTTACATACCTGTCTAAGAACGCCTCATCGGTACATACCAAAACAGATGACATTGGAGCGAGTTTTCTTTCAATCAAACCCTTGGACATGAGAGCTTTGATTACATTACACCTTGGGATAGTCCTCTTCTCCAGGCTGTATCCAAGTACCGCAGGGTTTGAAACCACAGCCATTAGTGGCCAATTCATCTTCTTCACCAGAAACTCAATCTTCTTCTTCACAGTCTCTGCAGATAAAGTAAGACACTGAGGAAATCGCTTGGCCATCATTACAAACTCATCTCTGGTGAACTCTAGGCCTATAAATGTTTCAATGGAGTTGGCTATCTTCTGCTCCGAAGCACCAATACATTGCGGAAACTTCTTGAACACTGAGAGGACCTCGTCTTCGAGTAGTCCAGACTTTTTCAGGGTTTCAATTGTCTGACATATCTTCTTCTCCGAGTTATTCAGAAAAGAAGGACACTTCTTGAACATTGCCCATACATCTCCTACAGCCAAGCCTAACCTTTCATAGACATTGATTTTTTCTTCTATCGATTTGTCACTGAATCTGTAAACAGCCTTAAGAGCTTGAACAAACTTTGAGGTGGTTGGATCAAAACCCATCTCAACAACCTGCTTGAGTGATTCTTCAAAAATTTATTTTCCACATACAGGTTGGGCATCAGAGATGAGCAAGGAGAATAAATACTTCTGAGGCACACCCATTTTTCTCAAAACCAAAACATTTCTGATTTTATTCTCCTGCCTACTTCCTTCTGCCAAAGAATGACATGAATTTCCACAACTCTTATCCGCTTCTATTATCTCTTTGATTAAATCATAATATCTGCTTACAGTTTTCTCTCCTTTCTTTCCTAATATTTCAGGAACTGTAGAAACAATCTCAGTGAGCTCAAAGCTTGAAGCTCCTCTAGTCTGCAGAAACCGAAGCTTGGGAGCAAGTGATTTCTCAGAATCTGCCGTAAGCAATAGTGGATAACCCGTAATGATGCTGGAGATCTGAGTAACTGTGAACCCATAACTTCTAAGCAGACAAGAGCCGGCGCTGAGGACTTGGAGATAAAACATTTGAATGGGGTCCCACTTTTTAGGGGGCTCCACAATTTTTTCCATATATACATATGTATATATATTTAATTAATGTCCAAAAAAAAACTAACACAAATGGGCCATTAATATATATATAGGCCATACATTGTGTGGGTCTCAAATTATTATTATGTAAATATTATATTATATTATTTAGTTTTAAAAAAGAAAATTTAGGTTAATCTCTGACTCTCCAACTCCTTTTTTACGTGACTTAGTCCTTTTTGTTTGGTATGGTGATATGGTATGGTATTCTGTTTGTCGTGAACACGGTAAGCAAGACGCTACAATCTGAAGATATGGATATCAATGATGCAATTGCTCGACTAAAAGGGTTAGTTTCTTTTTTCCAAAAGTATAGAGAATCAGGTTTTCAAGAAGCAAAAAATGAAGCTTTAAAACTTGCAATTGATATGGATATTGAACTTGTGTTTCAAAAGAAGAGCAAGCACTTTATTAGAAGAAAACGTCATTATGATGAGGAACCAGAAAAAACTGATGATGCTGGACTCGTTCTAAGCTTGGAGGAGGATTTTAGAATTAAATATTTCATCAAAATCATGGATCAAGCTCTAGTTTCTTTTTAAACAAGGTTAGAACAATTTCAAGTGTATGAAAATATTTTTGGATTTTTGTTTAGTTTACGAAAGCTCAACTCAGCGAATGAAGATAGTTTGAAGACATCTTCCCTTAACCTTGAAGCTTTTCTTAAGCATGGAACGATTTCAGATATTGATGGGAATGATTTATTTCTAGAAATAAAAGTTTTTAGAGAAGTTATACCAAAGAATTTGAAGAAGACTGCAGAGGTATTAGAATTTTTAGAGAGATTGAAGGATTGTTATCCAAATATATGGGTTGCTTATAGGATAATGCTCTCTATTCCGGTTTCAGTTGCCTCGGCTGAAAGAAGTTTTTCTAAGTTGAAGTTGATAAAGTCTTACCTACGGTCGACTATGTCACAAGAAAGGTTAAACGGATTAGCTATGTTATCGATAGAAAAGACCATGGTTAAAAACCTCGATTATACAAGTTTGATGGATGATTTCGCAGAAAAAATGCAAAAAGGGTTATTTTTCAGAAGTTTTAAATTATTGTTATATTTTTTTTAAGATATCATTGTACTTTTACTTTAACTTTAGTTTTGTAGAAACTCAATTTTTTTTTCTATTAAGCACTTTAAAAAAATATTTTCGTTTGGGGTCCTGAATTTCTCAGAACCGGCTCTGAAGCAGACTCAAAACAGAATTAGGATTATCCTTGTCCACCAAAGTCACTTTCCTGGAGATCGATTCCGAGAGCTTTTTAGCTAAACCAAGTGAATCAATGTGGTAAGAGACTGTAAAGTTGTTCCCTTTTAGACCATCTCTAAGGCTAACATCAGCTGCAGAGATGGAGGAGAAGGAATTGGAAAAAGCAGTTACATTTTGCACTGAAACACTCAAATGACGCTATTTCTGCAACTGGGTCAACCTTCTTCCATGAAAAATCAAAGAATACATGACAAAGGCAATGCGATTACCGGAAAGTGTTGAAGCGATCTTCTGAATCAATTCGAGAAAATAGATAGCCTAAGCTCCGACGATGAATCTCAAAATTCAAAACTTGCAGTGACCCGGTGATCTAAGGGTGGTCGACTATTCAAGAATCTACAGTCCAAAATCACAAAGAACGAAAATTGGGAGGAGGAAAAAAGAAACGATTTTTAGGGCTTTAGTCGGAAACCCCCGGTTTTGTTAGTGATGCTTTATTGAAAAAAAAAATTAATACATAAATAAAAGGAGGATTACTAGAATGGCTTATATTTCTTAGTTAATAACTAGAATGATTCACTTTTTTTTATTAATTATTAGTTTGTCTTTTGGTTTCTTTTAAACCTTAAAGTACCCTTACAAAGTTTTGTAAGAAAAAAAAGAATTACTAGAATGTCATTAATGAGATAATTTCAGCGTTTTCGATATTTACAAAAATATCATTCCGTCTCTGCGATCGTAGACTTATTTCCTTTTACGGCAGCGTTATTTGACTAACTTAGTTACCACATACTTGTTTAACGACATGGCCGACTTATTTCCAGTTGTAGAGTTATTTTTCTTTACCGCACAATTATTTGACAAACTTAGTTACCGCAGATTTGTTAATGTCATGACATACTTATTTCCAATTGCAAAGTTATTTCCTTTTATCGCAGACTTATTTGACAAACTTAGTTACTGCAGATTTGTTTAAGGTTATTGCCGACTTATTTCATGTTGCAGAGTTATGTCCCTTTACTGCAGAGTTATTAGACAAAATTAGTTACCGCAGATTTATTTTATGTCATGGTAGACTTATTTCAATTTGCATAGTTATTTTCTTTTACCGCAGCGTTATTTGACAAACTTAGTTACCGCAGATTTGTCAACGCCATGGTAGACTTATTTCCAACTCTGCCGAGTTATTTCCCTTTACCGCAGAGTTATTTGACAAACTTAGTTACTGCAGACTTGTTAACGTTATGACCGACTTATTTCTAGTTGCAGAGTTATTTCTCTTTACCACAGAGTTATTTGACAAAGTTACTTACCGCAGACTTGTTTAACGTCATGGCCGACTTATTTCCTGTTGCAAAGTTATTTTTCTTTTATCGCATAGATATTTTACAAACTTAGTTACCGCAGACTTGTTTAACGTTATGGCAGACTTATTTCAAGTTGCAGAGTTATTTTTCTTTACCGCAGAGTTATTTGACAAACTTAGTTACCGCAGATTTGTTTAACGTCATGGTCGACTTATTTCAAGTTGCAGAGTTATTTGACTAACTTAGTTACTGCAGACTTATTTAAAAAGTTACTGCAGATTTATTGAAAACATTACCACAGACTTATTGAAAACGTTATTGCAAACTTATTGAATACGTTATCACAAAGTTATTGTAATAACGTTATCGCAGACTTATTAACCACGTTGTCGCAGACATAATAATAAATCAAAGATCGTTAAATCTAACATCATTTTTTGAATTATGTTAGATATTTTGAAATTACGTTAAAAATTTATTTTTGAATTACGTTAGATATTTTGAAATTATGCTAATAATTTTTTTTTTGGATTATTTTTGTATATTTTTGAATTATTTTTAAATACAATTTTGAAATTATATGAAAGATATTTTTGAATTATTTTAAATTATGTTAATAATTTAGTTATTAATTTTTTTTTTGAATTATGTAAGATATTTTTGAATTATGTTAGGTTTTAAAAAATATTTATTTTCTTTATTTTTATTTTTAGTTTTTCATTTAAAAATATTATTTTTACTCTTTTTCAAATTTTTAATATATTTTTAATAATATATTTTTTTTTACGTTTTTTAAATTCTTTTTTTTATTTTTTTATTTTTAATATTTTTTAATATATATTTAAAATTTTTGATTCTTTATAAATTATAATAGCATTTTAGTCTTTTAACCATCATTTTACTCACCCTTTCCAAGATGAAGTCAATCTAATTATTTCCATATAAATATAAATCTCTCATAAATGAAAAGGAAATTCTCAAAAATAGCACAAAATTAAGTTTTTTTTCAAAAATAGCACTCATTTTCATTTAGGACAAAAACAACATTATTATTAAAGGATAATTTTCCTATATAACATAAATCTACTAACCTCATATTTTTAGGGTTTAGGATTTAAGGTTTAGAGTTTAGAAAACCCTAAACTCTAAGCCCTAAACCCTAAACTATACCTCCTACTCCCCAAAAAACTATATCCTAAATTCTAAAATACTTAACTCAAACCAAAAAATTAAATTATTACCCTTTATACAAATGCTAATTTTTTCCTAAACAGAAATATATGCTAAATTTGTCACAAAAACTTCTTTTGGTGCTATTTTAGGGAATTTCTCTAAATAAATTAAATACAACTTTTATTACTTAAAAAACAGTAAATTACCACAAGAGTAATCACAAATACAAATTGTATATAGCTTCCTAGTTCCCTCCTACATACATAAATTATCAATCTTTAGAGTATACAGATATTTATATTTTGCATAAATTAACAATCTTTAGCTAGATATACACAGCCTTCCATGACCTGCAACATACAAAACCATCTTGATTTCGTAAATTCATAGCTAAATACGAAAAAAATGTATAAGGTCATTGAAAATAATGAATAGAAAGAGCCTTACTTGAGGTAATTTGTATTAGCGATCACTGCCAAAGCTTTAAATTCAGAGGAACAAAAATATTAAATGTATGTTTGATCAAATTGGAGTTTTATATGTATCTCCAATGTCTGATAGTAGCATATGGCTCATTCAAGTCACCTTGAGAACAATCACCATTAGATGCATTTTTAGATTCCAACTCTGGTTAAAGTAAGCTTGAGATGACGGAAACGTTTTGAGAAAGATTGAATCAGTGTGATGCATAGAAATTGTGATCTCTGTGTGGAGGTTTGAATCAGTGTGAGCACTGTATATAAAACTCAAAGAGAGAAACACGGTTCACTTCAATGATCGTGAGCCAACGCAACATCTTAACAACTTTTAAAGAGTCTCAAGCTTCTGCGGTTCCATGACAATAGCTAGAATCCGTGTTTCACAATCATCAATTGGAATGACAAAGATTTATGAGTCCTAATCATATGAGAATCTTTTCGCATTGCTTGGATAATGTGAAGGGAGGTGGAATTTTTGCAGTTGGTGAAATAGAATCTCCAGTGGTTAAAACAACTCCTTTGGTTCCTGATCAGTAAGTGAAGCAATCTTAAGTCATTCGTTTGTTATTAAGAAATTAGAGTACGAGTTTTTTGCGCCTTCTCTTTGTGTTGCCTATAATGTGTGAATGTAGAAATCTCTTGTGTATCTATGGGCTTAGGCATTTGTTTACCTGCGGTTTTTTTTTACTGTTTTTGGATATTGTTTCTTGTTATAACTTTAGCCAACAATTTTAGGGTACATTACAATGTGATATTGAAAGGAATAGATGTGGATGGTGAACCACTTGATCTTCCACCAAGTTTAGCTAGTTTTGGTGGGAATGGAGGAACCATAATTGACAGTGGTACAACTTTAGCTTACTTACCACAGACTCTCTAAACTTCACTACTTGAGAAGGTGAAAAACTCTCAGTGATATTCGAGACAAATGTACCATAAATAAGCTCACAAGAGTGTGTATAAAACGCCACAGCAAGTAAAGACCAAGATTACCAATCTAAGAAAAACAATCATTCCACAAAACAGATGAATCATATGGTCCAAGAACTTATGACAGAGACAAAGCAATCAGTTGGAAAAGAATCACTATGTAACAAGAGTTTAACGACGTATCATAAGAGGATTTTGGCTCGGATCGTAAAAATTTAAAGAGTTTAGTGATTTTAAAAGCCTCACAAGGAAGATCGAAAAAGGCTTACATGACCAATCCAAGAACTTAGGAGCTGCATTGCGTCATTCCAATCCATATCTGCATTAGAAAGAAACCATGATCCAATACATGATACTGAAATCAGACAATGCATGATCCAAATTACAGTACAATTCAAAGGATTTTTGAAAAGAGAAGAGATCCAGAAACATAATCTTGACTCTCTTATATGTCTTGGGTTTAAACGTTAAACTTCAAGAGTCAAGATGAACAAGGTCACCAAAATTCAGAAGCTAAATGATTTAGAAAATAACATAAGATATATATAGTTTGGATTCACATGTCTACGATTTGGCTGCAGAGCTGTTTCTAGGCTACTAACCTTAACAATATATCAGAAAAGAGATTCAAAATTACATCTCAAGTTAATTTTCCAAGTCGGATTGCTTTTGAAGTCTTAAAATCAAGGTTTCAGATATTCATGAATAAAAGCAAAATCCTTGACAGGGCTTCTGATCTATGAAGCACGAGCTCTGGTGAAAATAGCCATCAACTCAGTCCCCAACTCCTTGTCACCATGGTTTCTCACATACCTGTTTAAGAACGCCTCATCGGTACATACCAAAACAGTCGACATTGGAGGAAGTTTTCTTTTAATCAGTCCTTTTGACATAAGAGCTTTGATTACATTACACCTAGGGATAGTCCTCTTCTCCAGGCTGTATCCAAGTACCGCAGGGGTTGAAACAACAGCCTTTAGTGGCCAGTTCATCTTCTTCACCACAAACTCAGTCTTCTTCTTCCCCGTTTCTGCAGATAAAACAAAACACTGAGGAAAGCGCTTGGCAAAAATTGCTAACTCATCTCTGCTAAATCCTAGGCCTATAAATAATTCAGTGGAGTTGGCTATTTTCTTCTCCGAAACAGCAATGCATTGCGGAAACTTCTTGAACACTGAGAGGACCTCATCTTGGAGTAGTCCACACTTCTTCAGGGTTTCAAATGTCTGACATATCTTCTTCTCCGAGTTATTCATAAACATTGGACACTTTTTGAACATAGCCTATACATCTCCCACAGCAAAGCCTAATCTTTTATACACATTGATTTTTTCTTCTATTGTTTTGTCGCTGGTTCTGTAAACAACCTTTAGAGCTTGGACAAACTTTGAGGTGGTTGGATCAAAACCCATCTCAACAACCTTCTTGAGGGATTCTTCAAATTTCTCTTTTCCACAGACAGGTTGGGCATCAGAGATAAGCAAGGAGAATAACAACCTTTGAGGCACACCCAATTCTCTCAGAACCGAAACATTCCTGTTTTTATTATCCTGCTTACTACCCTCTGGCAAAGATTGACATAATTTTTCGTGCATACAACTCTTATCCGCTTCGATAATATCTTTGATGGAATCATAGTATCTGCTTATAGTTTTGCCCTCTTTCTTTCCCAAAAAAATTTAAATTATAAAAAAAAAATTTTTTTTGGTCCGGGTTTAGGGTCCCCCTGGCTTCAAAAAATAAAAGCTTGGGACGAAGTGATATCTCAGCATCTCTTATAAGCAATCGTGGATCAGTCCTGATGATGCTGGAGATTTGAGAATCTGTGAACCCATAACTTCTAAGCAGATTCAAAACAGAATCAGGATTGACCTTGTCCACCAAAGTCACTTTTCTTGAGATCGATTCTGAGAGCTTTTTAGCTAAACCCAATGAATCAATGAGGTAAGAGACTGTAAAGTTCTTCCCTTTTTGACCATCTCTAAGGCTCACATCAGAAGCACTAGCAGATGAGTAGGAATTAGAAAAAGCAGTAACATTTTGCACAACAAAGCTCAAACAACGCCATTCTGCAACTCGCCCAACCTTTTTCCATGGAGTATCAGAGAATACATGACAAAGACAATGCAATCACCGAAAGAAGCAGAAGTGAAGGAAGAATAGAAGCAACAAATCCCACAGTGTAGAACCGATTCTACCCAACTATAAGTTTCGATTCAAGAAGACAAATCGTTCTAAACTTACGATTGAGCAAGGAAGAACCCAAAATTGCAAAGCTCCAAACTTGGGGATGATACTTCTACAGCGCGACTAACCATTTCTATGGAGAATCAGATAATACATTACAAGGCGAAAAATTCGGGAAAAGGAAGATCCTAATTGTGGGAGGCAAAATTAAAATGAGATCTTTAGGGTTTATAGGCCAAAACCCTCGTTAAATAAAAATTTCGAAATTTAAAGTTAAATTATTTTTTTGTGGCAGCTGGTAAGTTAATAGTAATAAACAAGATTAAACAATTCAACTGATTTTTTTTCCTTATTACAATTTTATCAATCTCTAGATGAAAACATGTTTAAGATACAAAAGTAGCGTTGTAGCTTTTTCTGCAAATGTCAACGCTTTACATATACCTGAATAGCTACGAAACCGGTCACGGCTGCTAGTTACAACACCAAGGGAACAAAAACATACAACTTATGGTGTGATGTAGCCAAAACAGAGATGAAAATCCCTCTTGGAGAAGAAATTCAAGAGAACGCGAATCCATCATGTTAGCATCCATTGGAAACAGGATATGTGATTACAGAAACTAAACTCATTATGTATCAAGAAAGGATAATAAGTTCATCAAACAGAATACAAGAAACTTTACAAATGTTTACACATAGCTCCCAGACGAACAAGGTAACTCAAATTGTAGGAAATAAATGATTTAGAAAAATACGATATCAGTTTACATGTCTGCTTCAGCTATTTGGTTGCATTGTTGTTTCTAGACTACAACAAACCTGAGAGTAATATATCGGATAAAGAGATTCAAAATTACCATTTTAAGTTATTTTCAAAGTCAGGTTGCATCAAGAAAGAAACAGTTTGGATCCAGATCAAATTGAGATTACAAAAGTCTAAAACTGAGGTTTTTTTGGATATAATCCTGCACAAGGCTTATGATCTGTATGAATCACGATCTCTGGTGAACACAAACATGTCTTCAAAAGCTCTTTTGCTTTATCATATCAACCAAAGTAAAATTACAGTATATAAAGAAACGATTTGGATCCGGATCAAATTGAGATTACAAAAGTCTAAAATTGATATGAGACACAGTTCGGTAACATTCCTTCTATGCTATGAGATACGATCTTTGGTGAAGATAGCCATCAACTTAGGCACAAGCTTATCAACATGCTTCAAGACGTACCTGTTTAAGAAGGTCTTATCAGTACATGCGAAGACACACAACATTGTAGGGAGTTCACTTCCGAGCAATCCTTTAGACATGAGAGCTTTGATAACGTTACACCTTGGTATAATCCTCTTCTTCATGCTGTATCCAAGTACTGGAGGGAACATAGCCACAGCCTTTAGTGGCCAATTCATCTTCTTCACCAAAAACTCAGTCTTCTTCTTCACCGACTCTGCAGATAATCCAATACACTGAGGATAGCACTTGACCATCATTGCAAACTCATCCCTGCTGAAACCTAGAGCTAGAAATGTTTCAATGGAGTTCTCTATCTTCTTCTCCGAATTTTTCAAAAAGCTTGGCCACTTCTTGAACATTGCCCATACATCCTCCACAACGAAGCCTAACCTTTTACAGGCATTGACTTTTTCTTCTTTTGCTTTGTCACTAAATCCTTGGATAACGCGCAAAGCTTCGACAAACTTTGCGGTGGTAGGATCAAAACCCATCTCAACAACCTTCTTGACTGATTCTTCAAATTTTTCTTTTCCACAAACAAATCCTCCACCAGAGATGAGCAATGAAAATAAAAACTTGTGAGGCACACCCAATTCTCTCAGAACCAAAACATTTCAGATTTTATTCTCCTGCTTACTACCCTCTGCCAAAGAATGGCATGAATTTCCACAACTCTTATCAGCTTCTATAATATCTTTGATTAAATCATAATATCTGCTTATAGTTTTTTCTCTCCTTTCTTTCCTAATATTACAGGAACTGAAGAAACAATCTGAGTGAGCTCAGAGCTTGAAGCTCCTCTGGACTGCAGAAACTGAAGTTTGGGACCAAGTGATTTCTCAGAATCTGCTATCAGCAATAGTGGATAACCCGTAATGATGGTGGAGATCTGAGAATCAGTGAACCATGACTTCTCAAAAGTTTCAGAACAGAATTCGGATTGACCTTGTCCTCAAAGCTGACCTTTCTTGAGATTGATTCAGCGAGTTCTGTAGTTAAACCCAATGAATCGACGAGGTAAGAGACTGTAAAGTTGTTACCTTTTCGACCATCTCTAAGTCTCACATCAGAAACAGTAGCAGAGAAGAATGAGTTGGAAAAAGCAAATGACTTTTGCACTGAAACACTCAAATGACGCCATTTCTGCAACTGGACCAACCTTCTTCCATGGAGAATCATATAATACATCACAGAACCTCTACTTCAAAGAAATAAGAAATCTCAAAATTCCAAACTTACTTGTAGAACCATTGCAGGCAAAGATCGAATATTCAAGAAATCTGCTTCTCTCGAAATTCAGAATCGCAATGAACTAAACTTGAGGGAGGTAAAAAAAATGGGGGGGGGGGTAATGAAAAAATAAGAAAGGAATTTTAGGGTTTAGGCGCAAAAATCCTGGTTTTTTTGGTTAAAATCGATTTGAATCTGACAAAAGAAATAAAGCGATTTACCAGTTAGAAAATAATCAAATACAGTATTGAATCTAACCGGTTATCAGATTACAGTACCTCGTCGGTTTGGTTTGATTTGGACTATTTTAGACTTTTTAGTGTTTCGCAGAAATAAATTGTTCCAAACCGGTTTTCTACATGTTCGTTCTTCACGTAAAAGGCCTGACATTGTCACGTAAAAGCACTCTGCTCCATGGATTCTGGAAGATAGCTTTACTAAAGTAATGAATTAAGTTGATGGAATTGTTGAAACACACTTTCATTACAGCTCTGAAACGTTCACCACACTTGTGTGTATCTCTGCTCAGGGTTTTCTTACTTGTTCTCGCTCAGAATCAAGAAGGTACATTTGCAAATTTGCTCATCTTGGTTGATAGGTTTTGCTCAGAATCAGTATAGAATTCAAACAAACAATTTATAAATTGAAATAACATGCTCCCTTTAGCTATTTGGTTGCATTGCTGTTACTAAAGGCTACTCTAACCTCAGTAATATATCGGAAAAAAGATTCAGAACTATAGTAAAAATAAATGGTTTGGCTTTGGATCAAATTGAGATTACAAAAGTTTAAAACTGATACGGGCACTATCTTCAGTAACATTTCCTTCTATGCTATGAGACATGATCTTTGGTGAAGATAGCCATCAACTTAAGCACAAGCTTATCATCATGTTTCAAGACATACCTGTTTAAGAAAGTCTGATCAGTACATGCCAAAACAGACGATATTGAAGGGAGTTCACTTCCGAGTAATCCTTTTGACATGAGAGCTTTGATTACATTACATCTTGGTACAATCCTCTTCTCCATGCTGTATCCAAGTACCTGAGGGAACAAAGTCATGGCCTTTAATGGCCAATTCATCTTCTTCACCACAAAGTTAATCTTCTCCTTCACCATCTCTTCAGAATATGCAACGCACTGAGGAAGACACTTGATCATCATCATGACCTCATCTCTACTGAATCCTAGGCCTAGAAATGTTTCAATGGAGTTCAATATCTTCTGCTCTGAAGCACGTAAGCATAATGGATTCTTCTTGAACACTAACAAGACCTCATCTTCTAGCAAACCACACCTCTTCAGGGTTTCAAATGTCTGAACTATCCTATTCTCTGAATATGCTAGAAAGGCAGGGCACTTCTTGAAAAGTTCCCATACATCGTTTACAGTTAAGCCTAACCTTTTATAGACTTTAAAGTTTTCTTCTAGTCTTTTGTCACTCAATCCATAAACAATGCGCAGAGCTTCAACAAACTTTGAAGTGGTTGGATCAAAACCCATCTCAACAACCTTCTTGAGTGATTCTTCAAACTTTTCTTTTCCACAGCAAACATGGTAATCTGAGATAACCAAGGAGAATAACAACCTCTGAGGCACACGCAAGTCTCTCAAAACCGATATATTTCTGATTTTATTCTCCTGCTTACTACCCTGTGGCAAAGAAAGACTCAACTTTTGGAACTCAGAACTCTTATCAGCTTCTATAATCTCCTTGACGAAATCGAAGTATCTGCTTATAGTTTTGTCCCCTTTCATTCCCAAAATTTTAGGAACTTTTGAAACAGTCTCAGTGAGCTGAGACCTTGAAGCTCCTCTGGACTGTAAAAACTGAAGCTTGGGACCAACGACTTTCTCAGCATCTGCTATAAGCAATAGTGGATAATCTGTAATGATACTAGAGATCTGAGAATCTGTGAATCCATAACTTCTAAAAAGACTCAGAACTGAATCAGGATTGCACTTGTCCTCGAAGCTAACTTTTCTTGAAATCGACTGTGCGAGCTTTTTAGTTAAACCCAATGAATCAACGAGGTAAGAGACTGTAAAGTTCTTCCCTTTTCTACTATCTCTAAGTCTAACATCAGTAACAGTAGCAGAGGAGAAGGAATTGGAAAAAGCAAATCCATTTTGCACTGAAATTCTCAAATTATGACATTTCTGCAACTCAACGAACCTTCTTCCATGGTGAATCAGAGAATACATGACAACACAATGCGATTGCCAAATGTTTGAAACGGTTCGAGCAAGCTATCTGATAAAATTCGAGAAAACGATATGATAACAAATCTCAAAACTTTTCCAAACTTACAAAATGTTCGGAGAAGGAAAAACAAAATACTCACTCATACATCAGTGACTAATACATCGAGTGTCCGTATAAATCGATGATTGTTCGATAAACCTAAAAATGGCAAAAATTAAAATTTGGGGGAGGGAAAGATAGAAGAAACTAGGGTTTATGAGCAAGCCCCTTGTAAACGAGTAGGGATTTTTTTTTTTTTAATTTTAAGTTTTTAACTATATGTTTTTTTTTAATCATCTGAAATTTTCATTATAAACTAAGTTGAGATGACAGACACCCCAAAAAAAAAAAAGATGAAATTCAAGGAGAAAAAACGTCAAAAACCATTTTTTGGAAAACAGGAGAAATTCATGTTACTAGTGTTAAACATATGGATCCAACTCTTTTGGTTAGACTGCAACATAGATTCCAGTGTCTTGTAAGTTATGACAAATAAAAAATCACATTATATATATTCAGGTATTACGTATAATAAAAAAATTAAATTAAAATATATAATGCTTTACCTGGAGAATGAAAAAGAGCAGCGCATAAGAACATAATGAAGAAACATTTGCAAAATGAAACCATCTTTTTGTTTTGTCTTCTTTTAGTTTAATTCTATTGAAATTGATTGGTACTCAAACCCCTTTACTAACTTATATATATAGACTACAGAGGGATATATATATATATATATGATAATTGATTATTTCTACAAAAAAGGTTTCAAAATAAAATTGGATTGACTTTTGTTATATATTTGGTATAATATATATAGAATTTTGTTATTTATATTGTATATATGGTATAATATTATGCGTATCTCAAATGTTTAGCAATTTATATGGTGTATTGGATTAAAGATTTGAGGATTTTTTGGTGGAATTTAGATATAAGAGATTTTAGTGTATTTGGAGAATATTTGGTGAGATTTTTAAATTTTTAAAAGAAAATTAATTAATTATTTAGTGAGATTTGTTTTTATATTTTCATAAGATTTGATATTTTTAAGACAAAAAAAAATCCAAATCTTCATAGCATGTTCCACGTTTCATATTTTTCTTCGACTCCTTCCAGACTTTTGCAACCTTGAAGCCGTCACTGAGGTTTCCTCCATACATAATTCCAAACTCTTCTCTCCAAATTTCTTGGGATTTGTGATTTCTTTCATCTCTCCATAGCTATACCGCTTTCAGTGGTACACAAGTTCCTCATAATTCTAACAAGTTGGCTGAACAACTCCGTTTTTCAAGAGTTCTTGAAGATATCTGAAGAAGATCAGTTTGGCTTCCCCACAGAAGGAGCAATCACAGTGTCATTCGATTCAGTTTTCTTGGAATATCTCATCAATTTGATCCAACGACGAATAGATAGAGAGAGATACAAGAAACTAAGAAAGGCTTTGTTTAATTTCAATCTCTAGTCCTGCTAGATGTTTCTTTATATATTGTTCTTTGAAACAAGAAGAACCAAATACCCAAAGGTAGTAATCTATGGGTTTGTAAAGATTCTACTGTATCAGATCAGATTAGATAGATTATTTCAGAAATATAATGTGCTGATGATGGAGCTTTTATCTTCTTGAGAAGTTGATTTCTTGTAACACAAGTTTTCTCAATCCTACCCTCCCAGCAGAGTTCAACAAGATCATTCATGAAACAGATGTTTCCGGGTGGTCTCTAAGGTGCAAGGTTTTATTCAGTGTTCGAGGGTCATCTATTGTTTTGATGGTAAATGTAAAATGTTGGAGCATCAACATTAGTCACGAACACAACTATCCACAAAAATATAGCGTTTTGATTTTGAGATTATATTACAAATTGGGGTATTGGCTAATTTCATCACATAAAGTTTTTTTTTTCTATTCTTTTCTATAAAGCAATTGCATCAATAAAGTTACCTTTATATTAATTTTATTTTATATATTTTATACCATACTTTTAACATTTACTATCTTTAAAAGGCAACAATATATGGGATCATACAATACAACCACATGTTTCTTCAGGGTCATTTGGATTTAATTTGTAACATTCTCCACCTACAGAATCACGTACAATGCATCTTTGGTTGCAGTCGTCAGCATTCACGCAAGGACCTATTGGATTTAGCCATGTCCTCTGAATCTGATAATCCGCTTCTACATGTTCTGAAATTTTATTAAGAAAATAAAAAATTTGTGAAATATTTAAAAAGAGTCCTTAGACAATAGACATGGATCTCTTTTTAATACAATGCAATATCCCAATGTCTTGTAACAAAGAAAGAAAAGTATATTTCATGATCTCCAATATCATCTCTTTGATTGAGCTTATTATTTAGGAAGAGATAATAACCAAATTATGTGTGAAGAAAAAAAACGTCAAACACCATTTTTTGTACAGCAGGAGAAATTCATGTTACTAGTGTGAAACATATGAATCTAGCTCTTTTGTTTAGACTACAATACATATGCCAATATATATTCAGAAATATGGATAATGTAGAATTAAACTAAAAGTATATAATCGTTTTACTTGGAGACATGAAAAGAGCCAAGCATAAGAACATGAACATAAGGAAGAAACATTTGCCAGATGAAACCATCTTTTTTTTCTATTGAAATTAAAATTGAGTGGTACTCAAACCCTGTTTATTAATTTATATATATAAACTATGAAGTGATATATATATATATATATATATATATATATATATATATGTGTGTGCGCGCGCGTGTGTGTGTGATAATTGATAAGTTTCTATACAACAATGTTATGAATAAAATTGGATTCACTTTTATTTATATTCTCTATATGGTCTAATATATAGAGGATTAGGTACTGCATTGATTATGCATATCTCTTAATTTACTGCTCATTATAGAATTCTAGTACTTTTTTGTCTTTTTCTTATGATATCTTGTTGCAATCAATTAGTCAAATTAAAGCATTTCAGATTTACAATTATTAAATGAGTTGGTGTCTTCCTAGAGCCCAATCACTTCTTCCAATTTAGATTTATGAATCACTTAGAAAATGTAAGTCAAATTAACTTACTCTACTAGGCTATTGTCATTATTATGTATAGAAAGCCTTAATTATGGATGAATTTACTGCTGATTATAGGATTTATGTTTTAATACAAAATCTTTGATTTTTTTTTGTTTTAAAAAAGAAATAATTCTTTGAAAATATTTTTATTTCTATTAAATTCTTCAAATTGAAGCAAATTTCATTCCATGTTTAGAATGATCAAATAGGTTTTTGTTTAGGAAATGCAATCACTTAGAGGGTGTATTAAACATTTAACTAAATATTTTGAATGATTTGAATTTTAATGGTTTTTAAATGAGTATGATGAGTTTAGGTTGATTTATAAAAAGATGTTAGAATTTATTATAAGAATTATTTTTAATCTTACTGAAAACAAAATAACAATAGATTTGACCCTATATAGTCTTATGGAAGTTAGGAGAACTTATACACTTTGATTTTTTTATTTTTGTAAATTTTTGTTAATGTCAATCTCTAGTGCTAGATGTTTTTTTTTCTATTGTTCTTTGCAACAACAAGAACACAATACGCAAAAATTGCTTGTATTTTAGAGAACTAGAAGCTAGTAATAGCTTATTACACAAGTACACAGAAACGAAACGTGTGGAAACGATTAGGAAACGGAAATGTGTTGGAAATACGAACGCATACAATATATATATATATATATATATAAATATATAATGAAACAACATATCCATATTTAAAACAAAATATTTGAAACATCACAAATCCAACAAATATATTAAGTAGTTTAATGAGAGATAAAAGATCATAACTATCAAAATCAAATATTTAAGCAACATCTTTATTTACATTCTTAAAATATTTTAATTTTCTTATTTTAATAATTATTAGATATTTTATGTTCTTCAAATTAGTTAAAATATTTTTAAGTAAAAAACATAATAAATATCATATATATATATATATATATCTCATGTGTTTCAAATTAAAAAATAAGTTTTCATTGTGTTTCCGAAACGCTAATAGACGTTTCCATCGCGTTTCTAAATTGTAGTTTTTAGGAAACGCGTTTTCATCGCGTTTCCAAAAGTTTCAGAAACCGAAACGTTTATAAAACGGAAAATGGATATCGAGGAGAATTTTCATGTTACCTAACGCATAAACTGTTTTTTTAATATATAAAGCACTTGCATCAATAAAATTATCTTTATATATTATTTTTATTCTGAATAATTTCTGCCATATATTTATTTAAAATATTTTTAATATCTTTAAAAACGATGTATGGGATTATACTATACAACTACATGTTTCTTCAGGCGCATTTGGAGTTAATTTGAAACATTTTCCACCTACAGAGTGACGTTCAATGCATCTTTTGTTGCAGTCGTCAGCATTCACGCAAGGACCTATCGGATTTAGCCATATCCTCGAATCATCCGCTTCTATTGGTTCTGAAATTTTTATTTTAGGAAAAAAATTAGTGAGTTTTTCCCAAAAAAAAAAATAGTGAAATATTCAAAAAGAATCCTTAAGACATGGATCTCATTTTAATACAATGCAATATCCCAATGTCTCTGTAACAAAAAAAAAATCCAATATCATCTCTTTAATTGAGCTTATTATTTAGGAAGAGATAATAACCAAATTATGTGTGAAGAAAAAAACGTCAGACACCATTTTTGTACAGCAGGAGAAATTCATGTTACTAGTGTGAAACATATGGATCTAGCTCTTATATATTTTGTAAGAAGAAAAAACCACAGTAACAGAGCTAAGTGTATATATACAGATAATATAGAATTAAACTAAAAGTATAGAATCGCTTACTTGGAGACAGGAAAAGAGCCAAGCATAAGAACATGAGGAAGAAACATTTGCCAGATGAAATCATCTTTTTGTTTCTATTCAAATTGAAATGGAATGGTACTCAAACCCCTTTACTAATTTATATATATAGAGTATGGAGTTATATGTATATATATATATATATATATATGATAAACTTCTTTCCAAAAATGTTATGAATAAAATTGGATTAGCTTTTCTTTATATTATTTATAGGGTAATATATACAGGACTAGATATTGCATTGATTATGCATATCTTAAAGGTTTAGCTATGGGTTGACCAAAAATATAAGGGGATAGCTATGGATGAATTTACTGCTCATTATAGAATTCTAGTCTTTTTTTCTTATGATATTTTTTGCAATCAATTAGTCAAATTAAAGTATTCTTTTATAATGTTTTTATTTCTATTATATTCTTCAAATTGAAGCAAAAATTTCATTCAATGTTTAGAATTTATGTTATCATTTGGATACTTTAAGATATATTTACAAATATTATAATCAATAACACCGGATTTAAAAAAAAAATCTTAGATAACCTGAATTTTTTTTTAACTACAGTAAAACCTCTATAAATTAATAATGTTGGGACTGGATTATATTATTAATTTATAGAAAATATTAATTTATAGATAAATTATTAATTATTAATTTATATAGAATGTCTAATTTTCAAAAAATAATATATTTTTTAAAAATAAGAAGTTGAAGACAATATTTCGATATTTTTAGTTGCAAAAGACATTAAAACAATTATCGCATATAAAATTTTTCATAATTTTTGGATGCAATTTGAGAAAATAATACTAATTGTTTTGATACAATAAAAATAAATTACAGATAAACTCCAACAAAAATAAAAATTTACGAATAAACAAATAACATTACAATTATATTTTACTAAAATATCTTATTTATATGTTATAAAATTCTATGATTATTAATTTATGATATTGATGGGACCATATTTTACATAAGATTTTTTGAAAAAGTTATTATCTTATTAATTTATCGAATTATGTTAATTATTACACTGGCCCAACTCGAAACCAACAAAATTTATTAATTTATAGAAATTATTAATTTATCAAGTATTAACTATACTGTACTATAATTAAGATTTTTTCCTTTAAATATTTAATATTGCAACCACAATTTTTCCCTATATTAAAATTTCATAATAAATTTTGGGTCACATATTGTTAGATGGGTTTGTCCCAAATGAGGGGCTAATAGGCTTCACCCCATTGACTAATGGCTTCATCACATATGTTTTTTTCCCCTAGGTTTGAAAACTTCTATCGTGAATTCAGCTTAGTATGGTATTTGCCTTAGCTGAGCTTTAACCATCAAAATTTTAGCAGATTCCCATACATCTTGAAAAGCATTATAAAGAAAAGTAAATCTCAAATGAAAGACCAAAAACAAAACATTATTTAACGAACAAAGAGACAACAAAAAGTCAAAAAAACCCTACAATACAAAAATATACAGTCATATA